>RCWM02000139.1:0-410000 GCA_003667255.2 Euschistus heros
TAATGTATTTAGTTTCATCATTAAAAATGAATTGATTGTAGTAGTACCAATGGCGATTCTTAAAACTTAAAGATTCAAAAAATGGTATGTATGTATAACTTTTCAAAGTTATAATAAAACATCAGGTCATTATATATTAAATATAATAATTAGAAAGAAAAATGTCACCTCCCTACTTCGTGTTGAAGATGGCTTAATTGCTCATAGGAGAATATGAAGCTGAGTTGTGTAGCTATTACTTTGTCCAAGAAAAATTAACATTTTTTTATATACAACCATAATTTCCAATAAAGAGATAAAATTATAATGATCTTATTTATCATCCTAAAGTTACAAATAATAAATTATCCCTCCTAGTTAAAAGTCACAACTTCATTATGATCCTCGATCATCCGGTTCTCGCTTGGCTTCCACAATCACTGCCAGCCTGCCTCAATTAGCAAAGAACGTGGCAGATTGTCGGCTGATTGGTCTCCACTCGTTGATTCGCCTCTGTAAAGAAACGTCCACTTTATTGCCTTTCCAATTTGTTTGATCACAAGGCTGATTGGTTCGAGTAAAAAAAAAAATAATAAAATCCGTTACTTTCAGTATCACCGCAAGTCTGAAAGTGTTGAAAGGGATATATTAAAAAGATATATTTAAAAAAATTACCTTTAGAGGTAGATTTAAATTTTTCTAATGCTCTTAAACCAACTAATATTTTTTTAGTAACAAAAATTAAAAAAAAACGCAGTAATTATCCGGCAACAAATTGGGATGCCCTTATCTTGGGTGTATCATCTATTACATATTACAGAGTAAATTAGTCTTAAATGTAAAATTGATAACAAAATCATGTTTAATGAAGAAATTAAAATAAGAATGTGCTTATCCGTTTAATAGAATCGGAAATATTCATTTCTGAAGGTTTAAAATCGGTTCAGCTTCAAAATAAGCTTACGATTTTCAACTAATTTATCTCTTACAGTAATAAAACCATGGCAATTGTTAGACAGAAAAACCTAATTCATTAAATTAAATTTCTTTGGGCTAATTAAAAAAATAAATTTTATAATTAATTAAAATAATTAGGTTATTGCTTAGTTACCATTATTAAACATGCTCTATATAATGCAACATAAATATTAAACATAAAATGTTTCCTCACTTCTTATTCAGAAGCTAAGAGTTTTTATTTAATATTTTTTTCGTATTAATTATATCTAGATTTTTTTTTGTCTAAATTTATTTTAATAACTTTGTTTTGTTTTTTTGTACCTTTATGAAAAAAATAATTTTGTTTATCTTATTTTTATTTATTTAATTTTAAATAAATTTAATTAAATTTTACTTCAGTTTATATCCTTATTTTTTTAATTATATATTCCATAAATGGAACGGGGTAGCTCAGTAGGCACTGTACTCTTGGCTCTGGCGCCCGAATTAGAGACCGGCTGAAGATAGAAAATTTAATATTTGTTTCTTTGTTCGTGGATCGACTTCGGGATCTAGAAACTCTCTATATACTTACCAAGTACTAACCCAAGAACCTTCATGGTTTGTAGCGGTACAGGTTTTATTTTTTATTTTATATTTATGTATATTACATGTTTATTATATTTTATGCATATGTATAAAAAAAAATTTTTATTTTGATTAAGGTCGGTATTTTTTTTCTGTAGCAAAATTGTTCACTGTAGACCCGCAGTACTTAAATTCGAAAGTAAAATTTAATATTCCGTAATTCATCTTACTGATATTTGGATGTCGTTGACTATACCTTCAGTTTTTGAAAAGAAGCCAATCCATACTCAACACTACAAGAGTAACGTCGATACCATTGTATTTGCTATACTCATCGAGTGGTTACAAGGTGAATGCATTTAAGTTACACCCCTAACTGAGATCAATGCCAATAGCTTGGGTTGACCAATGGCCGTTTGGGTTTAGTTCAATAATTACATCCTGAACCAAGGATTGGCCTAAATTAAGGATTATATGTTTCTTATATTATTCATTAACCATCAATTATGGGAATGATAAGTTTCTAATAATGTCAATATTGATGTTGTATATAGAGAAACATCAAATGTATGGTGAGTGATGGTAACCACTGTAATAATTGAAGATGGTTGCAAACAATCGGTTGTAATAACTGTTCCAGTTCTTGTTTGGCTATCATAGATCCGGGGTGAATGTTGTAGTAACAGAACAACTTTAAAAGCCAGAAAAAATATTTTTGATAACTGACAAGCCCAACTAGATTATTACCGGTGAGAATTATCAATGCCCAAAATTAGCTTTAATATGATCATCATTTTATAAGGTGCTTATTCACATAAAAAGTTTTACTCTGGAGAGTAAAACTAATCAGTGTAAGGATCTTTCAAAGTTCGAAAGCGGTTAGTTAACCATCGGGAAGTTCCAACTTAACATCAACATCTTAATCCCACTTTTTCTCACTCCACTCGGAGAGTAGTTGAATCAATGAAACATAAATCTTGTCAACAATTGGTAATTTATCCACAAGGAAATGGATTCAGAGGTATGGATGTAGATTTCATGAGTATTTAGATTTATCTGTTATGATTCCAAATCACTTCCAAATATATCAGAAATAATGCTCCGAGAGAGGTCTTGGATGAATTTCCCTATCATGTGTAAAGTCATCTCCAGAATTTCTGTGACGAGTTACTCTCACATGTAACTCTATAGCTCTATAAAGCTGTAACCCTATAAGCTTCAAATATTTTAATCTATGCTTAAGTTATCAACCATCATAAATAATAATAAACTAAAAAAATTCCACTTCCAGTTTAATATTCGCTCAGATTCACCCGTACTAGGCCTCCCTAAGGTTATCTAAACAACTATAAGAAAAACGTGCCTTACAATGCGAAGTTGAATAATGATTCTTTACAATGTTATTACTGTGGATCTGTTATTTTTATCTAAATTTTAATATGCTGCTAGAAATTTTTTTTCTAATTTCTTATCCTCTATTTATTAATATAAAAATAAACGAAACAAGCAAATAATATCCGAGATGGAAGGATCTTGTTTTGTCATCCCATAATTTTAAGATTGGGTACTACTATGATGATCCTGGCGCCTCAATTGACTGTTGTCTTCCTTTTCATATCAAGTGATCAAGTGTCATATGTAGCTCATGCCTCTGGACTTGTATTCCGTTTTTGTTTTTTTTGCTAGAAAAGAATACATCTTAAAAATTATTGTATCATTAAAGTTATTTAAACATATCAGAGCCAACTATACTTGTATTAAGCTTTATAGAAACAAATTCATTCCCATTGAGTTAATAGGAAAATATACTATAGAAGATAAAAATAAAGATTTCTACATTGCAACGACAGCTCAACTTGCAAGAGTTGTAATTTTAATGTAGATTAATTTTTGTTATAACATCCAGAAAAAATTATAAATAGAACATATTGAAAATCAAGAACATGGAATTTTTATCACCATTAGTGGAAATTAGACACAAAAGTAATAAAAGTTATTTATATTTTAAGCTAACTAATTTTTGCTTAATCGTTTGTATATCTAAAAGAAATAATGATCCTAAATAAAAATTTCTTCTTATTATTAAAGATAGCATACTTTTTTTTTATGCACTGCTACCAATTACAAAAGTACATATTTCAGCTGTTGCTTGTAAACACTGCTATCGTCTATCAACAATTTTAAAGTTATGGACACAAATATAACCTTTAGAGTTTTATTTTTTTTATTCGATTGAAAAGTCCTAATATGATTAATGAAATGTTTCTTTGGATATTTGGATAGTGATATCAAAATACCTTACCAAATAGCTTGTTCCATGTTGAACAACATACCCCGAGGTTGGACAGGAGGACACACTCTGGAGAAGCCGGTGGCAGATGTCTGAATTCTAAGTGATTGATGGCACCTTCTGAATAATAATGAATCAAAGCCGCTAATATCTGTTGGATCATCGATCCTACTGCTGATATCCATCCATGCAGTTATGTATTTATTTATATTCAACGTTTGCAAGGAGAATGAACATTCTGGAACCAATAACAACACAATGACTATTATTATTATTTCATTAGGAGCTACTTCTCTCTAAAGACATGGGCCTGATCACAGATCACCTGCAGAGTTGGGCAAAATTTAATCATAGCTTAATCATAGCTATGTAATTAATAATTTCCTGGAACCAATCAACTTATTTAATAATGATAAACTGAGGACATGGCGGAGCAAAAAGTTACTTACACAGATTCAAACTTACAAACAACAGCATTTGTAACTGTGACGGAAACAGTGAACAAACTTACGACCATCTCATTTATGACTGCATAAAATTGGAAAGGTACAAACACAAACTGATATCCAAAGTCCTACTGAACGGAGGCGAATGGCCTCCGACGAAGAAGGACCTCATAAACAAATATTGTGATGAATTTGATGCATTTGTGGGTCATGTTGATTATATAGAGCTCATCTATTGAACAGTTTGTCTATAATTCTACCTCTACTTGTTTATATTTATTCTTATTTTTTTTATTTATTTAGTTTTTTACTTCTTCACTTTTTTCTCTTTTTTATCTTTTCAATCTATTTTTTTTTTAATATTTATTAATTAACTTATAATTCCATTCATTAATTATTTTTTATATTCCATATTCACCCAAAGTTAATCCCCATATCATTTTAAAATATTTCATATTATGTATAACTAAACATTTTTGTACAAATGTTTATGATAATACGCGTTATGTCGACAGATGGGACGCATAGAAATATGTGCACCCATTGTAGAGTTACTGCAGTGTAGAAAACTAGAAACTGAGTCATTTTTTAGTGAACTAATGATTATTTGACTGAAAATTTTAATCAATATTAAATTAGGCGATTGATTCCAGGAAATTAGTTATCAAATAGCTATTAAATTTTAGATAACTCTGATCGCCTGACGCCCTTTGTCTATAACTTTTCTATGTCAGAATTTATACTTATATTATCTTCTGATCCAGAATCAATATTGCAAAAACATTAGAAAATCACCAACTTTATTGAGGATAGAATTCATAATGGATTTTAAAATGAAGCAGCTGACAATCCAGAAAACCTCGCGAGAATGAAGCAATTAGGAACGACTGACAATACAACTCCTGACTTAAAATTATACTGTAGAAAAACTTTGCTGCAACTAGGGGAAACAAAGTGGAACCAACTACCTAGCAAACTTTAAGAAATTAAACAGAATATTCGACCCTGAATGGATAACCTCTTTCAGAATATCCAGAGTAAAGGAAGTAATCCTGCCTATAGTGAAAATTGGACATACAGCATACATCCAAAGTTACCTCATGAGAAGCCTGGAACAATCGTTTTCTGTAACTTGCGAACCACCACTGGCATTGAAACAAACAGCATGCACACTGTTAACTGACGCAAGAACAAAACACAGATGCAAATCTTAGATTCTAGTTCATTTAAATGATACTAAAGATCCTGCAATCCCTGAGGAACTTTAGAACATCTGGTTGATTATTTTGAAGGAAAGTGCCGAGGTCCTTGTTAAGAGGTGTTCCAGCTGTGGGGTGCAGACCGCAGTTACTGAATGGAATATGTGCTCCACTGATAGAGGGACATTTTATATTTAATATGATATGTGCATAAAAAACCATGATAATAATTAACCAGTAAATTAATTACACTATTTATTAATAGAGACTATTATACTAATTGTTTCCTTTGGGTGATATTTCATATTACAAAAAATAAAAAATATAGGTCACGTTGTGATTTATTTCTTAAATCAAATGGAACAAACCAGAAAAGTTTATATGATATAACTTTCTTGATTTCACCGGGAATGTAATTTCGTGTTTAAGATTCTAGTTAATTTCATCTCGCTATAGTTCACACCATGCTATGTTTTTTTATAAAATTTTGTCTATTAAATATTAAAAAAAAAAAAATAGACGTTTTTTAAGTAGTGAAAGAAAAACCAGTGTTCCTGCGAGCCTGGATTAGTAGTGATAAAAAATTTAGTAGTAGTCAAAAATTAGAATTTAAACCTAATTTATGACATATTAGGTAACGGGAGAGCTCAGCGGGTAAGGGTGTAGATACCTCCCAGATCCGAGTTCGAGTACAGTTGTAGCAGAAAACTTATTTAGAAAATTTATTTTTTTGTTCTGGTCTAATTTTGAAAATTTTAACTTGAAATATTAAAATATCATTCTTCTTGTTTTTAGTCGCAACAAATCTAAATATAATCCTTAATGTTCCTTTCTTATTCACAAATGAGATAATTTACAATGACCTAAATATATGTTGCTGATTTGGCACCAATCAAATACCTATTATTTTGTGATAAATTATATATTATATAACCAAATCCACTTGTGACTCAATTTGTTTCGAATTAGATTCCCAATAAAAAGAAGATGGCTTCGGGATGAAATTTTCATGTGCCACTTAGTAGTGCCAGTTTCTCGACAAGTTATTTTCATGTTAATAATAGAGCAAATTGCTGAAACTACAGCACAGTAATTTCAATGAACAAATTAAATTAAAAACTATTAATCAGATGATGGACTTCTATATGGAACTTATAATTTTGTTAAAGAGGAATTTTTTTGAAGAGTCTATTGAAAATTTTTAACTGAAAGAAATTTTTGATACTTGAACTCTTTATAATAATTGTATTTTTCTTTATAACGATGCTAACTTCACTGTTTTCATAATTATTCAATTTCGGGATGAATCCAATCGCTTAATCGTTGAGTTTTATAGTTTCAAGAATACCGATGATCAATTGCAATACAGGCCAGAGGAAACATTAATAGATCAGTCTGTGGAACTGAAAGAGGAAACATAATATAATGCACTGTTTGGATTTTTTTTTATTTTTTTTTTTGGATCCATTTACCTTTAAACTAGCTGAGAATTTTTCCTAGCATTTCTGGAATTGAAAGTACTGGAATGCATTAATGAAAAATACTATGCATTTGGTTTTTTCAGTAATGACGTCAACGTAAAGTCGTCCATGACTCATAATAGTTCGGCTTGGTCTATCATTGATATTCTGATTAACCTTATATGATTGTTCATTCAACTTAAAACAATAGTTTTTTCTATTTAAAAATATATTAATTACTATCTATTCTACACATATTTAGTTGTAACAAAAACTTTATTTTTTTATCCAGCACTAAAAACGATTAGATAATATTATTTGCATTATCAAAAAGCGCATAATATAAAATCACGTAATATTCCTATTCTACATTTTCTATTGTGCGGCATTTAACAAATTTTAAAATTTGATGAAACGCATATATCAAAATATTAATCAATAAAAAGACTTTTTAAAAAAAAAATTCATATAATTGATACATAAAATAATTCCAGGATGGTTGATTCACAAATTGTCTTTTGGTGAGGGCAGTGTGAAAAAGTTGATGTGGCGTCAAGAAGGCATTGTCCTTAAGGATGCTTGTCCACTTTTCATTGACCCAGTGACCCAATTATATCCTGGACCCCAGTCCTCAGGGAGGCTATTTTCCATCGGGTTCTGCCCGCCCGGAGAAGACAAAAAGTCCCAGAGTGGTTGATATAAGACCAGCTAATGGTTTTATCCCCTTGAGAACAACAGCGATGTTTGTATGTTTCGATAGAATTCTTCTTCTAATGTAATACTTAGATCTTCATATGTATGCAACAAAAATAAAAACTACAATAATTAAATTTTATATATATATATATATATATATATATATATATATATATATATATATATATATATATATATATATATATATATATATATATATACGAGGGTGAATCAAATATAAACGGTAATTTTCAAAATTATATTTATTGAATAATATTATACAGAAACTATACCTTCAACATTTTTCAATGTAGTCTCCTGCATTATCTACACACTTCTGCCACCGATTTGGAAGCTTGAATATTCCCCGTTCATAAAAAGACTGAGGGCGAGTTTTTTTAACCATTCGCGCACGTGCTTTTCGACGTCTTCATTGTTTTCAAATCGTTTTCCTCCAAGTGATTCTTTTAGGGGCGCAAAACAAAAAAAGTAGTCACAAGGGGACAGGTCTGGACTGTAAGGAGGGTGTTCGAGAGTTTCCCCAGCCCATTTCTTCCAATTTATCCCTTGTCAACAATGCGGTGTGAGGCCTTGCGTTGTCATGGAGAAGGATGACATCTCTAATGGGCACACCTCGTCTTTTGTTCCGGTAACTGGTTTTTGCTGACTGTAGCACCTGGCAGTAGTAAGCCGCATTCACTGTTCGTTGATCGTGAAGAAAATCAATGAGAAGAACTCCCCTTGAGTCAAAAAAAAATTGTTGCAAGAACTTTTCCGGCTGAGAGACGAGTTTTGGCTTTCACTGGGCAGCCTTCATCCTTCCTTCGCCACTCCTTACTTGCCATTTTCGATTCGGGGGTGTAATGGTGGACCCACGTCTCATCACATGTGACGATGCGCCTCAAAAAATCTTCACCTTCTTCTTGAAATCGTTGCAGAAGTCTCCCAGCAATCTCCGACCTGACCTGTTTTTGATTTCCGGTCAACAACCTCGGAACCCAGCGAGCACTAATTTTTCTGAAGCCAAGGTGGTCTGTGATTTCAGACTGAACACTCCCATAGCTGATACCAATTTCCGACGAGATTTCTTGAACAGTTAACCGGCGATCACCTTCAATAAGCTGTCGAACCGCACTAATGTTGTCATCTGTAAGACTTGACCTTGGGCGTCGACCGTGACTTTCGTTTTCAACTCGTTCTCGGCCATCCCTAAATTCTCTGGCCCGAGTATACACTCGATTTTGAGACAGAGTAGTGTCCCAAAACTGTGCCTGCAAACGAGTAAAAATTTCCGAAGGCTTAACACCTTCATTTGTTAAAAATTTTATGACAATGCGTTGCGCAACAGATGGATGTACCTCTCGCTCGGTCATGGCTGTACTGAAGGCAGAACACAACGCTAGTGTGAAGCAAGCAGTTCCCCCCACTCCTATTAAGCAACACTCCAATCGCCCACAGCCGCATCACGTCCGAACGTGTTTGGTACAGTCAACAGCAAAATTACCGTTTATATTTGATTCACCCTCGTATATATATATATATAATTATCTTTTTCTAGTTTTTCTTTGTATTTTTTTTTCATACATATTTGTATTTAATTTTACCTATGTTGATTTATTTTTAACAGCCCCTCGGCCAGTTATGATCTTACTTTGTATTATTTAATGTTATTCTTAAGGGACTTTGTCCCAGAATAAAGTTTTCTTTCTATTCTATTCTATTCTAGGTATATATATATATATATATATATATATATATATATATATACATTTACCAATATACGTATTAATCCTTAGAGTTAAGCATGTAAATAATGTAAAAATATAAATAGAGCATTAGAAGGAACAATAAATCAGTTATTATCTAGACATTGTGCGTTGTTCATTACGTCCCCTTTTCCTTTTTTTTTTTTTTTTTTTTTTTTCATTTTATTCTCGGCGATCGTAAGTTATATATATATATATATATATATATATATATATATATATATATATATATATATATATATATATATATATATATTTATTACACACAATTTTTTTAATAGTTTATTAACAGACATTGAAGACATTATAAAAGTGTTATATTTTTTACTTTATTGTTTTATTTATATCCATTTATTGAAATTTAAAACAGTGCAAAATAAATACATCAAGTAAATTTGTTGATAACTATTGCAATAAAATGTCAAAACCTGGAAAGAACTACTCATCAGTAGCAAGTTCTACTCTAGAAGGTCTCTAGGCGATCTTCTTTTCAGTCGCCTCGGCGGATTATCGGGAACGGAGTGGAAAGCAAGTTGAGGAACTATTGTATTTGAGTGGTTATGGAGCTTACTATGAAAGGATAGTTAGCTGGTTTGGGCTAAATAAGCAACATATGGGACATTAAGATCTTTATGGATAAGTTTATTGGTGACTAAGTAAGGAACAATGAGGATTTTAGATTGTAAGGATTAGATACTAGACGAATTGGATGTTTTTATGGAGACCCAAAGCTCAACTCCTTACATACCCAAATAGGTGTAATCACAGTCATGCATATGAGTCTTTTATAATTAATTGAGAGCTTTGAACGTTTGTCTAGAAAACGATAAATTTGTCTTTATCGACGAACCGTTTCTTGTCGTTTTAGTTTCTTGTATGTGGATTCCAAGTTAGATGTTTCTCAAAGTCGAGTCCTAGGTAAGGGATCTGTTCAACAGGGATTAGTGGAATATCATTAAAGGATATTCCTATATCCTTCCTACTGTAGGACAGGAGGTCAGTAGACGTAGGATAAAGGTTATTTAGTGAGATCTATTCGGATTTATTTTAATTCTCCATTGTTGACACAAGGTATTGTCTTCACGTTCAGATTTTATTTTATGATAGTAAAATTGATAATATAAAACCCAAAATTTACACAATGCAACGCGAGACGCTCATAAAGGAATTATAAAACTACTTAGTGAAAATGGCTATTTTTTTGTAATTAACTTCTTTTATTATTTTTTTAAACTACACGTCTCGGTAAACAGATTCATCTTCAGGCTATTTTCTTATCTAATATTACAGGTATATTGTTTTACTTTTTTTCAAACCTCCTAATTTATTGAAATCAATCATATAAACAATAACAAGTAATAAAGGCCTTCCGGCATT
The DNA here is from genome assembly GCA_003667255.2 of Euschistus heros. Classification (NCBI taxonomy): domain Eukaryota; kingdom Metazoa; phylum Arthropoda; class Insecta; order Hemiptera; family Pentatomidae; genus Euschistus; species Euschistus heros. The sequence continues at coordinate 10,741 of RCWM02000139.1, forward strand.
TAAAGAATCTTATTCACCATTTCTGGATATCCTATGTCAGCTGAAGGTACTCTGACTACATGACGAGTGTGGAGGGAACACTCAGCCGGCGGATTATATTGTTATTCAAAGTTAGGAGATCATATATTAGAAACTATTACATTTAAAATATGAGGGAATGGACAAACGTTTTGGGATGAGGGTCTCAAACCGGCCGGTAAAGAAGTTCGTAGTTTCGATTCCCCACCGGATAGTTTGAAATTTTTTTCGTGATCCTTCCAGTCCTCGTTGCGGTACAACCACAAACAAACTAATACTTTAAAGTGAACTTTTGAATAATAACATACTTGCTATAAAATATAAAAAAAAAAACAGCTTTAAAATTGGATCTGTGTCCTGAAACATGAGGTAATTTTTTGTTTATTTATTTACGACTGTATATAATATATACATTAAGTAAATGTGTATAAACGTTATTGAAATACCATTTCAATAACATGTAAATAAGTTACCCATATGTAATACTTCGATTAATGTTCTTCCCCATTCTTTACAGACTCTCAGGTGGGTTATAGGAAATAGAGCAGTAATTTAACAATTGAGTTGGAAATAAATTGGGAATCTAGTAGATTCGAGTGGATATTTTAAGTTACTTAAAATAAAAGTAAAACAAAGAAAAAAGAAAAAGACAAATCCTCTAAAGATAATGATACAATGAAACGAAAAATATATCTCCAGCGATATAGTTCCTGATAATTTAAATATACTTCTTCTAATGTTTCTCTTTTACTTAAACTAGTTAAATGTTACACATTATATAATTTTTTTTTTCATTTATTGATATTTACAACTGTACAAAATAATATACAACAAGCAAATATGTTGACAGTGAATACAATGGGATGTAAATAACTTGTGAAGAACTACTCACTAGTAGCACTTCAATAAAATCTACACTAAAAGGTCTCTAGGACATCTTCTTTTCAGACGCCTCGGAGGATTATCAGGGATGGAGGAGGAAGCAAGTTGGGAGACTAGTGGATTGGAGTGGTTATGGAGCTTACTATGGAAGGATAGGTATCTGGTTTGGGCTAAATCAGAAACATATGGAACATCAAGATCTTTATGGATAAGTTTATTGGTCACAAAGTAAGGAGCATTGAGGATTTTTCGAAGGATTTTGGATTGTAAGGCTTGCATATGAGATGAGTTGGATGGTTTAGTAGAGCCCCAAAGCTCAACTCCGTACGTCCAAATAGGTCTAATCACAGTCATGTAAATGAGTCTTTTGTAATTAATTGGGAGCTTTGAACGTTTGTCTAATAAATGTTGAAGTAATCTGTAACGACGGGCAGTTTCTTGTCATTTTAGTCTTGTATATGGATTCCAAGTTAGACGTTTGTCCAAGTGGAGTCCTAAGTAGCGGATCTGTTCAACAGGGATTAGCGGAATATATATATATATATATATATATATATATATATATATATATATATATATATATATATATATATAGCGAAGGGTAAATGTTATTTGGTGTGATTTGTTTGGATTTATTTTGATTTTCCGTTTTTGACACCATTTTTGAAGGTTTAGGGTATGGGATTGGAGTGTTTGAGAGGCAATAAAGGGATCATTGTTTACTGATAACACACATGTGTCATAAGCGCAAGTGATGAGGATAGTGGTAGGATGAGTTGGGATGTCAGCTGTGTACACTGTGTAGAGGATAGGACCTAGGATACTACCTTGAGGAACACCGGCATATTCGGTAAAGAACGGAGAATAGGAAAATTTATGGTTTACTTTGAAGGTTCGGTCACTTAGATATGATGTAATAATGAGGAAATATGTAGGAACTGGAGGAGTTTATACAGCAGTCCCGGGTGCCAAACTCGGTCAAACGCTTGTTCTACAGCAAGAAAGGCTCCCGTGCAGTACATTCCGCACTCCAATGCAGAGGAGACAACGTTCACCACACGATGACATTGCTGGATTGTTGAGTGCGATATTCGGAATCCAAACTGGTGATCTGGGATTACATGATGGGATTCTAGGATAGGATACAAACGTTTTAAAATGAGTTTTTCTAGGATTTTACCCATGATTGGCAAGAGAGAAATAGGACGGTATGAGGATGGGAGCTCAGGTGGCTTTTTGGGTTTAGGTATCATTTTAACTATTGATAATTTCCAGGAATCTGGGAAATATGTGGTGCGGAGTACAGCGTTATATATGTATGTTAGGAATAGGATGGCTTTACGAGGAAGGAGTTTAAGGATGTGGGATGTAATTAGGTCTTACCCAGGGGCTTTGTTTGAAGGCAATCTATGAATGATGTTTGATATTTCTGAAGAATGGAATGCTTTAGGGGGAGAGGACATTAGAAGTGGGATATTATGTTCTGATTCAATATATTCGAGATGAGTAGGATTAAGGATATTATATAATATTAAACATCAATTTACAAAGTAATTAATTGAATCTATGTAATACTAATATTTTGAATTTATATTATCTTGGCTAACATTAAGATCAAATTAAATATCGTAAACTAAATTATTTTGTAAAATTATTTAATAATGTCTTATATCGCAATCGATGAGAATACATTAAGTACTAAAACTTTAATTTAATTTTAATCTAATTAAAGTTTTATTGAGTTTGCGAACTGCTAGCAGAGACTTAGAGAAGTTAGAGAAGGAATAATTACTTAAGTAAATCTTTTTTATTGACCGTAAATTTGACATACTCTCCTCTCCTTTAAATTAAAAAAATAATCCTCCGAGGCGTCTGAAAAGAAGATGTCCTAGAGACCTTCTAGTATAGAATTTTTATTAAAGTGCTACTAGTGAGTAGTTCTTCACAAGTTATTTACATGTCATTGTATACACTGTCAACATATTTTCTTGTTGTATATTATTTTGTACAGTTGTAAATATCAATAAATGAAAAAAAAAATTATATAATGTATAACATTTAATTAGTTTAAGTATTCTTTATAGTTAACTATAAAGACTATTAAGAATTCTAATAGTTAACAGCAAATTTACTTGATGTATAAATTTTTTACAGTTGTAAATTTCAATAAATTGTTATTAAAATAAAAAAAAAAATAGAATAAAATAATAAGTTACCCCTGATATACAGTGCTGGGCCGTCCTCCAAGTCTGTTGCAATCCTAAGACGAATATTTTATTGTGTAATAACACTTTATATTTACAAAAAAATAAATCAAATCTTAAAAACATCATTGGTCATAAAAGAAAAGGATTTAGGACAGTTTAGTTGTTACCTATATCTGACAATAAGTATGAAATTCCATTTAAAAAAAAGATTATCTGTTTTTTATTTATTTTTTAATTCATGTTTATTATTGTGGTTGTCTGTTGATCTGTTGGACTGTTAAGGGTTTCTAGTGAGAATGCTTGGCAATATGATAAATAATAAAAAATTTGTAATTAAGTATGCAATTAAGCATTTACCTGGATAACAATGAACTTATCAGGTGTTTGAAGATAACGTAAAAGCATATTTGGACATCCAATTAATTTTAATGAATGATTTAGTAATCCAGATGAACATAGACTATCATCAAACTCTTGCAGGCAATAAACTGCATTATCAGTGCTTAAACTAAAGGTTTATAGATCAAATTTACAAACGCAATATTAAACATCAAAGGGTTGACATTTTGATTTTGTAATAAATTTTATTCGGCAAAAATAATTTTATCGATTTAATTTCAAACCATAAAAGTTAATGACAGTGTGACAAACCACTTTTCTGCTACTCAACACTGCACATTTAAATTATTATTATAGTGAACCTTTCAAATGTACACCTTCCTAAACTAATGGAGATGGTTAAAATTGGACAAAATGGGTTCCATTGTTTTAACATTGCAAACTCTGTTGCAGAATAGTAGCCACGTATTGGTATTTGTTAAAATTTCTCTGGGGTGTACACCACATATTTATAGCTTAATAACAATTTAATTGAATTAAATTTTATGTTGTTGTTGTTGATTGTTTTTTAAGGGCAAAAAACTGCTATGGTTATTATTGCCCATACCCAAAATTTATACAATAACAAATTCCTAATCAAATTATATTAACCTCCAAAAAAAAAAAATAAAAAAAAAAAAAAAAAAAAAAAAAAAAAATAAATAAAAAAAAAATAAATAAAAATAAAAAATAGAAAAAAAAAAATAAATAAATAATTAAATAGAAATAAATAAATAAAAAAAAAATAAATAAAAAAGAACATTAAATTTTGTCATATAATCCAATTTGCTTGATAAATTTTATGTACTACAAACGTATTGTTTGCTATCGCCCAAGGCCATACAGAGCTGACGAGGCACACCATACTTATCCACATCTCTCCTGTACTGAGGGCACTCCTCAAAGATATGCCTCACTGTTAGGGCAACTCTGCAAAGTTTACACTGAGGGGGATCTCTCTTTGCCATCAGGTAGTCATGTGTTAAACGACAGTGTCCAATTCTTAGCCGTGTGATTATCACCTCCTCCCTTCTGCAATGTCTTGAGGAAGAGGCCCAGCCACCGATGTTCGGTCTGATTTTGTTCAATTTATTATTTTCTGATGCAGACCATGCACTCTGCCAGTCACCCAAAATCTTCATGTGGAGTGGTCGGAACATGTCTGCCGCAATTATCAATTATCAATTAAGCAATTAGCAATTATCAATTATCAATTATCAATCAATTAATCAATTAGCAATTATCAATTAAATTTTATTATCATCAATTAAATTTTCAATTGATACTCGTCATGTAACTCGTCATGTAGTAAGAGTACCTTCAGCTGACATAGGATATCCAGAAATGGTGAATAAGATTCTTTAAATGTTGGAAGGCCTTTATTACTTGTTATTGTTTATATGATTGATTTCAATAAATTAGGGGGTTTGAAAAAAAGTAAAACAATATACCTGTAATATTAGAGCGTCTCGCGTTGCATTGTGTAAATTTTGGGTTTTATATTATTCAAATTATTGTTTGTTTAATATTGTTTATTTGGGCTTACGTCCTTATTTACTCCAACTAGGGCAGGAGGACGGGTTAATTCGACAGGTTTTCAACCATCCAACCTATTCTAGCCGGAAGGGGAAGGTCAAGATTCATTTCGTGGGTCCGCCACATAATAAATTTAATATTAAAGTTTCATCTAATCTTTGGTTTCCTTATGTTTATTGCTTTTTATTGCGTCTATTAGATTTTCATCTCTGTTGCCTCTCTCTTCAGTCGTGTTCCGTTGTGGAAGTTAAAATAATTTTGTACATTTTCGTTCTCATTTTGACCGCTCTTTTAATAATAAATGTCTTCTTTTTGTTTCTCTTTACAAAAATATCATTAAATATTTTAGTTTATCTCATGTAAACTTTTTCGTTGCCGATAGGAAGAGAAGTCCAAAATATATTGAACAAGCTGCGCAAAGCACTGTTCCCCAAGTTCCTCCTCCCTCTATTTTGTTTCTACCCTGGCCCAAATTCAACTTTCATGAAACTCTAGCTAACCAATGAATATTTTAGGTTTGCATTTAACTTTAAAATCTATACCCTGTGGTAAGTAAAGCTCTGCTGATAGCAATATCTATTCCTAAATTGAATATTTAAATTACTAAAACCTGGTCCCAAATTAGGTATAAAATCACCAGTTCCCTTATGCCAATTTCTAAATTCTTAAACAAATTTGTGCACATTTTCCTCTTTCCGCTGCTTAGCATATTTAGGAGTCGTATAGTATCTATCATAATTTTGATTTAACAATTCCAACAGTACATGTAATTCAATGAAGTCTATTTAATAACGAAAATTGTTAAATTCTTATTTTACTTATATTGCATTAAAAAGACATTTTGCTTTTTTCAAATAAATACCTATTTTGGTCATTAAAAAATAATTTATTTATTTTATAGACAAAATATTACAATCTGCCTCACTCAAGCACAATAAGAGCTAAGAATAATTCCATTCGTACATCATGTACATAATTAAAAAGAAAAAATAATAAAAAATAAATAAATAATAAAAACAATTTTCAATTGAGGGTAACTTTATCCTAGTAAATATTGTCTTGTCTATATTATGAAATTTATATACAGTGTGTATTTAAAATATTTTTTTCAGTAAACAAATTTGTGTTATATGTAAGTTATTCATATAAATTTGGCAATTTCTGCAAAATAAGGAGAAACTGATATTATAGTTGCTTATAGAAACTAGCTGCAACAAAAAAAAAAAAAAAAAAAATATATATATATATATATATATATATATATATATATGAAATTAGTTAAAAATTCATACATAAGGAAAATATACAGACAAAGACCATCCCCCAAATAGTGACATGAATAATTAAAATGTTGAAAATAAGGCAGCTAGGTTTATTCACCTTTGGATAGTTTCTTATTTCAGATGTTTTGAGGCATATTTATACAAAGGTATAGGATACGGATTGATCCAAAAACTATTTATATTGACTGGCTTAGGAACATAAGACGTAAGACTTACAATAAGAAAAAAAATTAGGACCACTAATCTTTGAGTTCAATACTTACAAGGGGACGTTTTGTGACTTGTAACTCACAGATTTGAATGCCGATTTTCGTCTGGGTATCAGGGACCTATAATAGTGCACAACGAGAGTTATAGCCGCAAATGAGCATTGGGACCTGAGAAAAAAAATAAAATATGAAAATCACGTTTTTTTTTTTTTCTCAGCTCTCAGTGAAGATAGAGAAATGATTCTTTAACGTAAAATTGTAGTTTTGTATGTTATTTGAAATAAAAGCACTTTCGTTATGCTCAAGACACGACCCGGCTTTAGGGTGCTCAAAAACTCAAAAAAAAAAATGACAAAATTCCAATGAAATCCGCTTTAAACCAAAAACCTTTATATGTGAAATTTTATCAAAATCAAAACATATTTTTTTTGTACACCTTTCGAGGAGATTAAAATTTTAAAGTTGAGATTTCATCTACAACTTCTAACTGCTATAGCAACTGCTGTGTTTAACCGATCACAATAGTAATAACATCACAAGAATCAGTACATTCTGATTTTTAACCATGCATATAACATTGGGTTTACTCCAGATTTTAGTGGACAAAAACTGATGTGAACAAAAAATTCCGAGGTCGACTATAACTGGAGATATCTCAATAAGGAGAACTTCAGCGACCTCCGGATTTAGGCTTAACTATGCAGCTTCTAGATGCCCTTAAAATTTGGTTTCAATCGGTGGCGAAATCTGTGCGATAGCGCAAATTATTTACACATTTTTCACAAAGTGACAGTGATATTATTTATATTATATAAATAAAACGTTTTAAAATGATGAGTATACTGATTTGTAATATAAGTAGTGATTTGTTATTGGGAGATAATATTTGTTACAGTTTAAAGAACAGCTAATTAGTTTAAGAGGAGTTTTATTGTTAATTTAATTTATTTTATAAAAACAGGATTTTAACATTGACAATAAATGGAAAAGCAATTACTGCAGAATCCGCTGTCGTTCGATAGCCCGAGGACGTGATCTCAGGGAAGCCAATCTAACTTTCGTGTGAAACCGTTCGAGAATAATCAGATGGAAGCGTGTGGTCGACAACTGCTTCGCATACTAACTAGTAGCAAGAATTATATCATCTATAAATGTTCTCTAAACAGCTTACGAAATTTAAATGGCTTCGATGGAAAAACTTAAATGTTAAAATGTTGGTATTGAAGGATTAATTCATATAACTAAAGTTAATCCAATCCGATAACAAAATCATGAAATCTATATTGTTTTAGATGAAGATGGAGAAAATAAACTTTATTTTGGAATAAGTTGTTCCATAAGAATAACACATGAGTACAATACTTAAGGTAATCGTATAGCTGTAATAATTGATTACTAATAACATTATGAGTTACAAAATAAATGAGAAATCATGTAAAAAAAAATTACTTTATTTGATTTTATACAACTTAAGTTACTATTACATTAACTATAACATAAATATTCATATTTCACATTTCCTCGGAAGACTGATAATTGAGGAGGTTATAATATTACAAAAGGATACTTTCGTACTTAAAATACCAAATACATAATTTTATTACTTGCTTTGACGTATGGCCAGGTTGTGATATTTGGTTATGCTATTCAATGATAATTTTTTTTTTTTTTTTTTTTGGGTGTAGAATATGTGTAGAAAGACCTCGAAAATTAAGTAGAAGTGTTTATTGTATCATTCGATACCAATGCTCAATATTGTTTTTTAAAAAAAATCCCTTTTTGCATTTCTTACCGTTTCAGTAATACGGCGGTTTCTCTGGGTAGGGGGTGTGGGGCGGAATTAATCGCCGATTCTAGCTTAGGATCTTCGGTTTATGAAGTTGCTTGGGTAACGCACTTAAAGTCATAACTCAGTGGTAACACGCACTGAGCTAAGCCTCACTTAATAGAAAAAATTTATTTTATTTTATATCTCATACAGTTAGAGATTATTTACTTATTAGTATAGCATAACTGAGTAAATTCCTGAAGGACTAGCCAATAAGAAAAAGAAGAACTGTTCTATGGAATAATCTTTATTTTTATTTGTAGACTGACGTTTTGGTCGCAACCTTCATTTGTTAATTCATACCTCCATTCGGGCAGATTTAAAAAAAAAAAATAAAAATAAAAAAGAGAGAGAGAGAGAGAGAGAAAACAAGTCACTTCTAAGTTAACTGAAGGTATTATCAAATTGTCATAAGGTGTTTCTATAATTTTATTGTATGTATGTGAATGGAGTCTAAATGAGAGCGCTATAGTACAGTTACTCAGGGAGTAGAGAAGCTGACCATTTCCAGGAATCCTTATCAAATTTTATAATAGATCCCACTGCCTTTTAAACCTGCGAGGAGTATTAATCGTCTCGAACTGGATAGGGATTGTGCTAGTAGATTTAGATGATGAGGAAGTGAGGTCATTATATAAAGTGTGTTTGGCTAAAATGGGGAATGTCCAAAAAAATCGAAACTGAGATTTCATCGCAACTCGCTAGCTTTTCCTACGTACTATCACCTTAAGGTATTTTCACAGAGGCTAGAAAGCCTTGAAAGGATTTTCACATGATTTTAAGCTTAAGAACTTTTCCCAATGAGAAAGAATATAGACTTTGTAATTTTCATTTGCGGGACTATGGTCACTGGACTTCCCCCCTTCTAGCCTAACGCCCTTCATATAAGGTTTTATTGAAGACATAATGAGAGGTTATGGTTCTCAGGAATTTGGATTAGAAGGGTGGCTCGAATTTGGTGTTTGAATATTTTTCTGTTCTCCAAATCCCGTTGGTCCAGATAGGCTTCAGGACAGACTTTAATATTAAGTTATTGTTATCTATTGAGAGTTGTAAGGTCTTGCATAGTATGCGGTATAGTTGGCTGAATCTTCTTTTAAGTTCTGGTTTTTTAAGTCTAGCATGCCGGGTTCCATGCTGATAATTACAAATAATTAGTATCATTCTCTCAGCTAGTGATGGGTCGTTCTGAGTGGAACGGAACTTGGAACTGGTTCCAGCCTTAAACCGGTTTGGAACGAAACGAACTACCTAAGTTTTTCGTTCCAACTGGAACGAAAACCAACGCCATAATATCTCCGGTTTCGTTCCGTTAGTGTAGATAGGGTATAGATTGCATCTCCCGTTTCGTTCCACCCAAGGTCGTTCCGACTGATCTCTCCTTCCCGGCCTCACTTGATCCCTTCCATCCGCTCAGAGCCCAACAGCCGTTGATTTTACTGCTCTTGGTTTCCTCCCCTTCCCGTATAGGCATCTTCAAAATAAACTGCTTTCTGTGAAATTGTCTGTTCTACCGACAGAGCTTACTTACTTCTTTTGTACAAAATATTACCTGAGAGAATAATATTTCGAACGTAAAAGGAAATATAATTGAAAATAATATAAACAAAGTTATAACTAAATAATATTTTATTTACAATATTATGGTCAGATATAATTATTTGCAGGTCTAAAATGGTTGTTTTTATGATCAATTATTGTAAATAAAGTTTTTTGAGGAATGATATTTACAAATAAAATGTAGATATCCCCTGGCTGTCCTCCCCCTCTTCCCCCCGCGTTATCTCCATTACTACCCTCTACATAGGTCTCTGTATAATGATCTAGAACATCTTCTGTTTCCTCTTTACTCAATTCCAAATTTTTATTTCATTGTACTTTTTTTTTTCCTCGTCTAACTCTGCAAAATTTGAGGAATATATTCCAAATAGGTTTCCACCAAATCAAAACATTCCGAATATTATAGCTAACTGAGATAAAGAAAAGCAAAAATGCGAAATAATTCTATTTACATTATATCGAATCCAGCTGATCGCCGAGAAAGGTACGAAAAAAACGATAGTGGTAGCTTTTTGTAATTTGTGCAACACTGAGGACTACAAATTTTTTTAATCAGGAAACTATCCCTCCTACCACATTAAAAAATTACTGACGACCAACAGAGGAGTATCTCGAGGAATAGCTAAAGCAAATTTTCCGGTAAGCTCACCGGAAGCGAGAGAGAGTGAGAAAGAAAACAAGTCGAGTGTTGTACAAAATACAACGGCATAGCCGGTGGAAAATTAATTAAAAGCAAAATGGGTCGATCCATACAGGATGTGAGGAATTTTAATGCCTGTGGTTCAACAGAAAGCAGAAAGCTTTATTGAATAAAACTATTTTAAAAGAATACAATTTTTTTAATAACTTTACTTAGCTATTTAAAACTTCCTAATATTATAGTAACTATAAATTTCTTAGTTATAAAATAGAAGGAAATTAACGCCCGAATTCACAAAAAGGGAGGGAAAGAAACTGCATGGTAAGTAGGTAGTAGGTTAGTCAAACTAACGTGGAACGAAAATTGGAACAGACCGTAAAATCTCATTCGGCTTAAAGTCGGAACGGCCCTTCACTTGTATGTAGAAGGTTAGTTAAACTGACGTGGAACGAAAAGTGGAATGGGACGAAAACGGAACTGGTTCCAATTGTGGAACGAAACCTAAAATATCATTCCGCTTATATGTCGGAACGACCCTTCACTACTCTCAGCTATTTAGAATCACCCTATTAAAATTATGTAAATTATTCATTAACTATTGATATTTATAACAGCAATAACAAATCGATTCTCATAGATAGACCTCATTAAAATCGATAATGGCCCAGATCGACCGATGCACATGGTGCCGCACCATTAACCTGCCATTGTGCGGTCCCGCTGGCGGGAGAAATATCCCTCTCTCCCCCCCTCCCTCCCTCTCAGGCCCGCCAAACAATAGCAGCTTCCTGCCACCAGTTTTTAATCCCCTCCAAGTCTCAACTCTCGAACCTTCAGAACTCTCCATAGTTACATTCATTGCTATCCAATGCATGTTCTACATAAACTCCGTTGTCACGTGTATTTGATGAATTCAGGTAAAAAGGTAAACGTACCAGTCGTGATCATTATAACAAGGCAGCTAGGCCTAACAGTAAATGTAGGTATTGTCATATAAAAGCATTTTATTACAATTCATCTTCTTTAGATTTCCATGAAAACCATCTCTAGGTAATCACAAATGAAGACTTGTTTTGGGATGGTGTTTGTTCTTGTCGAATGTAAAACTATATGCAGGAGGTAAATACAAGTTTTAATGTTTTTTGGGGATTAAAAATTGTAGTGAAAAACATTTCAGTATTTAGGAATGAATGGAATTTCATAGATTTTTAATTATCAACTAGTGCAAATTTGAAATTTATGAAAAATGAAGAAACAATATAAACCACCTTCAATTAACCTTTTATTGGCCATGAATTCAAAGATTAATATTTGATGTTTTCGTTTCATATATTATAAATCTCTTAAGAAACTTGGAAGAAGACTATTAAAAAACAAAAAGATGAGGCGAATATTTAAAAAAACACGATGTAGTTTAATGTGGCTTAATTTATGGAAGGGTGTGTGAACTCGCACTAAAGTACAACATAAATCGGTATTGAAATCAGACATTTTTGATCTAGTGGCAGTTTGTGTAACAAAAGTTTGTTTAAATTTAACTTCATACATTAGTTTTATTTTTGCTTTGCTGTCCTTATGTGTTGTTTAACTAAAAACCGTGTAGTAGTTGATGTATATATTTAAAATTAAAAAAAAAACAATTAAAAAATTACTCCCTACCTTTAAAAGTCTCAATTGAGAACTCAGTACATACTTTTTAAAAAGATCTTCCATCTTTGCAAGAGTGGTAATTGACATTTTAGGAGTATAAAAATAAACAGTCCACCAATGATGGGTCTTGGTGGACACTGCGTGGGAGAATGGGTAATGTAATGACGGTAGGAAGAAGGAAAATAAGAGAAGTGGAGTAATAGTCCTAGTATTTGAGCGGAGTGAGAACAAGAAATTAATCCGATTAAACAGATACAATCTAAAGATCGTGAAAAAGAAAGAATCTGCACCTGGACAAATACAACGTCATTCTTTAGGTGAGAAAAAAGAACATAAGGAGTTCCCATAGTTATTTTTCACTTTTTATTTATTTATTTATTTTTATTTATTTATTTTTTTTTTTTTTTTTTTGCCTGCTCAGAAAAAAACAAATTTCTAATGTCAAATTCTGTTAAGAAGAATATATAAGTAAATATGCTGTTACAGTAATAAATATGAACCAATGGGTAAATATGCACATACATATAAGCTAATTTCCTCAAAACATATACATTCTGTTGATATTAGATGTTTTAGATGGCTAGGAAAAATATGCAAATGCATATATTTCACAGTCCTCAAAGCTAGATCTACTTCTTGAATGTGATATAAAATGCTGTAGATAAGATAGCACCTGTTTTTATAGAATTCAGAGCACATCTCCCTCACAATCTCCGAAGATAATTTTGAAAATTTTATACTTTATGTAACGCACTTCATTTTCCTCACATTTTCGAAAGAGTCTAGAGTTAATTCCATCTAGTTGATGCACGATCTTGTTTTCTCATATTATATATACGATCTCAAACAAAGTTTTTATAGCATATTGTTATATTTTATTACTCAACCATCGATGATCCCTTTGTTGATGATGACACCGTTGGACCCGAGAGAAAGGTTTTAATATTGACTAGAAGATTCAGTAAGAAAGCTCTTCAAAGGAAACCATGAATGTTTTATGAGACCCGGGGCGGTGTTGAGTCCGTTTTACATTTTTCAAAATAAATTACTTCTTTTTTTTTAAGCCTTTAATTTTATTTAAAGCGTTCAACTTTTCGTACGTTACGGCGATAAGGAGTTCTTAAATTTTGTCTTCTAAAAGCTTTTAACGCGTAAATGGCAAGAATTATTTATATACTTACTGTAACTTTGTGAGGCAGATTCGGTCGAAGCTAAAAAGAAATTTTTAGCAGTACATTAATAAAAGGAATTTTCAAGTTTCAACAAAAAATAATGAACAATCGTTTCGTATGATGAATTATAGTTTATTATATCGCTCATGGGCTGGGATAGTGGCACAACTTAAAACATTTATTTCAAAACTGAAAAATAAATTTTAAAAAAAAAGTCAAAATTATATACACATTATTAAATGACCCTTTAGAGAAGGTATTTTACTTGAAGGTAATTTCGTTGAAGTAAACTAAAGTATTTCTATGCAGTTTCCTTAGCAATGAAAACTTTAAATCCACTTCTATACACTACGTACAATTAAATTAAATAAAAATAAAGATCCTCTAAATATACAATATATTAATACTAAATAAATCATAAAATAAAAATATAAACAATAGTAATAATAAACAAACAGAAAAAAATAAGCATTTAAAAAAAAATAGTATAAAAATAGAAAACATTTATGAAAGACATTGGTAAAGTTGTAACTCCGCTATATTATTACAAAAATACTAACGCCTATGGATGGACTGCAGAGCATAATGTCTAAAATTTCTCAATTTATAAGAAATAAAATTATTTTAAAAAATAACGAATTGTCATACGATCCAAAAAAAAGGCCTGTATCATAAGATTCTAGGTTCTAACATTCTGTGTAAGCTTATTACTAATTTTAGAAACGGTAGAAGAAACTTTTTGGCAAATATTGATTAATTAACAATTCCAAAAAAATAATTTTTATTTTGTGATTATAATTTTCAAGCATCTTGGAAATATGTGAAAAAAATTTAGTGTGATAATCACGCGAAACCGGTTTTTAACAGGATTTTAGTCCTTATCCAGCCAATTATTATAGTACAGCTAAGTCATACATAATGATAATGACTATTTTTTATTCTGAAACAAATTTCATTAGTATAAATACAATAGTTTTTTATTTTTTCTCAATCATCGATATCAATACCTAGCTTAAATATAAAATTGATTGTAATTACAAGAAATAATTACCATGAGAGCTAATAAAGAAAACCTTATAAAATAAAAATTAATTATTAAAAAAATAAAATAGATAATAGAAAACAACTTTATCCTTTAAAAAATATAATAATAAGGATATATTCTTAAAATTTGTGTTTAATAAGATAAATACAAAGGTTTTGGGTATAATTAGCTACTTAACGAATCGCAATCATTACCAAACCTTTAACTATACACTGTAAAAGGGAGAGTTCATTAATATTTCTCTGCTAGTTGTTTTAATACCGAATCAGTGCTTGAAAAGCAGTATAAACAGATAATAAAATGAAAAATAATTTTTATTCTGAGATAATTGGATAACTTATTCAATAAGAATAACTAAACGAGTCTGGATACATTTTATTCGTTAGTTCAGCTTCTGCAGTTTGAAACTATAATCCTATACCATCGTTTTTCAATATGGAATTCCTTTCTGGAATGTTTGGTTTGCAAAATCAATGCTTGATTTTTTTTTTTAAGGGAATCGTTTTAAATCAACAGCGATCAGTGTTGATCTAATTACATGAAAATTACTCAGTTATTAAATAATAATAAATATGTTTTCTTTTCATCATTATCGATTTACAATAATTACTTAATTAGTTCTAACAAAACTATCACGAGTGTCAGTACTGTCGATCGGTTTCTAGAAATCGTTTCTGAATTTCGATTCTCGATATCAATTCTTTTCTGAACAATCGAAAGAATCGATAATCAACTCATCTCTTGAAAAAATATAATTAAGGGTTTTAGAGCCTTATTAAATAAACTATTAAATATTAATAATAAAGAAGCTTAAAATAAATATAACAAAGGATAAAGCTATTTACAGATTAGGACTATTAATGGCTATTAAAAATATTCTACTTATATTTCTTGAAGAATTAGATGGAAATGCAAAAACTGATTAGGCTGTATTTAAAAAGTTGCACGAAGCAACAATGGAAGGAATTTAATTCCAAAGGGATGAATACGAAGTGAGGAAAAATATGACTAATGTTGTAGAGCTATGGTATGTAAACTAAAACCAACATTATCCAAAGAGTGTTAAATTAAGCAGATGATAGCAGCTAAATATATGCTATGAATCTAGGCATTGCGAATCGGCTAATGTATAATTATTTACTTTTATGTCCTACGACAATGCCTTTAGATGAAAATGTGAAAAGAAAATTGCAACATTGGTATTAATTCTGATGTTCAAAGATTTTTTTATTTGCTTCCTTTTGTACTATGAATATAAATAACAGACTATATAAATATATTTTATATTGCCTGTCATATTGTGTTAAATTTAATTTATATTTTTATTATTTTAGGGATATTAATGATATAAAATATAAGCCAGCAAAAAAAAAAAAAAAAAAAAAAAATGTTTGATTTCTTCATCTTGTCTTATTTTATTACAACATTCATTCGATTGAGTATTGACCCCCAAAGATTTTTAATGAATTCACGTGTCATATTTTAGAATGTTTTTGTCGGGAAAAAATTTCAACTCCCGAATCTAATTTTATATAGATGGGCCCATTGTTCTGCCTTTTTATTCACCAAGACAACTCATACATATTCAATAGTATTTAGATCTTCACTAAATTCTGGGCTATCTACAGACTAGACAGGAGCGTTTTCCAGTTAGGGCGAAGTAACTGTTGCTGTTCCATGCATTATCGTGGATAAATGAAAATTAAACCCTAATGTATGCGAATGTGACCACCGCCTAGAAAAAAGGCTCTGTATGTAGCAGCTGTTAGAGAACCATCCATAAAAATTAATTCAGTCCAAACTTCCAAATTAATTCCAGCTAAAATCATGACCTGTACTCCATCGTAGATAGCTCCATTATAAAATAAACTACAGTTTTGATTGCGATTACAAGTGGTCAAGAAGAGAGTTCGATAAGGAATAATTAGCAATTAACGGCTAGTCTATCGTATTTATATTGAAATGATGTCAACATAAATAAAGTAAAAAAATATAATTCCTTAGAATAGAGATGATTGTATAAGAACAAAAAAACCCTATTTCAAGAGCTTTCAAACAAATAAGTTAATTAAAATCGGACCGTTAGAAGAAGAGATGCAGAACAAGTAACAGGCCGATAGCCGCCATATCATTTTTTTTTCTATACGGATTTTCGAATACCTTCCAATCTAAATTTTCTTAAGGCATAAACTTTATTCACACTAAGTGGCATATTATATTAAAAAATTGCACATTTTTTCGGTGTATTAACAGTACAAATACCAAGAAATCGATCATTGATTGTAAATAAAGATACCTCGATACAAAAATAAATTGCTATTTCAAATATAATCTAAAAAAAAACTAATAAGTCTAACAAGTCAATTTTTTTTATAATACAATGACAATTCAAGAAATAAATTAGTAAACTGCTATTAGCATTTATTATCTACCGCACATTATATATGTTACTAATTATAATTCAGACAATGAAAAAACATATAAATAAATTCACCAATTCATATTTAAGAAGAGAAACATTGCAAGGTTTAAGTAATTGAAAATATTACTGAACCCTATTACCAAACATGGTTGATGCATTGCTATTTCTCTGGATGTGTTTTAATTAAGTATTAGTTGAGAAAACCAGTATGTAGTATATTTTTAAAATGAAAAATATCTTTATTCTGGGATCAGAAAAATCCTTTAAGGATAACAAAAAAGTATAATAAACTTTTGCTATTGATCCTTGTTTAATCAGTATATTTATCCAAATTGATTCATTTTCCAGCAGTAAATACATGTATTCAACAAACTCAGGATTAAGTTGGAGAGTAGCAAGGGATTAGTTTTTAATTCTGTACAAAGGAGCCTTGGTCATTAGGAGAATAATTGAAGTATAATAATAGGATAATTAGACATAACAAAGATATTGCTTAGGATAGCGGTATCGATTCTTAGGAATCGAATTTGAATCATCCATTCTCGATACGATTCCTTTCTCAAGAATCGATGGAATCGAGAACTGACATTTGGAACCGACATAAACCTGTAGTCTGTAATAATGCCCTCACAAGTTTTGGCTGAAACTATTATTTCAACAAAAACGTCATAGGTACAACCAAATATTTTTTGTTTATAATTTGACAATAACTTCCTAATAAATTATACAAGAAAAAAAAGTAAACTAAGAAAGTAATAGGTTAAGTTAGTGTAAGAATCAGCGAGCTGGATTGGTAATTTGTATAGTAAAAATAAATATCTGTCTTGTATGTGAACTATTATTTTCTCCTTTCCGTATATTAATTAAGTATATTTTGTTTTTGTGACATTTTGTCATTATATAAATAGTTTTGCCAATAAAATAAAAAGTTCTACCTTTGTAAAATAAAAATAAAATTTAAACCTGAAAAAAAATGTCCAAACTCAGCTTTCAATTACATTAAAAAGACTTCTTCTTCCCCCCACCACGGTGACAGAAGCACCTCCGCAGAAGACGGTCCCCCCCCCTACAAAGACTGCTGGTGGCAGGAAGGCCCTTAGCTATAATTAAAGTTGTCCGACCTGTCTATCGCGAAGAGTCTTCAAGTGTCCTCTGCTTCTTGAAGATAATATCCCAGCGTCCTTCTTCCAGCTCGTCTAATACCGATAATGCCTCCACTCCAAGGATATCAGATAAAATGGATCTTGTTAGTTACTCCTGAGTGGTACTTGAGTGGTAGTAGAGTGCTGTCGCTCAACCACGGTGGCTACCTCTTTACTAAATAATGAATGACTTTTCATTTAAGCTAACGTCAATATATCCTGACAGACAACATCAAGAAATGCGCGCGCACAATATTCTTCTTTTATTTTGTTAAAAAAGAAATATTATAAAGAAAGATTTAACTTTTGGCAAAACATACTTGCAATATACAGTATGTATTTCAATAAAATACCATGGTATCATTTTTTGAGCACTCAAGCTTTTTTTCCAAATGTAATTATGCCAAATGCGTTAGTGTGTTCGTGTACATGGAGAGTTATTATTAAGATTAAAATTAAAATTATATAATTTTTTACCCCATATACATAACAAGCATTAAAATTGAATGAGTTACCTCAACTACGGCGTAATTTCAGCAGAGCCTGAAACGTGCTGAACATTTGAAGCGATTTATTTTTGAACTTGAAAATAGTGTAGTCGTGTTGTAAAAACTTTCAGCCATATTCAATGCCAACGTCAAAGAAAAATATGAAAACGATTTATAAACTCTGACAGCAACGTAGGAAACATACCTTGTTGCCCCTAGACCTCTTTTATAATAAAAAAAAAAAAAGGATTCTTGGCGAGAATAATTATTCTCCTGCTTGGGAAAGGACGAAATATCGCCCTTAATAAGCTCAGTAACTTAATCGCATTCTTTGTTCGGACGATCAGTGTGTGTGAGTTCACCATGAACCATTCATTAATGAAACGAATATAATTAACATTATTTAATAGTGTTAATTCATTAGCTATTTTATCTTTGTTCTGAAATTAAAAAAAATTTAAAACAGCAGATTCATGTAACTTCTATTCGTTCGTTATCTTGCACCTGCTAACCTATACATCCTACAATTCCCGGTGGTACTTTTTTTCCCAGTGATATATTAGGATCGATACCTAGATCGGATAAGACTGACCCACTGCAGCAATTAAAGTGGCCTTAATTTAAAACTAAAGATAGATTTATCACGTTGTAAATAAATCGTCTCCATAAATTTGATAATTTGGTTTTCAAAGCAGTGTAAAACTCTACTTTTGCCCTTCTCTCTTTGATTTTCGTTCGTGGCTTATCTTTCTTTTTTTTATTTATCTGCCTCGGCTGGAATAAATTTCCAGTTATCTCCGAGTGTTCTTTCTCCGCCATCTAGTATCCACTGGGAATACATTATAGTTTTAATAGATACATCTGTGGAAGATTCTTTCTACCATCTCCAAGTTGCAAAACATTACTAATTTCAATGAACGAATAAAACAAAAGAAAAAAATTTATAATAAATCTTTCTCTTCATTCAAATAAACATGAGGTGAATATACGAGATAAAATATTAAATGGGGGACCGTTTATATTTATATTTTATACACAAATAAAAAAAATTAAAACCTATGAATACGCAATCCATGAAGGGTGATGGATTCAGTGCTTACTAAGAAATTATTTGTTCGTAACCAACGGTTATACAAGGTGAAGTAACTTCCAACACTCAACGCTAGTTTTTTTCTCCCAAGCCAATGTAAAGAGTTAGATAAGCAAAGGAAAAATATAACACATGCAATAAAAATAACCTTTGGAATAATGAAGGGTCTCCCAATTCTGTAAGTACATATTTTAACAGTGACATGACTGTAAAAACTTTTTAAAAATTAAATTACCTTTGAAATGATATAACGAATAATAGGATAGGATGTTGTACATTGAAGGTACTTGTGGTTTTGTAAAATTATGTTAAACCATTTCTGGTCACTTTGCATGACTTTGAAATAACAAAACTACTTTCATGATATTTTACTTCCACTCAGACTTATCCTTGGCTGCCCTTCTTCATCCACGGAGTCTGAAGAAAATAATTATCAACAAACTGGAAGTTACTTTATTCTAAGAAAATCAAGACCTTAAGCCGTATCATTGACTGCTGTTACTTTTTCCATCGTTCCACTATTAGTACATATTTCTATATAATCTTAAATTATCTACGAAATGGATGGAAACAAAAGATCTATGCGAAGGGGGTATAACCTTGCTTTCCGTTAGGTGAAAAACGTTCACCTTACTCATCGTACGGAGTTTTTATTACGATGTTTATTTTGAACAATTCGAGAGCTGTATTGTTAGCAATATTCCTGATTTTTTTTTATACTTTTGTAAAATAAAATAAATACCACAATTTAAAATTAACATTTCAAATTATCCTGTATTACTGTAAAAACGAGTTTCAATTGGACCCCACCGAACCAAAATGTTATTTTAAGCCTATCATGTAATAATCAAAAGTAAATCAAATCTTCAACTGCTAGCCGGGACTAAATTATAAATGGAATTATCAAACTTTTGAACATTGATGGACGCTGTCTGAATTTATAAAAGCGATCTGCCTTCGTCTGTACAGTTGTCATAACTGTTTAACTGGATTAACAGTCGGCTTGAAACAGATTTCTCATAGAATCAATAGTAATGGTACCAGAATCGTAAAGTAATTAATATCGATTAATCAAAGTCTTGGATAATCTAATAAAAATAATAGAACAAATGAAGGGTCTGGTGGATGAAAGGGTTATGCAACAAAACATTCATTCAAACTTTCATCGGGCTCTTTTTCTATATATCTATCAACGTGTTGCCAGAATTGATGTGGAATAGACTATAAAGAGAGAAAGTTCAGCTGTCAGTTCGATTAACAAGTAGATAAACAGACACTGTTAATAGAATATCTTGAAATCCTATAACTTTACCTAGTATAATTCAAGTTTTTGCTATTTTACATGAAAGAGATCTAATAAAACCATTCATACATGCTTATCTATCTATTTCTACGATCCGAGGGTGGGTCATGGCCTCTAAGCACTTCCGCAGTTCAGCTCTATCCTCTGTCCTACTTTTCCTTCTTGTTCTTTCTAACCTGTCTTCAAGTAATTTCCTAGAATCTTCCTCCTCTATTTGGATTAGGTGCGTGACCTATGCTAAGCTTCAAGAAGTCGAGAATGTTGACTAGAAATTTTATTTATGTAAATGTTTTATTAACTTCTTTTAATGTAAGACAGAATAAGAGACAGCTCGTGCTCAAAAAGTTCAGAAAGGGAAAGAAAACATCTTGTTAACGTCATTCAAAAGAGATAATTATTGAAAAAATAAGGTAATCCAAAAAAATATTTAGAAATAATATCTTGAAGGTTATTCAGTGAATCACCAAGCCATGATAATTTTATTTAGCTGTATCATTATTTTTGCATATTTTGGGAATAAAATATTATTTAAAAAGTATCTAAAACTGATTAGCAATTTGCATGAAATGTAGACAGTCAAAGGGTTCTGTGAATGTATTTTTTTTTTTTTATCATACGGAGAAACTATATAAGTCATAGGTTCGGCGGATGAAGGGGTTGTCACATTTCTTTTCTTTTTTTTTCAAATATGTTCCAGTTCATTGAATGTAGGATTTATGTGCAGAAGTGTTAGGTAGGTAATTCTAACTAGTTAGGTAAATTTCAAAACAACCAGGAAAACAGATATGTAGAAGACAGAGGAGCTATTTAACATTTTCCCTGCTAAAGGAAATACAAAAAAAAAAAAATTAAACATAAACTACAATAAAAATAAATGAATGATTACATACTGTATTTCGGGGAATAAAGAACAGAATATCTGACTTCAGAAGTAATACATCCAATAAACAACCCAGTATAAAGTGCATAGTATTTATTATCTTTATGATCTAGACTAGTAAATTTCCTCCTTTGTCAGCATTTTAATTCTCTGTATTTGTTATTATACGATAATCGAATGCTCTTTTTGCCATTCTTAACTGAGTGATTACTCCCTATTTATGTAATTGTTATAATTTAGGTACTCTTGCGGTGTTCCGAAGTTTGTAATAATCCTTTGAATTTAACTCGAAATTTAATTAGCCTTTTCGAGGTTACTGTTAAACTACCTTCATCTTGTATTAAATGATTACTGAATTAGGTTAAACATATCAGTTGTGCTATTTTTTAAAAACTTCTCTGATAACTACTTAAACCCTGAAAACTGTATTCTAATTATTAAGAATGATATTTTTCTTATCAGAGAATTAGCTTCAGTAAAATGAGGGTGTAGCAACCAACGACGAGATTTACCTTGGAAAACTGATGGGTGGGTCTCGTGTCTCTGATCAGCAGTACTCATCACCACTTGCTTCCTTCTGTTGCCACCTAGTGATAGTTGTGTGTACAAGTGATTGTTAATTTAAAGATATTATCTTATTATTTAAAAGTTTAATCAAGTAACATTAATTAGTCCTCCATTATGGATCTAATAAAGACTGGAGAACACAAAATCACATCAGTGCAGATAAGAAATACTAATTTCTGTTGGAATCTGTAATTCATAAAATAATATTATTTGTACCTTTTCTCATGTTTCTAGATCAAATCGAAAGTTTAAGACTTTAACCTATCATCAATTTTAAAAATACATAAAATAGAATTTAAAACTTTGATAATATGATTAGTATGAAAAACTTTGCCCGAAATCACTAAGACAGAGCGGGTCAATAATAGAGGAGGCTAAACTAAAGTCACTTAGCGCTCTCAGCAACTGATTAACTATTTAGAAAGCAGCATTAGCCAAGGCGTTAACAGTTGACAACATCGATAAAGGGCTCAGCTGATGGCTTAGTCTAGAGCAGCTCTTAGCTCTTAGTTGTAGTTGCCCTAGTATTCCCAAAGTAACCCATTTTTTATTAATGAAACTTAACTTTTGTTTTATGAGATCCAGAAAATGGAGGAGAGAGGGGGATTAAGAGGGAGACTCCAGAAAATCCTTATGATATAAATATGTATATAATATACTATAGATGCAAAGTAATATATAAATATGCAAATAAAACTCATAACTTTAAACTATCAATTAATATAAAGATAATTAAAATCCGATAGTTCTGATATATTAGCCTGTTTATTATCGGTTACAGTGATTTCTATATGGTAGATACTTCGTATATTATAACTGATCAAGTCATTTTTTTTTTTTTTGGAATAATGTAATGTGATAACTTTAGAGAAAAAAATCTATACTATTATACAAAACGAAAAGCAATTTTTCGTTTGAGATCACTAACTGCAAAAACTAATGTACTAAATTTTAATTATATTATGTTCAAAGTACTAGGAAGGTTAAGCAATAATAAAAGTTACTGATTTTCAATAAAATAGTTATTAAAAAAGCGATAAATATTTGGTGCACATTAAAGTTTGAAATTGGATTCCTACATCAATTCCAACAATTTCTACTAATCTGCCATTTCAATTCAAGTTTGAATGTTCCAAATGAAAGTTTCCTTTGCAATTACAATCAGCAAATCGCAAGGCCAGACTTACAATAACATTATAGTGGATCTTCGGACTCATTGTTTCTCTCACGTTAAATAGTATCTAGATCTTTCTAGAACTGGAAATCCTAACAATCAAATCATTCACATAACATCGGGAGATAAAACTCGAAATGTAGTTTACTCGGATGCCTTATGAATTTATTTTTTCTTCTTTGCATGCTTTAACTAATACAAGATTTTTATTAATAGATAAATGATAACTGCAGTTATGATTTTAAACTATCCATGTTATTTACTTGTGAGATCTGGCGAAGCCGCGCTGGAAATGCTACCATAATTATAAAATATTCCCTAATTGTTATACTTATTTATTGTTATATTTAACTGTTTTTTCAAAGTAAAATGTTTATTGAGTGGAGATTACTCTTGATTTCATCTGATTAATAATGACGATTTTAGAGGAAAAATAATAGTAAAAATAAATAAATCAAAATTCTATAATATTTCCCTCATCAATGTCCTCTGTCGAGGGTCGCTGAAATTTCTGTTGTCAACACGTCCTTCATTTATAATTTATATGACCTATTAACCGATATGAAAAATCTATGTATACTAGCAGTTAAAACGTTTATTTAATTTAAAAAATCATTCCTAGCTAATAAAGTATTAGCTAGAAGATAAAATACTACCATGAACTTTCAATGCTGATTTAAATTGAGGAATATCTTATGAGAATTATGTTTTATTCAGTATGCAGCTTCACTCCCAACGGCCAGTCTATTTTTTTTTTTATTTAACAACAAACTATAGTAATTTATTTTCTAATTATTATATGGTTGTTATTATAACATTATGTTTTGCTTTATTGATACCTACTTCTGAGCTAATTACTGCCTATTTCATTATCCTAAATTTGTTTGCAGTCTTGGTACGACTACAAACTTCAGTGGGACCCAAGGGAGTATGGAGGAGTCGAGATGTTGCACGTACCTTCAGATCACATCTGGAGACCTGACATCGTCCTTTATAACAAGTAATTGTTTTATTTTTTTATTTTTAGCCATTAATTATTTACAAATTCGAAAAATTCATTAAGTTAACATTACCATTTACAATGAAATGTTCCAAACATACTCATACAAGTAAAAAAAAAAAAAGGAACGATAATTATAAAAGACGGCCCTCTTCCAACCGATTGAGTGATTTTAAAAACACTTCATTTGGCAATTATACGACATACTTCATTTTACTTTTTTCATCCTTGAATCCTCTTCGAAAGACTATAAATTTGAATTGGTCTTAAGACTCAATTTATTTCTTTTATTTCCTTTTATTATTCTTTTCCCCTCCTAATTTTTGACTCTTTACTTTCTTCATCCTCAGAGTTACAACGGTACTGAAAGGTTTTCTTCCAAACATTAGCACTTAAGTGTAACAATTTTTAGACATTAGGTGGGGCTCATACGAGATAAACATCCAAAGAAGGACATTCTTACAGATGTGACTATGCCCTCCAGATGTTCAAAGAGTTCATTGTTGTGCCTGACTCCCTATGTGTCTCCTCTCTTATGGGTTCCAGGGTCCTCCTCAAGATTTACCTGTCTTTGAGTCCTAGTTTTCTGGGTGGCCCCTTACTATTACACTACACGACATTCAGAGACATAGAGTATAATAGGTATTTTAATATTTATTATATAACAAATCTAAGATTTTTTAATTGATCTCAAGAAGTACTACAGAAGGAAAGTAATAACGAATCTGTCACAAATTTTATAAAACTTAAATAATGTTTCATTTTGTTTTTCTATAAACCAAACTAGTAAATAATATAAAGCCTTTTCCTGATTATGGATTTAGTACATCATATTAAACTCTTATTTAATCCTTAAAAAAATAATGAATAAATAAAATCAATATGGGTCAAAAATCAAGTCCTTGCTGTTATTGGGTCTTTTCATAAGAAATGCATCTTTTTTGGAGGAAAGGTTATATAGTAAAACGAGTTCATGAAATCAAACTATCTTTATTCAAAATATTTAGTTTCATTGTTTATACATGTTTCTCAATGTTTTATCAACTTTTCGATTCTAGAAGTGAAAAATCAAGGTTTTGTTAAGAAATAAATCCATCAAATGGGATTTTGAACTATGAATAATTTTCAAGAATTTTACTTTTAAGGAAGGTGGTTGTATTTCTGAACAGATAAAATTCTCTTGGAGATAAGTCTGGCGACTAAGGTGGGCGTGGATGGACACAGCTCGTTTAGTTTTTTTCTGTAATGAACGACGAGGTCTGTAATTCTGTAAGAGTGTAGAACTCTTCTGATTTACCTATGCATTATGTTTTTGAATACTTATTTTATGACTTATATCAGTATCATTGTGGATATGATATTTTCCGATGTGGATGTGATGGTTTCACCTCTCGGTAAAAATGAGAAATAAATCATTCCTGCCATTGACCACCACAAAGAAACTAATATTTTTTTTGATGCTATGTTTCAAACTCAACATCGATCGAAGTGTACAATCAATTAGAGTAATAATAAATATTATAAAAAAAAGAGAGAGTATTATTAACGGCTCATTATAATCTGTAAATATAAACGCAGTTAACAACAAAAGTCCATTAATCCGATTTTGAATTTCTGAAATAATAAAAACTGGCATTTCATATGAAATGACCTGATATACATTAAATGATTGAAGACGAATATTTTAAGAATTAATTAAATTTGTGTGATGATGATTTGTGTGTGACGCTGATTTTGTTTTTGTGTTTAAAAATAATATTTCTATATTCCCTAAAAAAAAACTGAACAAGAAATATACAACAATATCTGAATTTTTTTTCTTTTTTCTTTTTCATTTACGGTTTATTAGAAACTGACTCGACAAGTTTTTTTATTACCTATTTACTGAAATTTATAACCGTATTAATAAAAAAAAAAATGTAACAAATGTGATTAAAACGTTCATGATAACATGTAAATGTTTGTGAAACAACTACCCACAAGTAGTACTTCATACGTCTGATAACTGTCATGTAAATGAATCTTTTGTAGTCGGAAGGTTGTCTAATAAATGTTTAAGAAGTCGAAAACGACGAACAGGTTCCTGTTTTAGTCTTGGATATGGATACTGACTTAAACGTTTGTCCAGGTGGAGTGCTAGGTAGCGGATCTGTTCAACTGGGATCAATGGAATATTATTAAAGGATACCGTTGGGCAGAAAGTCGTACTAAAAGGCTTCACTCACTTTTAAAGATCATTACATGATAAAAACAAATTAAAAAATTTTAACAGACTACTTCAACATTCACTAGACAAACGTTCAAAGCTCCCAATTAATTAAAAAAGACTCATTTACATGACTGTGATTACACCTATTTGGGTATGTAAGGAGTTGAGCTTTGGGGCTCTACTAAACCATCAAATTCATTTCGTATCCAATCTTTACAATCCAAAATCCTCAATGCTCCTTACTTTGTGACCAATAAACTTATCCATAAAGATCTTAATGTTCCATATGTTTCTGATTTAGCCCAAACCAGATACCTATCCTTCCATAGTAAGCTCCATAACCACTTCAATCCACTAGTCTCCTAACTTGCTTCCTCCTCCATTACTGATAATCCTCCGAAGCGTCTGAAAAGAAGATGGCCTAGAAACCTTTTAATGTAGATTTTATTGAAGTGCTACTAGTGAGTAGTTCTTCAAAAGTTATTTACATGCCATTGTATTCACTGTCAACACATTTACTTGTTGTATATTATTTTGTAAAGTTGTAAATACCAATAAATGAAAAAAAAAAAAAAAAAATTAAAACTAAGATTAATATCTAAAAAAATTATTACATCCAGCTTAATTGTAGCCAGTCTTTTCTTATTTTCATATTACAAAAAACAAAGGAAAATATTTTTCGAGACTTTAAAATCGACATTGCATTAGATGCATTGAAATGTAATAATTTAAAAATCATAAGTTCATTGCAGATTTATGTTGATCTCAGCTACTCCCCGCTTTTGTACCCTAAATAAAAACGCCTACAAAGACTGTGTTGTATGTATTTTATAAACTAGAAGGGCATCACTTAGCCTCGGAGCCCTTTCAGTCCTTAAGGGGAAGTCCTTTTAAAGCTCAGCCCTTCTTAAATGAGTCGGGTGTTCCGGCTTGTTAAAAAACTGAAAAAAGCTTTCTCATGAAAATTGGGTCGGGGTATGGAAAGATAAACAGTTTTGATTTTTTAAATTGTTCATTTTAAAAGACACTGAATTGTTGAACAAATGACAATATTTCAGGTGTTGTCGGTGTATTTATTCATAATTTCTATAATTGTTCAACACTAATTCAAGTCTTTTTTTTTCTAAACTTTTCACTTGAGGCAAAATCAGATTTTTTTTTTTTTAATTATAAAATTAACAAGCAGGTAAGCGTAAGAGACTGCTTACGCTGAGAATCTCTTACTATCTTAAAAATGCGATTTCTTGTTTCCACATCCAGCTTCTTTTATGTAATCTGCTTATGTTGTCGAGAATGTGTGTTATGACCAAGTACTATTGTTTCTCAAGGCCATATACAAGTGAATTATAAGGTAAAAAACAAATAATGTTTTTTATTTCCAATTTTTAATGCACTACTAATAGCAGCTCTTACTAAATTTGTTGTAATTAGCAGAGTTTATTTACTATTTCCATATATATTTTTTTTTCATTTCTGAACACTACGATTTTATAGTTGTATCTAGATTTGTTTAATTGTTTCTATTCCTTGTGTTTTTCATTAATTAATAAATTAAGCTGTCATGATGATATTGATTACTAGTCTTGTTTTTTTAAGCATATATATTGAAATTATAAGATTGTGTATGGTACTTAAATGACATAGTATATAATATATTTTTATCACGAAAGAGCCCAAAACCTCATTTAATTTTTAATAAAAAAAAAATTGAAAATAGCAAATAAAAAATATTCGTTTCATTACCATGTAATATACATTTATATTTTAAGCATTATTTCCTTTTTACTTTTCCATAAAAAATTAAAACAGTAATAAAAAATAAAATTCCTTAACACCTTCTCGGTTTCAAAAATAGTTGTACAAATCGAGCTCCTTGCAAACTTAATCAAAATATAATTTTGAAAAGGCATTCTATCATAGAAAACACAACTAGGTTTCAAAAATAATTACAATACTAATAGTAATATGATAGGAGTAGATTTCAATATAAAAAATATGGCACAAAATGATTGAGAAAAATTCAGAATTTTATTTATAAAAGACTAAAATTTGAATCGTAAATTTTATTAAGCTCTAACACATTTCATTGGATTCTGTTCAGCAGGCCAAGGGTAACATCAGCGCCATTAGTCCAGAAGTCATGTTATGGCATTTTATTCTATTAACTTAGAAAAAATTATAATGTTAATGTTTAATAACAATATGACCTCCACTAAACCATCTAACTCATCTCGTATCCAGTCCTTACAATTCAAATTCCTCAGAAAAAAACCTAGATGCTCCTTACTTTGTCACGAATAAACTTATCCTTAAAGATCTTATTGTTCCATATGTTGCTGATTTAGCCCAAATCAGATACCTATCCTTTCATAGTAAGCTCCATAACAACTCAAATCCACTGGTTCCTCAGCTTGATTCCCACTCCATTCCTGATCCACTCCAATCCTCCGAGGCGTCTAAAAGGAAGATAGTCTAGCGATCTTCCAGTGTAGGATTGTTATTGAAATGCTAATGATGAGTAGTTCTTATCCATTTTTGACATGTTATTGTAATCGTTATCAACAAATTTACTTGATGCATATATTTTGTAAAGTCGTAAATTTCAATAAATAGATATAAAAAAAATAATAGCCATATTATTTATGAATAGCAACTAAATTAATGACTATGGTTGCCATTCTAATTCCAAAATCATTATTATTCAACAAGCTAACTTTGAACTTTCTTAAAATAAAAGCTTTATATGTAGTTCGGAATTTGAAGCAGAAAAATATTTATAGTAGAATGGTAATCAGGAGAACCAAACTCTTTTATAGGGATATAAACTCGACTGTCGAAGAACTTCTAAAAATTTAATGTTTCATAAATCACGATTACAAACTACAAAGTCAATAAAACCAAACCATGGATACGGTTCTGTTTTGAATGTAAAGTAGTTTTTGACGATTTGCGACCAATACTCTATTTGAGACATTGCCAAAGTAGACCAGCAGATAACAGAACGCTGGGGAGAGGCTTAAAACCCCGTCATAACTTCTACAGCAGCTGGCTCTGTAATTCGATTCCAGTTAGTCAGTTCAAAAGCTTCATCAATGTCTTCTCCGGAACCTCTAAACTGAATCACGCTGATTTACGAGGGGTGTCTTATCTTTAGTCTCGATTGGTTGGTTTCCAATGTCCGCAGCTACTCGCTGCTCAATGTCTTTAGTTCATGGTGTTAGTTTAAAAATATATAATTTTTTTCTTCAATTTCTTAAAATAGGATTATAGGACTATAATAAATGATGAAAAAAAAAATAATAGATTCCCTAATCTTGGCACTAATTAGGCAAGACATTAGAGAAAATACTCTCCAGGACCTGAGTGCAAAGATACTCGTGGAAAAGGAATTGACAGCAATGGACTACTGAAGCCTTTCAAAGACATCCCGTTCGAAGGAAACCGTAATTCTTCGAGTTGTGTTATTGGAGTGCTTCTACGAATTCCTTTTGATCCCATTGCCACCTGCTGGGAGTCCAAGAAGAAAATATCCAGTACAGAGACTTTTTTTTCTCAAGAGAACATCGCCTGCATCTAAGCTCAACTAAGAGTAGTTTAGAACAGATAAGAAGTTCATTTTCTCTGAAACTTAAGGCTTTATACGTTTGATCTTGGAAATGATCTTCAGATAACAGAAATCAGAGTATATTTAAATTACATATTTATAGGATTGGAAAAGTAACATGAACGTTTGTTGTGATATTTATTTCAATCTTTATTTATTTCAATCTTACTTTATTTGTTTTGCATTATATTAAATACATTTTTTTTTTTTAGCTACTTATTAATATTTACAATTGTATATAAATTAAATTACGTCTAGAAAATGAAAACGAAATAAAAGTTCTATATTAAAAGGTCCCGAGGCCATCTTCTAATCAGACCCCTCGGAGAGTTATCAAAAATTTAATGAGAAGCAAGTTGAGACACCTGCGGATTTGAGTGATAATGGAGTTTCCTGTGAACGGATAGTTATCTAGTTTGAGCTAAATGAGCTCATATAGAATATTGAAAAGTTTAGAGATAAGTATGTGACAAAGTAAGTAGCACTTGGGATTAGCCTAAAGATATTATGAATTGGATATGAGATGAATTGGATAGTTTAGTGGTCAACGGTTTGACTAATCCGAGATTTTCTTGAAAAATCAATTTACGTCCAAGAAGAGCCAGTTTTATCAGGTACCATAAAAAACTAGTAAATAAGTCGTATCAACACATTTCGTTCTATGTACATGCATCAAAGTGAAGAATATGAAAAGATAAACATTGAGAATTAATATTAATTGAAAATACCGTAAAATATAAAGAAGTTTCACATTCGACTCCTTTTACAGAAGGGAAAATTTGACGATTGAAGAACTGGACAGATTAATTTATTTATTTATTTATTAAAATGTCAAAACCACAATGTCTCATTCTCTCCAAACATATTTTCATGTTTACGTATAAACATAAGCGTGTTGGTCGATATAACATAGCAACCTGAAACACTATTTCAGATAATATTTTTTTTTTGTAAATACAATCATTATGAAAATGTAGGATGTCATAAATCGTTCTCTAATTGATAAAAATTTACTGACTATTTTTCAATTCTTGTTTTTTACTTTCATTCCATGAAGGAAAACGCACCATAAATTGTCAACTTTAAAAAAAAAAAAATTGTGATTTTCAAAAGTCAAATATTTTATCTTTCAAATTTAGCGTAGTTGTAAAGAATATATTGATATGCCATTCGTCGCAGTGACACGAGTCCGCCAAATAAAACAGATCCACGTAGCAATATCCTATTAACATTTATAATTATTCTTTGTTACCAACAATAGATTCACCTAAATTTAATTAAGAGAATGGAGCTTTCGTGACAACCCTATTCCAACATAACCTCGTTCCTGGTACTAACTTAGCACTGTTAAATAACTGACTAGTTCAATAAAGTTTAGACGTGAATACGTCTTTAAATTTGCTACTATATGGGGGCAATCCAAAAAACCTCATGATAACAAAATCGGGGGATACAGTTTGGCGTTGTAGTTTTAAATCTATCCTCTACATCCAAAATTAAATTATACCACTGGATAGCTAAAGGATCAAAGAATTTATTACGATATGCAAGAACAGTGATGCATCAAGAGCAGTGAAGTGGGAAGCGCCGCAATTTTAAGGTTATTTTGGTGCGTATCGATATTTGCAATTAGTATAACTTTTGACTTAGAGAAGCTACGAATTTCGTTTAAGTTTTAATCGTCAGCTGTCGTCAACATCAATCGATCGCATATAAAACATTAGTTTAAAGTGGTGACAGTGAATACAATAAGGTGTTAGAATAAAAAAAAATATAAACAATGTTGTGATAGTGTTCCTGATCAGCATTGTTTTATAATTATAACCACAATTAATGCAGAACGCTTGGTCGCGCACTCAGAAGACATCTCAACGGATATAATTATCAACCGATCTAATTATTTGCCAATCAATGAAACTTGGATGTAAAATTCTATGACAGTGAACATCCCTAGCTTTGATCTCAGATCATATTGTAATACCACTAAGAACAGACAAATTGCAACTACACCATCGGTAGCGGTATCATCATCATCAAGTCGCAGAGCCGGTGGAGTCGCCATATATCGATATATCAATAGCTTTACCGATTGTAATAGAGTTAACATTGACTTTTCGGAAATTTGTTTGGAAATGAAAAACGCAACACCTGGTGATGTCTGCCTAGTAAACGTAATTGCGAATGGCATCTTCAAATTCGTACTCGTATGTGTGTATATCCACCAGGGCACAGCGTTAGCAGAAATTAAACTCTTTATGTTACTGTCGTTGTTTAAATGTTCCAAAAACATCGCTAAAATTATAACCTTATATTACCGATTACGAGCCTGATCTTACTACACCAGTTATGATAGTTAGAGACTTTAATGTTGATGTCTAACAAAACCGCTCATTGCCCGACTTCATGCTCAGCTAGTTCAATTTGTCTAATATTGAAGCTTCCCCTACAACATTAGTAATACCTGTATTAATTTAACGTTTACCAGAAATCTCGATTTATCTTGTTTGCCATTTTTGTCTTACTTTTCGTATCATATACCTATAATTAATAAAGTTATATTTTAACAAAATAATTATCAGTTTTCTTGCTTTTATCCTAAATACATAAATTAAAATATTTTATTAAAAAAATATAACCCGTTACATAAACGTATTTATTTACGTACGGTAAATACTGTGTCCATGACACAGCCACACACCAATTTTTTAAAAAGTTTTTTGTGTATATTCAAATATTTTATCTTTCAAATACGTTGTAAAGAATGTATTAAGATGTTTGAGGGTACCTCCGACGCAGTGAGTCCGTTAAATAAAACAGGTCCACGTAGAGTTTGCTTTGTCTGAATTGGGTTATAGCAACATCCTATTAGCATTTATAATTATTCCTTGTGACCAACAATAGAGTTACCTAAATTTAATTAAGAGAATAAAGTTTTCGTGACAACCCTATTCTAACATAACCTCGTTCTTGATAGTCTAGCACTGATAAATAACCGAATAGTGTTAATAAAGTTGATTTTTTTTTATTCAATGTTTTAACTCACTTTTTAACAATAGCTATGAGCATTTGAAATAAAAAATGTGCTGAACCAACAACAATATTCACATAAACTTAAAACTTATTTTAAATAGTAACAAATTGTTATACTAGTTTAATGTTTTTTCATGTTGTGTAAATGCTGAAAAGGAAAAATGTTGAAAGAAAAAAATACTATAAAATTTAAAATAAATGAATGTTTTGTTAAAGCCAAATTGAAAGTATAAATTGTGTTAAACTATTTTATAGACTTTTGTTTTTGAAGCAATTTAACATTTCTTTTCGGAATTTTTAAATAGGTTGTTTGTTTGTCGGGAGTTAACTTCCTCATGTACTCCAACTAGGATAATTACCCTACAGGTTACCAACCTATTCTACCTACAATGGCAAGGTCAAGATTCATTTCGTAGTTCCGCCACGATATAAATTTCCCCCCCCCCCCCCATGTGGGATTCGAGGCCATAAGCTTTTGTTCCTGGCACGCAAAGACCCTCACCACAACGCGTTCGGCCATCGTGGCATCTTTTTAGCTAAAATATTTTGAATTTTGTAATCAACTTAAAATTAAAAAAAATATCTACATGCTATTTATTTCAATGCAATAATCATTGGCTACTCATTAACAACTATTTTAACATGGATGTGGGCTGGGGGTCTATAGTTTTCTTGTGTAATGTTTTTTTCACCCTCAAAATGTGTTACTTTTTTCTTTTTTTTTTACACTCAAAAATCGAAGACACGTTTGTCGTACTCTTTTGGCTATAACTCTGAAACTATTTGTGCGATACAACATTACCTTTTTTCGTCTTAAAGCTGATTAAATTTACTATAAGAATCTATAAATGAAGTTTTAATCAAACCCTGTAAAATGTACATGCCAGCCCGCTAATAAAAACGTACTGTTGTAAAATCCAAGTATTTTTTGGCACATTATTCGCTATAACTCCAAAACCATTTGTTCGATCCAAAATTTAATATTTTTATCTAAAAACTGGTTAAATTTACTATTAGATCCTATATATGTAACTTATAATTAACACCGTGAAATACCCACGCCAGTCTACTGAACGTGTCATAATTTACATATTTTACCAAAACATACACATTTAGCGTGCTAGCTTGGGTAGTTTACAGGATTTAATATAATTTTCATATGTAACATCAGATAGTGAATTTAATCAGCTTTGAGATAGAAAAAATAAATTTGGGATCGAACAAATGGTTTTGGAGTTATAATATCCCGTATAATCGTATAATATCCCAGACGCCTAAAAATCCGTTGTTAAATCCATGGTTTTCGGCACATTTATCATTTTAACTCCAAAAGTATTTGTCCGATTCAAAATGTTTTTTTTTTCATTCTAAAAGGTGGTTAAATTTACAATTAGATCCTATATTTGAAATTTTTATCTAAATTCTTGAAATACACAAGCTATCACGCCGAAAATCACTTACTTTTGTAAAATACATGTTTTTTTGGCACATTATTCGCTATAACTCCAAAACCATTTGTTCGATCCAAAATTAAATATTTTTATCTAAAAGCTGGTTAAATTTACTATTAGATCCTATATATGTAACTTATAATTAACACCGTGAAATACCCACGCCAGTCTACTGAACATGTCATATTTTACATATTTTACCAAAACATACACATTTAGCGTGCTAGCTTGGGTAGTTTACAGGATTTAATATAATTTTCATATGTAACATCAGATAGTGAATTTAATCAGCTTTGAGATAGAAAAAAGAAATTTGGGATCGAACAAATATTTGAGGAGCGACAAATGTGCCAAAAAACACTTGGATTTCTAACAGTACGTTTTTATTAGCGGGCTGGCATGTACATTTACAGGGTTTGATTAAAACTTTATTAATAGATTCTTGTAGTAAATTTAATCAGCTTTAAGATGAAAAAAAGTAATGTTGTATCATACAAATAGTTTCAGAGTTATAGCCAAAAGAGTACGACTAACGTGTTTTCACGGAGCTGTGGGACTGACGGCAAGTTGGCCAATTTCTTCATTTTTTCCCAATAACGTAACTTCGCGAAAAATAGTCCGATTTCGCATTTCTTTTTTTCATTATAGGTACTAGTTCCAGCTACAATTAATATTTAAAGACTTTCTTCGTTATCGTGTTATAGATAAAAAACAAAAATAACGATTTGTTTGCGGTTTTTTGCGATTTTGAATATGAAGCCGATGGTTGCCGTTGTAGCAAACTTCAGATTCGGATTCAGCACTCCAAAAAACATAAAGATCTGTTGAAAATAAAAGTTTCGCAGCTTTTTCTTGAAACCGGCCTTTTGGAGCCTTATTTTATTGGTCTATTAGTCATTTCATGAAAGGAAAAAGGGAAAGGATGTTTACAACGACTTGTAGATTTCAACTTATGAATGGTGCCTCTATCCTAAAATGTAAATAAATAAAGTTTTAATTGAGTAATAATTTTTAATGGTAACATACATACAGAATGTAATCCGCTGGATGAATACTGCATCCTAGACGAGGCTCGAGGCTGATCTAGTCCGAGACTTATCTTTTATAAAGAGAATTAAAAAGCAATGTGGTTAATGTTCCCCGAGGAGAAAACTTTTCACCGGAACCTATCTTGGCCTATTTAATATTTGATCCTAGCTCTCTGCCACTTGCCAAGTCAACCGAGCTCAACGTTTACCCAACTTAACGGCTCTCTTTTCCATAAACATTGCCCTGTCACCTTAAATAAGGTACCTCGTAATTCTTCAATGGCGGCTCCTAGTCAGCAAACCCTTGTGGGTTACAACTTCAAATTTACTACATCATATAAAGTATTTAGTTGGATTCAAAGTATTCAAAAATTAATTTTATAAAGATTTTTTTATTAACTATTAATTGATATTTATAACAGTATACATTATATACAAAAAGTAAATTTGAAATGATTACAATGACATGTCAATAACATGTAAAGAACTACTCGCTAGTAGTACGTCAATAAAAGTTCTTAGATGGTCTCTTGGTCATCTTCTTTTCAGAAGCCTTAGAGGATTATCAGGAATTGAATGTGAGGCAATTTGGGGTACTAGTGGATTCGAGTGGGTAAGGAGTTTACTATGATAGGTATCTGGTTTGGGCCAAATCAGCAACATACAGAACATTAAGATCTTTATGGAGAAGTTTGTGACATAATAAGGAGCATTGAGGATTTCAATCTAAAGAAAAATTTTAGATTGTAAGGATGGGATAATTGGAAGCTTTAGTGGAGCCCCAATGCTTAACTCCGCATATCCAAAGTGGCCTAATTACTGTCATGTAATAAAGTCTTTTAAACTTCTTCAAAATCCCTTAATTAAATTTTCCTGGAGTGATACACATAATAATTTATATTTATTAATGCAGTTTCTAGAAAAAACAATATAAAAATGTATATATTTATTTTAACTCATTTACGGCCAAGGCTAGAATTAGTTAGAAGTTTTGATTTTCTCCAATCAAATATTTGTAGGGTAGGTTAATTAAAAAAAAATAATTTTTTTTTATTATTCAGCCATAATGGTGGAAAAAATGATGCGCACGCATCACGCATCATTGGCCTGTAGAATTATATATATATATATATATATATATATATATATATATATATATATATATATATAAATATATATATATATATATATATATATATATATATATATATATAAGAGATAGGTAAGGCGATATACACATAGATGATACTATAATACTGTTTCATGAAAACGTTTATTGCAATTGCTTAAATCATAAAACCCTTCAGTGAAATAAAAAATTACAAATTTACACAATTTTCACTCAAAAATTACAACTTTAATTATACTTTAAAGCAGTCTGGGTGTATTTAACATTATTAACATTATCGCTCACACACTTTAATTGTAGCAACTCCTATTTATCTGAAATTAATATTTAATTCTTACTACTAATAGGCGTTAAAAAATTACCAATTCTGCTATTATTTTAAATGGATTAAAAACAAATTACAAAATTTATTTTTAAAAATGTTTTTCATTATTGCAAACCTCAAATAATAATATGATGTAATAAAATTGAATTGATAGACCAAACAGTAATCACTGGCACCTAGATGATAGAATCCTTACCGTAATGAAAATATCTAATCGCCTCTTATAATAACAATAAAAGAAACAAATAATTTTAAAACAAATGTTTGTTTTTTTCCATCCCTTCTACATACATTTAATAATGTTTAATGTAGGGAAAACACTGATTAATTGATTAAAGCTGAAGGAGTAAAGCCTCTTGTTAAGGAAGCTTATGGTTGCTGGGGTAATCCAACCTCCTGTAGTTAATTTAATTAAAGTACTTTATCTTGGGGGATTCCAATATATTGCTGTGAACCGAGTGCATTTTGCAAGGCCTACATTGATTTCTCCACAATGGTAAGGACTTATGTAAAAGATGAGTTTAGTTCCCTACTAAGTTATTTTAGTGTAATAATAATAAAAAGAAAATCTTAGATTAGTTTTTACTTACAAGTTAGTATTGATTGTTTGGTATTTTTCATAATATCCGGATTAGTGTGGTTAATTTTTTTTTTTTTTTTTGGTCTATCCATTATCCGATTTGCTTAAACTTTTAAAATTTATAAGAAGATTATATAGTTCAAAAAAAATAACTAGTCACTTAACAAAATGATGGTGCAAATTAAAAAGGCAGTGAAAAGAACGAGATGTTTTTTTGGAGGAAGTGGCAATTTACGAGGATAGAGTTTAGGATCCAGTCAAAGAACAGGGCTTGAGCCCAAGGCAACACTAAGAGAGAATCATTTGAAAATTAAGAATGAAGTGAGTTACAGCTGGGAATTCATGCCATAGGGGTGAATGGCTGATTATTCAAAAGAATAAACATAGAAAGTTGTAAAATCAATTTATTTGAGTTTATTAACTAGTAAATTTGAAGAAAATAGTAAATTTGCTTAGAGAACTTTTAATTATCAAATGTATGAGTAATCGTTAAATATAGTTTTGTTTTAGTATTAAATATTTATTGAAATAGTAATTGTATTTAGTTTTGTTTAATATATTAAATTTGTGCTTGTATATATTATTTTATTTATGTTTTAATTTCATTTATATATGAAACAATTTTTAGTACACAATTTTTTATTTATTGTCTGTGGGTAAATTAGATAGAGGGCATCCCTTAGATATTTCATATACTAACATAATAATTTAAAAATGCTTTAAAATTGAACTATCATTTGAGTAAATGAAGTTTGGCCTAAAGTTATTGAACAAACCCCAATTTAATTAGTATCGATAAAACAATAGTTTTAATTTATGATATTACATTGCTTAATTATTTAATTGTACGATTTTATTTTAATTATTTCCTCTCATTATCTATATTGAACCTAACGAGTGTATGTATAGCCTTTATGCCTGATTTCCTTCCTAATACATTTCTCAGGTCTTTATTATCCCAGTAAAGAATAAAAATTTTGTTTTCTTATTCTCCCTCTTTATTAATATAGAAATAAGCCAAATAAATAATAATAATCTTTATATATAAAGGAAATGTACTTGTTGAATTCTAATAAATAGTTCGTACATAACAAATCTCATCAGAATCTAAGACAACTTAGGCTTAGTAGCGATATAAAAAAAAGTTGTTGCGATGATTAAAAACTATATCTGATAACATATTAGAATGTTATAACATAAAGCGAATTTGTGTAATTCGGTACATTTTGAAAATCTTTTCTTTCATGAGTTTGCTCGAGATTTCGATCAATATTTTTTTCTAGACTGAACTTTTTATAACATAGCTTAAATAATGTCAGAACATTTCCTATAAAAAATAAGGAAAGTTTTAATCCGCTTCAACAACAGACCCTGTTCCTATGTTCCAACTAGAAAATTATAATTTTTTATCAACCGCATAACTTTTGAAGGCAGATAATAACAAGACCTGAAAGTTCAGTTAGCAAGTTCTGATGTAGATTCTATTTTATAAATGTCATCAACCAAAAATATTAGAAGCGACATTCGGGACGAGATTAAATATCCAGGACTAAGCACAGTCAAGATGGAATTTAATGTGACATCAGCTCGGAAAACAATGGCTCCATGCTTTACTTCTGGTATTGTAATTTAATAAAATTAACAATCTATTTATACTGATCATAGCTATATAGCTTGAAGCGTTATTACCGAACCTTTCATAGTTCTGTATACCTTTTGTATCAGTCCAGTTCTATGATCTACGTTTCATGTTATCAACATTTTCCCAATTGAATTCGTGAGCAAATGAAAATTCTTGATTCGTAAATGATTGTAGTGACAAAGATCAAAACTGTTCTGAATATGTAGTCACTTTATTCAAAGATTAATTATATTCAGATATTAAATACGAAGTAGCATTATAATTATATATAATTAGGTGTAATATTATTAGTCCTTGACACTTTATTTTAATTTCTAGGAGTGGAATACAATGAATGAAACGTTATAGAAAAACATTTTACTTAAAAATTACCTCATGCCATGCGATATTTACGTAATATTTGATTTAAAAAAGTATCTGATGTTGTTCCTCAATGATTTGTTGTTTTGTCTGGGTATGCTGTGATATCTGTTGTTTTATCGTCGGAAAGGTAATAGCTACGTCTCTGGTTTCAGTTATTCATGAATTCTCTCTCTCTCTCTCTCTCTCTCTCTCTCTCTCTCTCTCTCTCTCTCTCTCTCTCTCTCTCTCTCTCTCTCTCTCTCTCTCTCTCTCTCTCTCTCTCTCTCTCTCTCTCTCTCTCTCTCTCTCTCACACACACACACACACACACACACACACGAGGTTTAGATATCCTGTGATAAGATTAGCCTCTCTCTCAAAAAAAAGTTAGTAAATTTAGTTTTAGTTCCGATTTCAAATTGTATTTGCTTTATCGTATAACATTATATACAAATATATGGTTTTAATTAAAAAGTTCCACAAAATAACTCTTCCTGTGTAGCAATGGTTAATATTTACCATCCATTCGAGAAAGTGGTCGAGAAACAGGTTCCCTTGAAATTTTCCACAATAATAGTGAGCTCGCAGGAGTTTTCCAGAGTTTTCGAAGTATTGATTCGCTGATGCTGGATATCAGAAAGTTGAAATCTGTGGCGCCTTCTGCTTTATGTATTATCTGTTCGGAACGATTGCCGAAGTAACTTGTTCCTCTAACTTGATAATTCAGTTCCTGTTATTTCCAGCATCGGGATCGCTAATTACAATCGCAGAAATGAAAATCATGTTACTAATGAAATACGTTCGATGTCGGCTTCAATACTTTTCAAATTATTAAAACAGTACATTCAGTTATCACAAAGTATGCGCTGAACTTATTAACGAGTCTTTTTTTAAAAAAAATTTCGTGATATTAGAATCAGTCATCCTCATTCTAAGAATTCGAGTATCAAAAAGTTCTTTCTAATATCTTTATATTCTATTAGTAAATCATGGTAAAATTATATATATATATATATATATATATATATATATATATATATATATATATATTTATTTATTTTTTTAATTTACTGTATTACTGTATTTACTGTTCGACATGAAATGGATAGAACTGAAACCTAAGGCACTTACACTTATAATAATATTGTTATAATTGTATTATAATTGGAATATTTTAAACATAACTATATAGCATAATAAAGCATTGTTTAAATATACTAGAGCACTCGACATATAAGCACTCAGATCCTTGTTCAAAAATAAGTAGTAGGCAGAACATTTATTTTATGTTATTTGAGCCGTTGTTTCTTCTGAGGCACACTTATTCTCTATAATGTGGATACCCTTAATTTGTGGAAATTCTGGTGGTTGGGCTGGATTTCTCCCTAATCTCCTCCTTTCTCAATCGTTGGCCTAGTAACAGTGCATCCTAATCAAAGTAGTGGACCCAAGACCCTTCATGGATACAGGATTTTTAATATAGTACCGGAGTTTGTATAGCAACCCTTATTCATGCTCATAGACATTGGATAGACTTAATTTATTGTGCATACAAATTATCTTATGTTAAATAATTATAAATAAAAATAGATTAGATCATCTATTTTATGTAAATAATTTTACATTTATATATTAATTTTGTAACGTAATATGAATAATTATTTCCGGTTTTGTTCAGAAAAAAAAAAGTTGTATGTCTGAGTTATATAAAATAATGCAAATACCTCTATACTTATTTAATATTTGCCTCGATCAAATCTTGACACCGTAGTCATAAAGAAAGTATATTAAAAATAGTCACGTTTGTTTGATTCCATCACCTACCAATGATAACGATCACTTACAAATAGGTAACATTATATCTGATTTCCATTACAAAAAGAAGGATTAAATTATCCAAAAAAGAGACAGCTTGAATCCGAAGGTTATTTGCCGGATAGACCATTGGATTAAATACGATCTGATGTAACACCTTGCGGGAGGTGCTTTGTTTTTATAGCATTGTTTCTAGTTTAACGTATAAAACCCTAGTTCCTGATTAGTTATCGTATCTTATTAGTTATACGTGTCTCTCTACCTTTCTCTCTCTCTCTCTCTCTCT
Organism: Euschistus heros; assembly: GCA_003667255.2. Lineage (NCBI taxonomy): Eukaryota > Metazoa > Arthropoda > Insecta > Hemiptera > Pentatomidae > Euschistus > Euschistus heros. The sequence goes on from RCWM02000139.1 coordinate 52,656, forward strand.
CTCTCTCTCTCTCTCTCTCTCTCTCTCTCTCTCTCTCTCTCTCTCTCTCTCTCTCTCTCTCTCTCTCTCTCTCTCTCTCTCTCTCTCTCTCTCTCTCTCTCTCTCTCTCTCTCTCTCTCTCTCTCTCTCTCTCTCTCTCTCTCTCTCTCTCTCTCACACACACACACACGAGGTTTAGATATCCTGTGATAAGATTAGTCTCTCTCTCAAAAAAAAAGTTAGTAAATTTAGTTTTAGTTCTGATTTCAAATTGTATTTTCTTTATCGTATAACATTATATACAAATATATGGTTTTAATTAAAAAGTTCCACCCAACTAAACACATTCCAACACACTCATAAACGCTAATATTCCAGAAAATACCTAGAGAAGGCTGAAAACGAGCTGGATAAAGGACCTCCTAGACCAAGAAAAAAAAAACCAAGACAGGAAGAGGTGTCACTGGCTTCTGCCAGTCACACACAACTATATATATATATATATATATATATATATATATATATATATATATATATATATATATAATTAACTGTTTAACAATAATCGGGTTTTTGGTCCTTTATGATATTTTACATTATTTTAATAAGGACCAACATATAAAGTTTACTGTGGAGGAGGAGGTGGGGGGTACCATAGTATTTTTAGATACCAAACTAGTCCGAGTGAGGGAAGGTATAGAGGTATCCTGGGTGGAAAAAAAATAAAAATGGTACCAGAATTTTGAATTTTAAGTCTAACCATAGTTTAAAGATCAAAATAAACCTTTGACACTGACTACAAAAAAGATTTTTCAGGATTGTTACAGGACATTAAACTCAATAGTTGTAAACAAACAAACATTTTTTTAAATAGAATATACAATGACTGACTATTTTTCAGGATTTAAACAAAATATTTTCTAAATTAAAAGACAAAACCATCAAAGAGAAACTGTCAAACGTAATCTATAAAATAAATTGTAAGAATTGTGAGGGAAAATACGTGGGTCAGACCTCCCAATACCTCCACAGACGGATGTATAGCCACAAATATAGCATTGAAAGTGGTAAAGAGGACACAGCTCTAGCGATACACGCTATCAAAAATAATCACGTGTTTGATTTTGAGAGGGTGAGGATACTAGATGTGGAAAAGAATCAACAAAAAAGGCTCATCCTCGAAATGATGCACATAAAAAAAGATATTAACAGCATCAACACGAGAAATGATTGTTCCAAATTAAATCAGGCCTACCACAATATTTTAAAGGCTATAAGCTAAAAATTAGATGGGCTGTTCTAAAATATTCATGTTTGGTCTACTTTTATCTAATTGCCAAAATTGTAAACTTTTAAGTGTCAAAATTTAAAAATTTTATTTATTTATTTGTTATTTGAATTATCAAATTTTTAGTTGAAAATAATGTTTTAAAATATAAAAAGTGTCAAAATATGTTGTTGTTTTTAGGTTATTGGAGGGTCTGGTTTATTGTTTTAAAATGATGGATATAAAATTGTAAAAATGTTTTTTTTTAGGTTTATTAATTGTTATATTATAAGTTTAAAATTGTTTTAAATATTTGATTTATTTAATTTATTTTAAATATATTTTATTTGTTTTTTTAAATTGTTTTAAATATTTATTGGGTATTGTTTTAGCATAATGGTTTTATTGTATTTTAACGAAGGGAAATATCCCCTATAGATTTGTGTGTATTGTCATATGGGTGTGTGTGTGAATGTTTATATATTGTTTTTCTTTAGTTATAGATTTTAAATTTTAGTTACAAAAAAGAAAAAAATATGTAATTGGACCTCGGACTCTGTGGCCGGGTAGTCCGCCGAGCAGCTCAGTACCCTGGTGTCTGAGCTGGCAAGCACTTGCTGCAGGAGTCGGTGGGCTTACTGGCCTGGAGTTTCGGGGTACCCAGTTTTTGGTGTGTATTTGTCAAATTTTGTATTATTAATGAATAGAGGTGTGCCAATGTCGGGAAAGATGTTTAAGAATGGTATTGTTTTTCCAGTTCTGATGAGGACCCCATTAAATAAGGGGTCGAAACGTCAAATTAAAAAAAAATAAAAAATAAAGGACCAAAAACCCGATTATTGTTAAACAGTTAATTATATAGTTTCTAAGGGTCGACAAAATATAATTTTGATATATATATATATATATATATATATATATATATATATATATATATATATATATGGATTAGCAATATAAATAAAATGTATGATATCCCCTCTCCCAAAAACCCTATAAAAGGTCACCCCCACCTGGCCTCGGTGACACTCTGCCGTCGTACGTTGAGACGTACAGATGTTATACTCGAAGTTTTGTATTAAGTTATAAATTGTGCTTGTATCTTGATCAATGTATGTACTTCACAATAAAGCCTCTTTTTAAAAACTCCAAACTGCGATCATTTTATTTAGCTGGCGCCCGAACGGAAGGACTTTTGGAAGCGTAAACGTAACTTCGCGGTAGTTCTATCTTATTTCAGGTACAGAACAGCGAGACCTCTTTCCACTGGCATGAGAAGATTAGGAGCTGAGTATTAGCAGAATACATCAGCAGATCTTCAAGTCTTTCCGAGCGCTTTGGTATTCCAATACCTTGACCAAAAGGACCTACAACCTCTTGCTAAAGAATCGACGGGAAGGAGCTGAAGGAAGCGGCACCAAGAAGACGTCGAAGACATCGTTGTATCAAGAAACAAGTATAATTAATTAATTTTATTTTTACTTTTAAGTAATTATGTAATTTAAATATAATTAGTAATAAGTATAATTAAAATATTAATTTAGCATTTATCTCTATGAATGGGTTGGAAGAAAAATTGAGTAATTTAAAAATAACAGGTTCAACATTAATTAAAAAAGATAATAATATGGCTCTAGAAATTAAAAATCACGACCTAGCACTAATCCCGGAATATGACGGAAATCCGTTACAATTGGTAGATTTTATTAGAAATTGTGAATTTTTGTATAACTTATATTGTAAAGAGGATAACTCTCATAAAAACACTAATCAGGCTAAATTAGTTTTAACTATATTTAATAAATTAACTGGAAAAGCTAAAGTTGCCGTTTATGATAAGGAATTTAGTTCTGTTAATGAAATAATAAAATTTTTAAAGAAAAAATATCAGGTCACAAGAACTCGGGAACAACTAATTTCGGAAATACTAAATACGCGTACTTATCATAATGAAAACCCACTCGATTTCTTAGAACGACTGGGCCAGAAAAGATGTGATTTTACGCACATATTTATTCTGATAATGAAATACTTGACAAATTAGGCGAAATGTACAAATATGACAAACAGATATCACACCACGCAGTTCATAGTTTACATCCGGCATTAACTGACTTTATTTACCATATTAAATTTGATTCGTTAGAAGACCTCGAGGAAATATTAAGAAACAGCGCGGCTCACATCGTACACAGACTTTACGGAGACAAAAAACAATATAAAAATAACCAAGCTCAAAATAAGTATAAAAAGAAAATTTTTGAGAATAATTATAAAAATAAATAATATAGACCAAATTTTAATAACCACCACGACTACCAAAATTGCCGACCCCATCAATATCATCGCGAGCAATATACGTCTCATAATAATCCTCAACACTACCGACCGCAACAGTATCAGCATGAACAAGGTCCAACCTTTAATTCCTTTAACAATAGTAATCAGCATAACAGCGAGCTATAGAATATTCAACTCCAATTTATAATCAACCGTGGGACCCCCAGTCGCAACATAGATTTTTCAATAAAACCCCCTCTAGAAATTTTAGACAAAATTATCAGCAACCCCAAATGACGTCGAAAACCCAAATGAACAAACAGAAATAATAGATAACTATTATTTAGGCAAGACTAAACATAGGGGTATAAATGAAACGTTCGAAAAAATTAAAAAAGAATATTATTTTACGGGTATACAAAATAAAATAGCAGAATATATTAATAAATGCGAAACTTTTAAAGTTACAAAATATGACCGTAAACCTATAAAAACCAAATTTCAGATTACACCTACACCAGAAAGACCGTTTCAGGAATTAATGATTGACATTTTTAATTTCAACAACGCAATAATTTTCACAGCGGTGGACACGTTTTCAAAACATTTATTTGCCTAAACGTTACAATCGAAAAACGCAATTAATATCTGTAATGCACTAACCAACTACATGACATATTTTCCGACACCGTTCCAAATATCCTTGGACCAAGGGACGGAAATGAAAAATAATTTGGTAAAACAGTTTTGTGAAGAAAATAATATTATCTTACATTACACGTCTGCTAGTCATTCAAACTCTTTAGGATTATTGAACAGAGTCCATTCTACCTTAAACGAATTATTAAGAATAATAGGGAAAGAGAGAGATAAATGTTCAATACAGCAAAAATTAAGATTAGCAGTAATAGCCTACAATAATACTTTAAACAATAAACTAAAACTAACACCCAATGAAATTACTTTCGGAACCTCCAAATTAGAATCAGACAAAAATATTGATCTGACTGAACAGTACGTATTAAAATATCATAAAGACCAACAACTACTACATAAATTAATTAGAACTTTTTTTTATTTTTTTTATTTATTGATTGAAATTTACAACTGTATTTACAATATTAACATACAATACATCCAGTAAATATGATGGTAATGATAAAAATGACACGTCACTTGTTTTGAAAGGAACTACCCATTGGTAGCACTTCTACAGGTTCTATATGAGTTACTATATTAGAAGGTCTCGAGGCCATCTTCTTTTCAGGCGCCTCGGAGGGTTATCTGGAATGGATTGAGAAGCAAGTTGTGACACTAATGGATTTGAATGGTTGTGGAGTTTGCTATGAAAGGATAGATATCTGGTTTGAGCTAAGGCAGAAACCTAAGGTATATTAAGATCTTTATGGATGAGTTTGTTTGTGACGAAGTAAGGAGCATTTAGGATTTTTCTAAGGCTTTTGGATTGTAATGATTGGATGCGAGATGAATTGGATGGTTTAGTGCAGCCCCAAAGCTCAACTCCGTATGTCCAAATTGGTCTAATTACTGTTATGTATATGAGTCTTTTGTAATTGATTGGAAGGTTTAAACGTTTGTCAAGTAAATGTTGAAGTAGTAGAAAACGACGGGCAGTTTCTTGTTGTTTTAGTCTAGTATGTGGATTCCATGTAAGACGTTTGTCCAAGTGGAGTCCTAGGTAGCGGATCTGTTCAACGGGGATTAATGGGACATCATTAAAGGATATTGTAGGACAGGAAGTCGTAGGTTTACGACGAATGGTAAAGGTTATTTGATGGGATTTATTTGGATTTATTTTGATCCTCCATTTTCGACACCATTCTTAAAGGTTTGTGACATGGGATTGGAGTGTCTGGGAGACAATAAAGGGATCATTGTTTACTGATAACACACAAGTGTCATCAGCATACGTGGTGAGGATGGTGCTAGGATTTGTCGGGATGTCAGCTGTATACACCGTGTAGAGGATTGGACCTAGGATGCTTCCTAGAGGAACGCCTGCAGATTGGGTAAAGAGAGAGGAAAAGGAAAAGTTATGATTAACTTTAAAAGTTCTGAGGTATGAGTGGAGAATAAGGAAATGTGTAGAACGTAGGAATTTACGGAGTTTGTAAAGCAGTCCTGGGTGCCAGACTCGGTCAAATGCTTGTTCTACATCGAGAAAGGCTCCCGTGCAGTACATTCCGCGCTCCAATGCAGAAGAGACAACGTCCACCACACGATGACATTACTGGATTGTGGAATGTGATGTTCGGAATCCAAACTGGTGATCTGGGATTATGTGGTTGGAATCTAGGATAGGATACAAGCGTTTTAAGATAAGTGTTTCTAGGATTTTACCCATAATTGGAAAGAGAGAAATAGGACGATATGAGGAAGGGTGTCCCGGTGGCTTTTTGGGCTTAGGTATCATCTTTACTAAGGATAATTTCCAAGGAGCAGGAAAATATGTTGTTCGGAGTACAGCGTTATATATGAATGTTAGTAATTAGAACTAAAATAAATAATGAAAAAGGAACAAGAACTGAAAAATTAAATAAAAATAGAGAAGACCCCTTAGATATTCAAAAACAATTAGGAGACATAGAATATTTAAAAAATACTCAAGCAAAAATAAAAAGTAGGGACAAGTTTAAAAAAGTAAATGTACTAGTAAAAGATAAAACACATTAAATTAAAACACATATTGACAATATTAAAAGGCCCACTAGGAAAAGAAGAAAAAGGAAACAATCTATTTCAGACGACAATAATGAATCCATTCGCGTGAATATTTCGGATGCCTCGGATAATTATGACTCAGACGACTCAGATAATGGTTCTGATTAAAAATAGATAATTTTATTCAAACAATATTAAAATGTCTTAAAAATCATTTATATTTATATTTATACGTAATAAATGTAATTTTATTAGGGAAAGATGTTTATGTTATATTGAAAGAATTATCTGTATTTATATTAAACTGACAATGCTGTTGTTATTTTAATATAATCGGACTTTTGTATGTTGCTGTAAAATATTATATTCAATGTTAATAATGTAAAAGATCATTCAAATTATTATTTTATTTCACAGTAATATTATATTTGATTTATCTTGTAATTAATATTTTGTATTCGCTGTAATAAATATTGGACTACTACTATTTGTCTTGAAATATTATTTTGATTGATCATTGAGAAAAGTATGTATTTTATTTTGAAATTATTATTAATTGTAATTAAAAGAGTATTTGAATTATTATTTTGATTTAAAATGCTATTGTTTTAATTGAGTAATTTTGAATTTAGAAGTATTATTTGTAATAGAAGAAACTAATTCAAAGACTCTTATTTTTATTTAAATAATGTATTGTTTAGTATTAAGGAATATTCTGTTATCTTTTAGTTGTTAGGAAAATTGTACTTTAGCATGTAAATAACCTATGTGCAAACATGATATTTTTGTAAATAATTTAAGTTTATTGTTAATATTAAGAAAAGGACAATGTCTAATCCTTTTGTTTTCGACAGTTGTATAAAATCCTATTCTAGCGTTAAACGTACAAGGGTTAATCTTTTTATTTTTCAAGTGTACAAATCCTAACTTAGTAAACAGGAAATTCAAAGTCTAATCCTTTTGTTTATAGGAAATTGATAATCCTATTCCAATACGGAGTTTAATCTTTTTGTTTTTCAAATACTTGGTACACAAGATATGATCCTTTTATTTTTGTATAAACTTAGAGTATAAGGTCCAATCCCTTTTATTTATAGATTGTTATCTATTATATTTAAATTTTAGTGTAAAAGGTATTAACAAATGTATAAGGTTCAAACCTTTTATTTTATTGTATAGAATCTAACCTATTTACACTAAGATATTTGTTCCATCGGAGACCTCGGAACTCGGGGGGGAGGAGTTATGTGTACCTCAACAGGATTAGCAATATAAATAAAATGTATGATATCCCCTCTCCCAAAAACCCTATAAAAGGTCACCCCCACCTGGCCTCGGTGACACGCTGCCGTTGTACGTTGAGACGTACAGATGTTATACTCGAAGTTTTGTATTAAGTTATAAAGTTGTGCTTGTATCTTGATCAGTGTATGTACTTCACAATAAAGCCTCTTTTTAAAAACTCCAAACCGCGATCATTTTATTTAGCTATAAATATATATATAGATTGATTGATAGATAGATAAATAATCATTTTATTTATAAAAGAAAATTCTCGTACAAATGTGAGTCTGATACATTATCAGACAATTCTAAATCTGTTTACACAATGGGAATGAATATGAAATAAAAATACACTTATTACATACAAATATATGAATTAATCTAAAAATAAATGATAGAAAAAATAAATATAAGGAGGAGTTCTCTCGGTATTATTTAACTATTTAAGTCCACTAATGAACTGGTAAGTTTAAACAAATTTGTATGGATACATATAAAAATTTTAAATACTGATTTATATATTGTATAGATATTTTACTGATATAATTATAAATAATGTTTGTTTTATTAATATCAGGAATATTTAAAAAACTTTTTAATATTGCCCATGTCATTGGTGTTCGTGATAAAGGTCTGCAAAGTAAATTTTTCTGGCCTCACAGAATTTAGAGCATTGCAGTAGCATTTGGCTCATGCAGTCCTCCACAAAATAAAAATGCTCATCGAAAGTACAATTTTTGTTTCCTTCAAGTGAAATAGTCGCGTTATTCAGGTACAGCTTGATGACTGCCGGTGGAATTGACTGACAATTCTCATTTTATGGAAGCCAACTTTAAATAATACATATTTTTCTGGTTCTCCAATATTAAAACTGCTAATATACCTGTAGATTGGGTTTGCGGCTGAATTTAAAGCCCTGTTGATATCTATGTTCATTATCATTGAGTTTTAAACCTTACATTGAAAATTTGCACAAGTAACTGATTTGTATTCCAAATGTGAACACCATGTTTTTTCGGTTTCAAAAGTAAATTTCTCCATGAAATCGAAAAAAAGTCATTACGTTTAACATGTCATTCGAAAGCTTATTAAATTTGCAAGTTTTTGTGAGATTTGACGTTTTGTGGATAGTTTTTTCAAAAAACGGTGAGCATTGAAGTAATATAAGACATTGCGACTTTCCCAAATAAGGTGAAGATCAAGCTGTTCTTTAGATACCAAGTTTGTGAAATTCAAGGTTACAGGTACTCAGCTATTATAGAAAATTTAATGCTAAATCCGAAAATGTGGTCAAGATTTGAAAATTTTTTAAACGAAATGGAGATATACAGCTTTTAGAGAATAAAACGTGGTTTCCTCAAAAAAGTCTTTGTTTTATTATATATCTGCAACGGATTGGAATAGAAAGGTGAGATCTGCGGCATTTTGCTACATGTTTGATGTAGTTTCACCCAATTTTTTTTTTATACACTAAGAGTATATATATATATATATATATATATATATATATATATATATATATATATATGTATATGTGTGTGTGTGTGTGTGTGTTTATTAAGGTTCTTGAGGTTCAGTCATAAAAATAAAAAATCAACTATTTTGGCGACGTTTCGAGACTATATTGTTCTCATAATCATGCCAATGTTACTGGTGGATATGAATAGACTAACAATTCTAGTACACAGTAGAATTGTTAGTCTATTCATATCCACCAGTAACATTGGCATGATTATGAGAACAATATAGTCTCGAAACGTCGCCAAAATAGTTGATTTTTTATTTTATGACTGAACCTCAAGAACCTTACTAAACATTTTATAGTAACAGTCAAGAAATTTATCCAATATATATATATATATATATATATATATATATATATATATATATATATATTTACTTATCAGATTCACCGATTGTGTATATTATCATTGGCAGGTTCGAATGAAGGAATAAAGTTTTAAAAAATCTGTTATAGTACTAAATGTGATGATTAATTTTGTCCTTAACTTCAGATACATATTACGTGTGAGATTAAGAAATGCATCTAATTAGGCTTCACGGTCGCAATATCATAATCTATCAACATGAGCAATTAAAAATAAAATAAAAATACTCTCAGTACAAAATTATTGATTTTATAGGAAACGTTGGTAGTTAGATTGAAAGGATACTACGAGAATGGAAGAAGATAAGAAGAGATATATGAAGGGGGGGGATAATTACAAAGACCCAAGAAAAGACAAAGGGGTTGGCCCTCGACCAAGTTCGACTTCCCCGCCAAGAGCTGAAGTGTCGATTATCCCGCCATTCGCTACAGTGCCGCTCTCTTATTGGTCACAATTAACTGGTCATGAGTCCTCCCGGTAGTGGCTGATCGAGGAACCTGTGGGAAGAAAATCAGATCCAGGGGCACCTCCTTTGTTCTCTAGATTATCTGTGAACAGATTGAAAATCGACGAACATAACTGAGCTAGAAGAAAAATACCTGCTTTTGAAATCCAGTTTCATTATAATTATTGCAATTCAAAAACAATAATACAATTGAGGATGTTTAAGTTATTGCTAATCAAGCTGATACCTAGTCACTACTTAAATAATTTACATATAAATAAAAATTAGGTTGAATATAATTGTAACTACCTGGAGTATAATCTATTGTATTCCTTTTACAAGAGGAAACAAATGTTTAAAGTCTGGGAACACATCTTATTTCTCAATTGAAAAATTTATCAGTTCAAATTGATTGTACTGAAATGTAACTATTAGAGTTTACAAGAATATTGTCCTTCATACAGTTCTTCATGGTTGCGAAAATTGAGAGGTTACACCGATGAAAGAACAACACTTTGAGGTAATCGAAAATATAATAACTTCGTAATGGTAATGTAACATCTTTATAATTATATAAAATATAATAAAGAATGGGATGAGTCAAATTATCTTGGTCTAGGAGGTCCCTCATCCAGCTCGTTCTAAGCCATCTCTGAATATTTTCTGGAATATGTGGAATTACATATAGAGTGTGTAAGGATGTCCATGTAATTTTTGGAGAATTCGTCCGTAGTGTGTCCATATTTGTTCAATAACTGTTGTAATCCGAAGGTAAGTTTATAGAGTTATGTTGCTTACGTTAATATGTGGGCCATTCTCATGGCAGTGATTTTTCACAGTCCTGCTGGACTTAAGATGGAACTAAAACTTCCAAATCAATATTTTTGGTGAATTTGAACGTACACCGATCCTTTCAAGTTGGTGCATACAGCCTAGTTTCGAAAAATATTTTTGTTATTTTTATATAACTACAAAAAGGCTTATAAGCTCATAACTTTCACTTGTCCCTACCTATAAAGTGAGATTTCAAGGAAGTTATATTTATTTTTAGAAAACTTATGTTTTTATTTTCTAGAATATGAGACCATATATTGGAGAATAAATTAACATGCTTTTAAACATTTTTAAACAATAAAGGGAAACTGAAAATTCCGTTTTCTTTTTGTCCCTCGGTTTGGCCTCATGACCGTCACACTAAATAGTTATTTCAATATTCTCTACAAGAATAATCTAGTGCTAATTATTGCTATCTACAGAGTAATTCGTGAGGTTATCTTCATAAGTGATGTGTTTGGTAGATATTTTTTGGTGTATTTTAATGGTGGACTCCATATTTGATTATTTGTAGATGTACTCAAATGATTAGTAAAACTAGTCGTTTAGGCATGGCTCTGGTGATGCAATAAACATTAAATTACGGAATGTTCCTCACGACCGTCACACTTTTTTTTTTTTTTTTTTTCAAATTGTTAGAGTTACATATTAATGTACCTACACTTTTATACTGGTGAAACATCACTGAATTGAGGTCCTTTTTGGAGGGAGGTTGGGGGGAGGAGAATCGGACTTAAAAACAATTCAACCGATTTCGTCAAATTATATATCGTAGTTACATACCTATACACCAACACTTATAAGGCTGAAACATCACTGATTTAATTTTCATTTTTTTTTCTTTTTTTTTGGGGGGGGGTCAGATTTAAAAACAACTAAACCTTAATATTTCTTTTTAAGGCATAACTCTTATTTATTTTTTATTTTCTTCAACCTGTTTTGGAGTACATGTTGAAACCCATATGTTGAACCCGCTGCCGTCAAAACCCCGTATGCCTGAAAAGACTAGGGGGGAAAAAAAAGGAAAAGAAAAGGGGGAAAAAGAAAAAAAACGTTTCGGTGTACATTGCTTCATCTTCAGGATAACTGTGATTTCCCTCACATAGTAACAAGTGCATGTACATACCGACCCTCAGTTGAGGGTCGGTATGGACATGCACATAGACTGATGCCTTAAAAAGAAATATTATATATTATATAGAAATGTTATAACAACTAAACTGTTTTTTTTTTGTAAAATTCTTCCAGAATTGATCACAATTTTTTTATTACTTTAATTTTTTATGTATCAATAATATATTTTATTATTTTATTTATTTAGTTTTATCCACTTGAGGACATTAATAATTTTTTAATAAGAAAAAAAAATGTTTAAAGAAAGAGTAACGGTCAAGAACATTTCTATGAAAAGCTCTATAAAATGTTTCAAAACAGTGGTAAATAGAGAAAAAATATTGGCCCCACCTGGCAATTCAATAAATAGAAGGTATATTATAATAGAAAACTCAAAAATAATAAAAATTTAAGCAACTTTAAAAATTCAATTTTTTTTTTTAATTTTAGCTGAGGCTATGAGAATGACACATGTGTGTTTTAGCTGCTCCGTATATTCGCGAAGCATTTCTCCAAATAGGTTTCAATTAGTGAGTGTATGTATTAATTTTCTATTTAAGTTGAAGAGTTGAATGTTTAGAGAACAGTAAATACAAAAGTCTTAGTCTTTGATATGTGGAATCCATGTCATTCTTCGGTCAAAGGTCAGACCATGGCAGTACAGAGTCCGTATGTGAAATCTGTGTGTTGTCAATAGGAAAGCTATTATACGATTAGTCATAATTTAAACGGATTTTCTATCGATTATGCCATTCATGCAGGTTTGACAAGTGAATTAATGAGTTTGTGAAGTATTTGGATTTGGCAACAGAAAAATATAATAATGGTTAAACAAAACGGACATTAAAAAAAGAAAAAAGAAGAAATGTACGTTAATCGCACTATTATTTATTGTTAATTGAATATTGTTACAGCGCTGACGGTAACTTTGAAGTTACCCTGGCCACGAAGGCGACGCTCAACTTTACCGGTCGCGTCGAGTGGAAACCACCCGCAATTTACAAGTCATCCTGTGAAATTGACGTAGAGTACTTTCCCTTCGACGAACAGACCTGCGTCATGAAGTTCGGTTCTTGGACCTACGACGGCTTCCAGGTAATATTTACTCTCTATCCAATTTTATTATATCAACAGTAGAATGAGATATTTAAGAAAAAAATGTAGAAAGATATCAAATTCCAGTATTTATTTTTTAATTATTTTATTTTTTATTTTTTTTTTAATAAATGTAATAACCTCTTTTCTCACTTAAAAACTGAATTCATATAAGAAAATAATACTGGATTATTTTAAGTAATGAAATAATAATCAGCGATTTATGTAAATTACATTTTATAATAACTATCAAGAAAAAAGATATGTCTAAAACAAACTTAAAACTCAAAGACGAAATCACAAACAAAAAGAATCGTAAATTTGATTTTTATAAATATCTTTAATCAATAATAACAGTATAATTACTAAATACAGCAGCTTTAAATTAAATTGGTTTCTTAAAAATAAATGATTTAATGAATAAATTATTAAGTAATTAATTAAAAAAATATGTCAGATTATATATAAGAATAAATGCTCGCAAGTATAAATAGTTTTAATAAAACGTATATTTCTTAGTCATCCTATTGATAATTTAAACTCGAATCACAATTTTAACTGTTATTTTCATTTATTCTTATTTTTTAAAAATACATCATTTCTAATTTTCAGGAGTTAATAATACTATAAGTCAAATAAGTCTAATACTAATTTTCGTAAACTAAAAATGTTTTGGCATCCTTAAAAAATATGTCCTATTATTTCAATATTTCCTTATTAAATTGAAAAATACCTATATAAAAAAATGATGTAAGTAAATCCGAGGAATATTTAATTTAATGAAATTTCGGAGGCTAGTAAAGCAAGTTTCTTTCGGTAGCAATAAAATTAAATTTTTATATTAGAAAGACCCAACTTCTTCCTGTTATTTTAAAATATTTAATATCTCAAATTCATAGATTGATTTTCTTTCAATACATTACCAAGAAGTATTATTCCAAAACATAAAGAGGAAACAAGATATGTTTTTATTATTACTATATTATAATATGCTGACTTACTACCCCTGCCCCGACAGGTTGACCTGCGACACTTGGACGAGGTGAAGGACAGGAAGGTAGTCGACATCGGAATCGACCTTTCAGAGTTCTACACCTCAGTCGAGTGGGACATCCTCGAAGTGCCCGCCATCAGGTCAGTATTTGTTCCATTGTTTTTTTAAAAATTTTTATCACTATATTTATTTAATTTACAACTGTAGAAATATCTTACAAATTGCCAATGTAATATAAAAAAAATAAATAAAATGTAATCATGGTAGAAGACATACAATAGTACCTTGTCTGAGTTAATCTAATATACTCTGTGTTACAAAAGAAAATATCGTCGGATAAAATCACCTATAATTGCAGAACGATTACAAAAGAATGTCTCAGGATTTGTACGCTTAATGTAAGAACTCTGTTAGGAGAGGACAGACTATTAGAATTGGAAAATGCTTTAAAGGACATTAAATGGGATATTATTGGGCTAGCAGAAGTGAGAAGAAGAGGGAAACAAATAGCCGAATTATAATCTGAATCAATAATTATGCACACTTCTTCGCTGAATGGTCAGTACGGAATCGGGTTTCTTGTTTCATGTAAATTAAAAAATAGAATATTGAATTTTCAGGAAATTAATGTAAGAATTGGACTTTTAACAATGTCTTTGGCCAGAAATAAAATCATGTCAGTAGTGCAAGTACATGCCCCCACTGCAGATTCTACTGAACAAGAAAAAGCAAGATTTTTATAAGAAGCTAGATGAGGTTTTGCACAATATGAGAAGAAAGAACAATTATATAGTTGTTATGGGCGATTTTAACGGGCGAATTGGTCAGCGGATAACTGGTGAGGAGGGAGTAATGGGAAAAATGACATATGGTAAAAGAAATGAAGGAGGTAACAAACATCATGAATTTTGCATTCACCCATAAACTAAAAATAGGGAACTCATTTTTTTTCAGGAAATTAAAGAATAAATGGACATGGAATTCTCCCAAAGAAGAAAAGTTCCAAATAAACTATATATTAGTGAACCATTTAAAATTCCTGAAAAAAGTTGATGTGATCCAGAACCTAAATTATAATTCTGACCATAGATTAGTAAAGGCAATAATATCTACTAATCAATTCAAAAAAGAAAGGCCTTTTAAATTATCAAATAATGTACATTCTAAGGTTGGAAATTTAGAAGAATTTAGAACTATCTTGAAAAGAAATTATGTTAAAATTGAAGAAGAGGGTTTTCCACAAATGCTGCAGGATAGATATAATAAAATAATAAATGCACTACAGGAAAGCTACAAACAGGCAAGTTCTTCAACAGGCAATAGAAAAAATGATAAATTATCACAGGAGACTAAAGAACTTTTAAGGAGGAGACAGGCAGTAAAAAGGAAAGAAAATACAACTTCTTTAGATAGAATAGAACTGGCACACCTCAACAAACTTATTAGGGAAAATATTAAAGCAGACATAAAGGCACACAAAGATAGTGTAATACAGGATATCATTCAGTCAAATAGGTCTAGCAAGAAAATTATGAAGGAACTAATACCTAACAAAAAGTGGTTTTACTCTCTTCAAAACAAGGCAGGAAGAGAAGAAACTAAAAGAAAAGATATTATTCTTATAGCAACAGACTACTTCAGACAGCTATACAATTATGATGATGAGCACAGTACAGTACAATACATGTCAGTAGAAGATGTTAACGATATAATGTTATCTGAAGTCATAGCAGCAATTAAGAATTTAAAAACCAATAAAACGCCTGGCCCAGATGGAATAAGAAATGAGATGCTTTTGGCAGGAGGCGAAATTCTTGCAGCAGAATTATGTAACTTATTTAACTTAATTATGCAAGAGGAGAATATACCTGAAGAATGGAAAACTGCAAAAATAATTCTGCTACATAAAAAAGGTGACAAATCTAAAATTGACAATTATAGACCCATATCCCTCTGCTCAACCATAGCTAAGCTTTTCTCAAATATTATTAATAGGAGATTGACTCCATATATATCAGCAACGGGTGTCAATAGAACAAGCTGGTTTCAGGAAATCATTTTCAGTAACAGACCATCTTCAAGTTATTAACCAATTAGTTGAAAAGTCAAGGGAATATAATTTTCCTCTGTATTTCTGTTTTGTAGACTTCAAGAAAGCCTTCGACAGTGTCTATCATAGGAGTATCTTTGAGGCAATGAATGGAATTGGTATACCGCAGAAATATATAAAAATCATAGAGAAACTATATATTGGAAACACAGCATATATTGAAATGGAGAGAAGGGGCCAAATATTTAAGATAGGCAGAGGAGTAAGACAGGGAGACCAACTATCACCAACTTTGTTCATAGTGTTACTGGAGAAAGTATTTAAAGCAATTGACTGGAGCAATATGGGCATTAGTATTGATGGAAGGAAACTAAATAACTTGAAATTTGCCGATGACATAATTTTGATCTCAGGTAAGATTGAAGAACTTAAACAAATGCTGGAAGATCTCCTAACTCATAGTTTGGAAGTAGGACTTATCCCGAATTACTCCAAAACAATGTTGATGACGAACAGTGTAAAAGAAGAAATAAGATTAAGTGGAGTAACACTGCAGTATGTAGAAGAATTTGTTTATTTGGGACAGCTTGTATCTTTTAATAATCGTGCAGCAAAGGAAGTACAAAGGAGAATCACCAGAGGTTGGCAGAAATACTGGTCCTTAAAAGAAGTAATGAAGGGTAACTTTAAGATGGAAGATAAGAAAGTGATATTTGAAAGCTGCATTCTTCCCTCAGTTACTTATGGCTGCCAAACCAGGTCACTCACCAAACAGCAAGAATCCAAGCTAAAAGTATGGCAAAATTCTGTTCTAAGAAGCATTATGAACTACAAGAAAAAGGATAAAATTAAGCCTACATATAAGGAAAATCAAATGGAAATGGGCGGGGCACCTTGCCAGAATTCAGGATGACAGATGGTCTTTAAAGGTTACCGAATGGATCCCGTATAATTTAAAGAGAAGGCGAGGAAGACAGCACAGGCGCTGGAATGATGTCCTCAAGACTATCACGGGTCCCAATTGGATGAGAACTGCTCGTGATAGAGAAAAATGGAAAGAACTATGGAACGACATTGTGAACTCCACTTCCCAGTAGGTTTTGGTCTCCAGGGAAGTTAGACCATAACCCCCATTAAGGGGAGGCCTGCACGAGGCAACATCCTTCAATCATAAATTGTAAATATATTCCAAACAGTTTTTGACATACTAAGTATAATTTCTTAATAAATTATTATGAATTGTAAATATCTTAGAAGCAGTGCATTTTATTTTATTCATGTTGCAAGATATTGTTTGTTTTACAAAATATTGTTTGTTTCCTCATGCAATAAAAGGCTTTATTTATTTATTTATTATTTACTCTGTGTTTAGTGAAAGATCGTGATATTTTCCGATGCGACTCCTCAAAACTCGCATCGGCCTTTAGGTAATGGACTGTATTTAAAACTAAGTTTGCTCCTCTTACTCAATCAAAAAATTGAAATCTTGAAGAAACATAAACGGTGTTTCTATTGTCTAGGTCCGCACTTAAAAGGTAATTGCAATTACAAGTTTTCGTGTCGTAAATGCAATTCCCGTGAACATCACACACTTTTGCATCCCTCCAAAGTTGTAAATTCAAATGTACATTTCGCGCATTTAATCATGCTAATCACACATCGAGTGAACAAGCATCCTCTTCCGCTGGTCAATCACCAGCTGATTCCTCACTGTCTCTTAGTTGTATTACTTCCGGTAATCACGTATATAGCAATAGCACAACTGTTGGACAATTATACAATGTAAAAGGAAGTCATTCTGGAAGCGGAATGAGCTTGTTCACAGTGGACCCCCAGGCTATCGAGGAAAGGAGTACGGCTGTAGAGCGGCTTTGCCGGCTTATCGGCACGGATATTTAGAAGAGACCCAGAAAAATGTTTAAAGGTAAGATCAGGTTCATTTGCGAGGAGCGCAATGGGAGTAGACTTAAGATCCGGTAATGGCTTGGTGCTTAAGTCGGTGTCACAATAAGGAGGAGGCCAATGTTCCTGGCAATTGGTCAAAACGGAGGGAACTTGAGTCTGTTGAGTGAGAGGAAGGAATTTTGGAGAATCTAGATTGGCTAAAGAATAGTGACTATTTGAGGATGAGATGTAGCTATTCCCTTCAGTAAGGGAAACAAAAGACTTTTTTTTCATCAGATGAATCACTAACATTTGTATCAGCACCACCTATTTTATCGACGTGATTAAATTTTGAAACTTGATTTGAGTTTAAAAAATCTCCCTGATTATTGATTTGTATTCCCTGGGGAACATTATCACCATTTAGTCTGTGACTACATGTATTGGTCCTAATAAAAGGGTCAATGTTTTCTGGAATGTCAGAAACATTTGAGTCTTTATGATCTGTACTCACGGACTGTTCAAATGGGATATTTTCAATATTTTCAGTTTCCGAAGAATCATGGAAATCTTGGGAAATCTGGAAAACAGAAATTAAAGAAGCGGCTGATTGATTCGGAGATGGAGTTTGGACAGGACCTATGATTGTCCAACCAAAAATAGTACTGATAGCAATTGGACCAATAGAGCTTGGAATAAACGGATGAGGCAATATAATTGCGGGTATACATCGGCACCTAAGAGGAGGTCAATCTTGTCTGATTGATGAAAGTCAGGATCGGCCAAACACAAATGTTCAAAAGCGCGAGCAATTTCTGGAGTAAGGCTATTAGGAGGCAAATGGTTAGCAATATGAGGAACCACGGACGGGTTGACAAGAATGTGCCTCTGAGAAAATCTGGGGAAAATGTCGCATGAAACTGTGCCTGGGGAGTTGGAAACACGCCCACCAATACCTGAAACAGTAATGGGCCTATCACGGATTTTTTGACCCAATTGGTCAAAAAGGCGTTTGGAAATAAAAGAAAGTTGTGATCCCGGGACGATGATCCCTGGGACGGGAACGTAACCTAAGTGAGTATCGAAAATACGCGCACGAAAGGTACCTAGAAGTGAAGTCACGTGATTACCGGAAGTAATACAACTAAGAGACAGTGAGGAATCAGCTGGTGATTGACCAGCGGAAGAGGATGCTTGTTCACTCGATGTGTGATTAGCATGACCAAATGCGCGAAATGTACATTTGAATTTACAACTTTGGAGGGATGCAAAAGTGTGTGATGTTCACGGGAATTGCATTTACGACACGAAAACTTGTAATTGCAATTACCTTTTAAGTGCGGACCTAGACAATAGAAACACCGTTTATGTTTCTTCAAGATTTCAATTTTTTGATTGAGTAAGAGGAGCAAACTCGAAACAGGAAGATAAAGAATGCGGCTTAAGACAAAAAATACATTTAAAATTAGACGAATTAGATGGTGCCGCCCTAGTTCTATTCGATTCTGGTGAAGGAGCAGGACTAGTGTAAGGAACGAATTCTGATGTATTTCTAGGAAAGGCTTTAAATTACTTAATGAATTTGAACTGATGGGCTTAAAATGCAAAATTTTGTGTAAATATGCTTGAGCTATTCTTCTGGGATTTTGGTACCTGTTAACTAGTGCTGAAAAGGGAAGCTGGTAATTTTCAGTCGTCAGTTGAAAATTGGTGATGACTGAAAGAGCACTCCCCCTTAAATTGGACCTTAGAAAATAAAACCGTTGTATGGCGCTTAGAGACGGGTTGTCTTGAACAAGGGATGTGAACAGAGAGAAAAATTTAGGCCACTGTTCTATGTCGCCTGAGAAAGTTGGCAAGTGAATTGGCGGTAATGAGAAACCACCCTGAGACAATTAACTAGGGCTGGCAACTGGTGTTGAGGTTATAATGGGTTCTTCTTTATTCAATTGAAAGAATTTAGCCTTAATTTTGCGTAATATATCATTAAAGGCTATAGCCGCAGCTTGGGTAACTACTTGGTTTTGTTTTGATAGGAGAACATTTAGGTCACTGATTTTTTCATTTACCGTTTCAAACTTACCTTGAAGGGAGGGTAAATCCTCGTAAAGAGCCTGAACAGAAAAAATATCCTCAACAGAAGAAGCTTTTATTTGGGCCCAACTGCTAGTTATGTTAGCAAATACCGTTTCCCTTTTTGCCAATAGTTGTGCTTGAACTATGATATTTTTGTCTTCTACAGGCATTATAAAAAACTGTGATATAGAAATAAAAGGAAATTATAATATACAAAGCACAGAAAAGGAAAGGAGAAAAAGTTGCAAAATTGATTACACTAGTTATATCGTAAATATAACCGACACTTGAATAGAACATAATGGCGGGGATTGGTACGAGATGAAATAACAAGTAAGTCACTAGTGAAATGGTAGTAGAAAAGTGTGACGTCAGATCACAGCTGACGATACGAACTAGAAAAAAATGGCTGACTATAGCGTCGGTTGTAAATCGGTAATTGTTGGACATTATGAAATTTGAACGCAAAATGGGTAAAACTTTGCAATTTATGGAAATTTCAACGTAACAATCTGTAAAATAAATAATACACGGAAATGAGTGGATGATCGATCGCCCAAAAACTGCGAAAACACTCCTTTTAATGTTTGGAGCAATGTGGCACAAAATGCGGCCCGGTCGGACCAAATGTTTAGTGAAAGATGTTTAGTGATATTTTTCGATGCGACTCCTCAAAACTCGCATCGGCCTTTAGGTAATGGACTGTATTTAAAACTATAAAAATGAGTGTTCGCAATTTTGGGGAAACCTTACTCAGAAGATAACTGAACCAAATATTTAAGAAAACATCACTCACCTCGATGTAGCCGCCGATGTACTTCCGCGACTTCTCGGAGGCCTCCAAAAGAATCGCGGGCGGACGAATGACTCCTGCAGGCTGAAACACTCGGTCAAGATATCTTCCTCTCAAATCATCATTCATTAGTTGGGGATAATAAGTTTTTATTAAATAACATAAGAAACACTTTGAGAACATTTTTTTTTTTCTTAAACCTTTGGTTAGCCCATATTATTATAATATATTATATAAAAACTGTAAAGATTTAATTCTATCCTACAGGAACGAGAAGTATTACACGTGCTGTAACGAACCGTACCTGGATATAACCTTCAACATCACGATGAGGAGGAAGACACTGTTCTACACGGTCAACCTCATCATACCCTGCATGGGCATTTCCTTCCTCACGGTTCTCGTCTTTTACCTACCGTCCGACTCTGGGGAAAAGGTAAACATATACTTTAAGTAAACAATTATGTACATTTTATTTTACAATTCTGTAAATGCCGTTAGTTGGGAACTGTATTATCTCGAGAAAATTTGTTCTGTCTTATTTTCTTTTATTGGCTTTAACGATTGTCTACATTTTTTTTTATATATAATATTATTTATGAATGGGAACATTTCCAGGTGAGCCTGTCGATATCTATCCTCCTGTCCCTCACTGTGTTCTTCCTCTTGCTGGCCGAGATCATCCCACCGACGTCTCTCGTCGTTCCTCTCCTAGGCAAGTTCGTCTTGTTCACCATGATCCTCGACACGTTTAGGTAACTAACCACCTTTTATATAAACCTCTATCAAAAGTATATAGAATTATAAAATGAACTCTCCATAATTTAAAACCCATAAAATTCGAATTATAGAAAATTTAAATATAAGTAGGTACCGGGCAGAGTTGGGCAAGATAATATCTAAAAAATAATCTATTGGACTACTAATTTCCTGGAATCAAACAAATAATTTAATAATGCTTAAATCTTTCAGTCAGTTTTTAGTGCACTGATGATAATTTGACTGAAAGATTTAATCATTAAATTAGGTGATTGATACCAGGAAATTAATTATCCAATAGTAATGATTATTTTTTAGTTATAATTAAATTTTGCCCAATTCTGGTACCAGCAAGTAAAGCAAGTAAAATAAGATTTATTTGAAATATTTTATATCATTTATATTTGTGCACACGCATGAATAATGATTTTAACTCAATAACTAAATTTATTAGTCAGATAAATGGGCAGTCCTTTACGTTTTTCCTATGACTTATCGGTCTTTGTGTTCCTCCTTCAAAAAAATATAAAATGGGTCTATTAGAAATATTTAGCAGGCCATTTAAAACAATTGAATTCTGCATCTAGTTATTGTATACCCTTATCGGAGGTCTATTTCGTCTTTAGATGAAGAGAAATAGGATAACCATGGTTTATTAATTTTAAATGCGGGATTTAAACCTAATTTTCTTGATTCCTTTCTAAATTCAGTGGCCGTAATATTGAATCAAATTTTATATATTGGTGATACTTTTGTCCTCTGGGGTTGTTAAATATGTATTATTAATATATATATTTTTTGTTAGTTTTATTTTGAAAGTTGTCAATCGTGATTTTACTAAGTGTTTATTGCTGGCTAATCCGTATATGGTTGGACTTTCTTATTCATAATTTTGTTCATTTAGCGGCATGTTTAAAAGACGGTAGATCATGCTATTAAAGGCTGCGGATTTATGTGTTAGTGGCAGTATTATTATGTATTACTATATCTGTTTGTGTGGTTTTCAATGCATTACAAATTCATGAGGTTTATTTTTGATCGAACTTTCTATGTCTACATTCAGTTCAAACAGGCAAACAGCATGATAAAGTTCTAGGGAACTCACTCATTGTAATGAGATTGTAATAGACTACTTTTATTTACATCAGATAAGAAAAAAATATTGTGTATATATATATATATATATATATAAAATACGGTGACGATGAAAGTAAGGAAGTATTGTTTCAGAACCAACGGTTCTACAAAGTGATGCATTTACGATCCCAATTTTTCCCAACCAGCTCGAAAGGGTCTCCTAAGCTTGATCTATGGCTGATAAATTTTCTGTTAGCAGTTAGACTCCAACCCGGTTAGTTCAGCGCCTTACTCACTGGGCCACTAGAAAATACAAAATACAAAAGTTAGCTTATAACTCATCCCCTACTATTTTAAAAAATACTGTTTTATAAAAAGGTTTATATATATATATATATATATATATATATATATATATATATATATATATATATATATATAAAGTTTTATTTATTTATCAATAAAAATCTTGTAATCTAGAAAGGATGCCAGAAAAATAAAATTAATTCATAAGACATCTACATATAATGTATATTGAGTTTTGTATCCCGATATAATGAGAACGTTGTGATTGTTAGCAAAAGAAACTTTAATTAGATATTTGAATTCTTTTTTAATTGAAATGTTATAATAGTAGGAATAGTAGGGATTCTGCGAATAAATGCTATTCCTCCACTCGAAGTTCCAGTGCCTCAATGTTATTTCCACGCAATTTTTAACCTGGTACCATTGACCCCTCCACCATCGCCAAACGAATTAAAACCTATTGCATAATTTTGTGCTATTTATGTGCTAATTTGTTGCCGTAGTACGGATTTTGTTGCTCGCACCGCTTAGCAGGTATTAACGATCAAAGTTGGGAGGGCCAGCTTAATATTAAGCTGGCCCCCCCACTATAAGAAAGAAAAGGTATTTTAAAAATCTGCTTATACCAGAATTTGTTGCTACTTTGTTGCTCTAAGATGGCTTAAAAACCATACTACGGCAACAAATTAGCTCATAAATAGTACAAAATTATGCAATAGATTTTAATTCGTTTGGCTATGGAGGGGGGGGGCAGCTTAATAGGGGTGTACCATTGCACTCATTAGGTGGTTGAAGGTCTTGTAAAAACATAATAGGACGTACAACTTTTAATTTTAATATATGAGTTGGTTATCTAGATGGGCAGGGAACATTTGCTATATTATTAGCCATTTATCAGTCGATTTTCAAATCAAAATGTCATCACATATTTACCTCTTTCAAAAACAGTTTAATTAAAAAATAAAAAAAATTGAATATCGATTTCAAGCTTTTGTTAAAACAATTCCATTGTAAACACTATCTAAATTGGCGCTCGCCATCTATCGGTCGATTTTCAAACTTCATTGAATTCCACATAATTTTTGCGTTATGTTAAAAATAAATTAATTTCATTATAGCTAAACCTTCCTTGAACTATGAAGATGTAGTAGTTACAATTTGTTACATATTGGTTCTGTAGTTTTCGTTATTTTTTATCACAAACAAAATCTGGCTTGTTATTTTATATAGTTGTATGGATATACCTTTTTCTATGTTTTCAATGTCTTTTTTTAATAATTTGAAGTTTCTTTTTCCATATATCTATAATAAATACTTTTTACAGTAGTTATAAACTGTAATTTTGTACTGTCATAAATCATCAGCCCTGAGTTTAGTTAGTTTTTGAATATTCAGCTTGTACTAGTTTAAATAACAAAAATGAGGCTCTACATAGAGTATAAATAGGCTCATCTCATTGGGCTGATTTTTCATCGGTTTATAAATTCAGACTTTATTCGTTTTTTAAATAATTATAAAAAAATAGGACTTTGGATATTTCAAACCGTCTTTTTGTACTTTGAGAACTCTTAGAATAATAATCATATTTAACTCTCAAAATTCTATATTTCGCCTCAAAGTCTCCAACGAAAATATCCTCTGACACTTGTATATTATCTAAAATGGCATCCTGTAGAGGACAAAGATAGGGTCGTGAACAATTCCGAAACAACTGAAAGGTACTTAGTTAATTAAGAGAGCCCTGACAACAATTGCGCCCTTCGCTTCCTGAAAGGATATTCACCAGGAACCTGCCCTCACACCTTTGTAACTTGCCCTACTTTCACAATGAATTGTTATTCCTGAGTTACTCTATCGCTGAAGGTAAAGAGTAATACTGTCGAAACGCTCTCCGCAAGTGGTTTTCCTCAAGTCCATTTATAAGAACTAATTGAATTTTAATTTAAATAGAAATTTAAAATATTAATTTAATTTTAATTATTTTATAGCTCTATAGTAAGATAATATTTTACTATATCCTCTTAGTATAAATTATCCTCTTATTACCCTACTACAGGTAAGTACCACACTTATTTTTTAAATACTGTATAATGTACTTTTTTTTTTAAATACTTTTCTTGTACTTTTTGTTAATTTATTTAGGTATTTTCATTTTATTTGTAGATTCAGATGAACAATAAACTATCAACATTAATATTAGCAATTAATTAATCAACTCACCCTTTTAAATTTATAGTCTAATATATGAGAGAAAATTGAGGAAAAAAACATTAATTCAATTGAAAAAAGAAACCCAAATGTTTTTAAACTAACTCAATCTAAATTACTTTTAAATATCCATAATTAGACAGTACTGACAATTTAAATAATAATAACGATTTGGAATCGTGCACCAGAGGTTGTCAGAACAAATATAATTTTTTTTGGAAAAATTTAATGGGCAAAGCGTGAAACGTTTTTTGTCCCACCAGTAAAATTTATAAAAGTAGATTGAGCTAGTTTTTATACTAGCCACCATAGCTAAACGAATTAAAACCTATTGCATAATTTTGTGCTATTTATGAGCTAATTTGTTGCCGTTGTACGGTTTTTATGCCATCTAAGAGCAACAAAATAGCAACAAATTCTGGTATAAGCAGTTTTTTAAAATACCTTTTCTTTCTTATAGTGGGGGGGCAGAGAGGGCAGCTTAATATTAAGCTACCCCCCCCCCCAACTTTGATCGTTAATATCTGCCAAGCGGTGCAAGAAACGAAATCCGTACTACGGCAACAAATTAGCACATAAATAGCACAAAATTATGCAATAGGTTTTAATTCGTTTGGCGATGGTGGAGGGGTAAATGGTACCATGTTAAAAATTGCGTGTAAATAACATTGAGGCACTGGAACTTCGAGTGGAGGAAAAGCATTTATTCGCAGAATCCCTACTATTCCTACTAATATAACATTTCAATTAAAAAAGAATTCAAATATCTAATTAAAGTTTCTTTTGCTATTGACAAATCGCAAGGCCAGACTTACAAAAACGTTAAACTGGATCTTTGAATTGACTGTTTCTCTCAAGGTCAATAACATGTAGGGTTTTCCAAAACTGGAAACGCTAACAATCACAACATTCTCATTATATCGGGATACAAAACTCAATATACATTATACGACATCAATGACAAAGCTGGTTCCCAATCTTCCTTTTTCTCCGGGTATTCCCTTTAGAATCTTGTATTCGTCCGACTCAAAATTTTCTGCATCCGCGAATCTAGTTTCTTGTAATGCCATCATTGAGATCTTCAGACTAAAAAGTTCTGATGTAAGTTGTTTTAGTTTCCCAGTCTGTGTCAGTGAATTTACATTGTATGTGCCGAAGTAATACCTTTTATTTTTCCTGAATTTTTCTTGTTTGAAATCATACCGTGGGTGTTTGTGGTGCTCCGATTCACCGGTTTCTGACTTCACACTGTCGGGTCCCCCAGAATCCGAATGCCCGACTGTTTCACCTGGGGTAATATTTTTCATGAGAAGCCTGTTCATAGTAGTTTATGAGGTTTTTGGGTCGGTTTTACTCGACCAATATACAACTGAGATTGTTAATCCCAGAGGGTTTCCCTTTTAGCTCCCTATTCCCCTGCTTTCCTCTGAGAAATAGGGCACCCAGCCGTACCACGTGGAGGCACGCCCCTTTAGGAATATATATATATATATATAGCTAAAAGGGAATACAAGGAACTAGATTCGCGGATGCAGAAAATTTTGAGTCGGACGGATACAAGATTCTAAAGGGAATACCCGGAGAAAAAGGAAGATTGGGAACCGGCTTTGTCATTGATAAAATTTTTCTTAGAAATATAGTAGATTTTAGAAGCAATAGAAAAAAACAACAAGAACTAAAACATATAGAATCGACAGAGAAATTTTGAAAGAGAAAGGACAGGAATTCAGTGAAAGACTCAGGGAACCAAGCAGCTGGGAAGAAGTAACGAGTTTTCTGACGGAGGCCGCATTGGAAATTGCTCCTGGGAAAATCTACAAGAAACATCTTTGGTGGAACTTAGAGTGCGAAGATGCTATTAAAAAGCGTCTGGAATGGAAACTATGGAAAACAAAAAAACCCTGGAGGAAAGAGAGAAATACATAATACAGAGAAAAACAACACAAAAAATAATAAGGGAAACAAAGAGAAACTTCCTCAGTCAGCAACTGGTGGAGATGGAGGACAACTTCAGGAAGAACAATACCAGATTTTTCCACAAAGCCTTTGAAGAAAGAATGAGGGGATTCTTTCTTTCTTCAGGACTAGCACTGAAGAAAAAAGACGGTACCCTGGCACTAACAGACGAAGAAAACTGCGTAATTCTGGCACAGTATTTCGAGAGGCTTTTAAATTATGAGGAACCTAGTGAAAAACTGGAAATTAGAGAAAACACTCCGCAAAATATTGACTCGGATCCGCCTGACGAAGAAGAAATAGAGGAAATTATCGCGGGACTAAAAAACAACAAGGCTTCTGGTGAAGACGGTGTCCTGGCTGAAATGTGGAAAAACTCCAGTATGGAATTCAAGAGAAAATTCACAGAATTACTAATGGACGTCTGGGAACAAGAGAAAATACCAAAAAATGGAAAACCGCTCTGATCCATCTTCTTCACAAAAAAAAGGCACGAAAACAGATGTAAACAACTACAGGGGGATTTCTCTCTTGCCGGTCACCTATAAAATTTTCTCTAAAGCCCTATTGAAAAGGATAGAACCACAAATAGACCACAAAATAGGAGAATACCAAGGAGGGTTCAGAAAAAATAGATCCTGCCAAGAACAGATACTAAGCCTAAATCTTCTTATAAAATATTATCTTCATAGACCGCAAAAAAATTTATATATCTCTTTCGTCGATTTTGAAAAAGCATATGACTCCTTAGACAGAGATACTATCCTGAGGGCGCTGAGGGAATACGGAGTCGATCAAAAGGCCATAAACCTAGTAAGGGAAACTATAACAGAAACCAATTCTAAAATAAAACCAAGAGGAAATGTTAGCAAACCATTCCCGATAAAAACCGGTGTAAGACAAGGGGATGGACTTTCACCTGTTCTTTTCAATGTTGTTCTCGACAAAATTATGAGGACTTTATGGGAAAAGCAAACATCAGGAGCTAAAGTAGGAAATCAAAGGAGTAATATCCTAATGAAATGTCTAGCCTTCGCAGATGACTTGGCTATACTTGCTGAGTCAGAAGAAGATGTGGTTAGGCAGCTAAATTCCCTTAAGAAAGTTGCTGAAAAAACCGGGCTTAAAATCTCCATCCAGAAAACCAAATTTATGACCACATACACTCACTTTAGTAAGAAGGAAGTGAAAACGGAATTTGGTAAAATCCAGGTGGTTAAGAGTTTTAAATATTTGGGCGAAATAATCAGCAGAAATTTATCAGAGAAAGAAAGCATGGAGTATAGGATTAAAAGATTGGATAATTTATACTGCCTAACGAGTAACATGTATAATAAAAAATACATGTAAATCCAAAAATGCCAAAATCAGACACTACAATACAGTGGTAAAACCAGTGATATTATACGGAACAGAAACGATGTGCTTCCCTAGTCTGGAGAAACTGCTAAAAATAAAAAGAAGGATTCTTAGGAGAATCCACGGGCCCAGAATAACACCGGAAGGATACAGGCTAAAATCCAACAGAGAAATTTACTGTGAAATCCCTGATCTGGAGACAGAGATGAGAGTTAGAAGACTC
This sequence comes from Euschistus heros, assembly GCA_003667255.2. Taxonomy (NCBI): domain Eukaryota; kingdom Metazoa; phylum Arthropoda; class Insecta; order Hemiptera; family Pentatomidae; genus Euschistus; species Euschistus heros. Next base: position 81,209 of record RCWM02000139.1, read on the forward strand.
AGGTTTTGTGGACATATGCACAGAATGGATGAACAAAGATTGAACAGACAAATTTTTAGCAAAATTATGGGATACAAATTTAACCAGGGCTATACATTCCAAATTAAATCTGAAGCACAAAGACTCGGGAATACACGAGAGATGTGCGAGGATAGAGCCGAATTAAAAAAGTTCCTGAAAACGCGGTGCTTGTGGTGGACAAGAAGAAATTTCCGTCTAAGAGATGGACAGAAGAAAGGAGAAAAAAGTTTAGTGAAATCCTCAAGCAAAAGTGGGCAAAAAGAAAAGAACTAAAAAATAAATAAAGAACCTACATTGTAGTCGCGTAGTCCTTAAGGGCTGTTTCGCGTCATAAAAAAAAAAAAAAAAAAATATATATAAATATATATATATATATATATATATATATATATATATATATATATATATATATATATATATATATCATATTCATATACCAATTTACAATTTACAACCAATTACAACAATGTTTTTTTTTTTTCACCTAGAAAATTTATTTTGCAATTTTAGAGAAAAAACACACATTTAAGATAAACCTATTTTATATTGAATAACAAAAAAACTTATTTAATATGTCATATCAGAAACAACGAATAAATAATATTGTTTTTACTTTATAAAACTTTAATTTTCAAACAGTTTGATTATTCATTTTAACTTGAAAAAATAAAATCTAATACTTCGTTGGGTATTCTCTCATTCTAATTACCTCATAAAGCCACTTTAGCATAGATTCCACAAGTTTTTTGGTTGTCTCCAAAGTGTGAAAATAGTACTGTTTTCATGTGACACTTGGATTATTTTACTAATTAAACTTCAATAAATAAATTATTTTTCTTGTTCAACAATAAGCAACCCCTATTAGATCTTTTAGTTCATAGATGGCATTAAACAATTATTTATAAAAAAGGAAAAAACAATAAATGTCACGAAAAGAGAAGTAGTGTATGAAAATGACTGTCACTAAGTGCACTTATAAAATAATTCATGTAATCACTTAATTAAGAATTTTGAAAGTTTGTTAATCACTTCAAACAAAAATGTATGGAGTATAGTAATAGAGCTATTCTCACCCTGAAGATTATGTATAATAGAAATCAAGAAATCTATATAGCAGCATTTTCCACAAAACATTATTGTAATAAATATTAAATTAGTCGTATTCCTATAAAATCCAAAAGCGTTTACGCTACCACAAAATTTAGTATAATGATAGATTTATAAGATAGCGAAGGAGCTCAGAGAAAACGTCTACTGCTTTCAGAAGGGTGACCTTTGACGTTATGTTTACACAGATGAGGTCTTTCTTTATGTTACTTTTGAGGGGCTTAAAAGGATCAAGGATGAAGGATTTTTTTGGCAAAAAAGTAGTAAGCCGCTTAAATTAAACTTGTAAGTGGCACTATCTAAGTACAATGAGAGTATAAAAATGAGCTCGTTAAAGCGAAAACGTACATCAGATGATAGTATATACTAACAAATAAAGACTGGATTTTTGTGCAGTAAAAGACATATAAAAGTAAAAACAAAAAAAATAAACATTTAAGCATGCAGTAACATATAACAAAAGACGTGGAATGTACACATACAAATACTGCCAAATAAATCCATGTTCAAGTGAAAAGAGAATATCGAGATAAATAAAACAACATCTAAACTATTTTCCGTCTCGATGGAAACATTGGATACTTTAAGGAAAATATTTCAAAACCGTCCTGTATAAAATAGGTGATTTTCAAATAATTTAACTTAATAAAACATTTTTAGTGATTCTTTTACATTATAAAATTATGTAATTGAAATGTTAAGTTCTCTTAATATTACCTCCATGGTCTGTCAATCTAGAACAAGCAAATGCAACAAGCAAAAGAAGTTTTTATTATTATTTTTAATAAAGCCGTGAATTTATTAATACATTTTTTGCAATATAAGTTTGTTGCTTGAGCAATTTTAACATAAATAATCTATATTTTAAAATGGTTTTGCAATATAAAACACGAACCAATAGAGCCTACTTTTGATAATCCGAATTGCTGTAAAAATCACATCTTAGCATGAAATACGCATGGCAAGAAAATCTAGTCCTTACTTGATAAGAAGGTGTAAACAAGTTTAAGAAATTCTTGTTCAACTAGAATTAACTCCAATTTAATGACCTTTTTCTAATAGCTAAAGACTAGATTATAGTGATATTGCTTCTTTATTTGCTTTAAATATAAAAATTCAATTTTAAAAAAATCGTGAAAACATTCAGGACTATCACAAAAGCACCATAGGACGTAAGCAACATACCTCTATATACTTACTTTCGCATGCCAACAGTTAACAAACAAATACGAACCTTCTACAAACGACTCCACGATATAAAAATACAATTTATAAAAATCTTCAGAACATTTTAAACATTAATCGTTTTTCTCTCATTTAGTTGTTCACTTCTGTCTTTTCAGCTCTCTGTGAGGATGTCTAGGTTTTAGTCATTTACGTAAACTTTATGACCTTTTTAGTGACTTCCTGTAGTCTGATGTATTATTTGTTGTAGCCTAAAGTAGTATTTTCCTATAAGAAGTCATTGTCACATACCTATGTGATGATCCGAAATAGAAGAACAATGCCAAATAGTTTTGTTTGTCAGTCTTTTTAGCCCCCATTGATGAGGATCGTTCCCAAAACAGTCAGTAATGGAGTGCAAGGGTTCAGTCTTCCAAGTACAAATTTACTATAAATTTACAACTTTTAAGTTAGTCTGGAAAAGAGGCTAGGAATTTAACAAGCAGGGACACAATGAAGACAGAAGAGGAGATGACACGTCGAGTTAAGTAGCCTCTTAATTAAAACTGAGACCAACTTAGCCCAAAGCAGTTTCCAACTCAGATTTGTCGCGCTGTCAAAAGAGCCCTCCACCGAAATAAATCGCCTAAAGCGAACTCTTTTTCGCCTCGTTGGCCGCAGCTGAGTGATAGAACTGCCCGAGGGCCTGGCGGGTGTCCAGCCCTCAGCTAGATATATCTTCCGATAGGTAAAATTTATAAATCGCTCGGAAATTTCTTTTTGTCAATTCATACGCCTTCAGTGAAGTAATAATAATATCTGATTCGACACGTTGATATAAATTAGAATAACGAATCGTATAAAAAAATAATATAAAAAAAAATTACCGCCCTGCTTTTCGTTTAGTATTGATAAAATGTGTCGATAACAAAAATTTTCAAGTTTCAACCTCGATACCAGGTTCAAAAATAGTTTTAGAAAATAAATTGCTTCAATCAAAATCAGATGATATAACATACCAACTAAATTCATTCTGGATGTTCGTGCAATACAAACTCAAACGAAAAAAAAAAAAAAAAAAAAAAAAACCCTTTTATTTACAATACTGATACTTGATTCCAACATAGTTATAGAAAATAAAGAATTTAAATAAAGAAATGGCTAATAAAAATTCGAAGATAAATTATTAATCATTATTTTCAAGTAAAATTTATGCATAACATTTAAAATACACCGACGAGGCGTACTGGCAAACTCACTTTCTATACTTTCCTCAGATAAAGTCGGAAAACACATTTTTGGCTAGAGAACCACTTTCAAAAACTTTACATTCAAGTAAGGTTACCAAAGTTCTAAACATATACTGATGGAGATAATCCAGGCGAATAAAATAGGTGTGGAAGACTCAGTAACACAATGTTCAGATTCTTCACTGTCTGTAGTTAATCATAAGGTCTGGCGTTATCGTATAAGAATATAGGTCTCTTCTGATAAACCACTGCTTTTTGATAAATTTTGTCAAAATCACTGTGGATGTGATGATTTTAAATGACCACCACACAGTAATCAATAATTTTTTGAATGAACAGTTTTTGGCATGTGTCATGTGGTATGGTCATTACAATATCCTTCTCCGAAGGCCTTGTTAAGATATCATGCAGGTTGTGCTGCCGAGTGTCCACAAACAAGTTTAAACAAATAAATTACTCTAAAATGACGAGTTTTTATTTTAATATCTGGTGGCATACTAAACAATCTTCGATGACTTGGAATGATAGCAAATATTATCAAAAAAGAGAGGATAAATAACGTCTAAATAATTAGTAAACACATTACTTTACTAATCCCACTTAAAATTTCTATAATTAAAGCGGGCATTGCGTTTGAAACGACCCCATACAAACTATTTCCTGGGATGATTGTAATTAACAATTATAGCTATATTAATAAATACGAAGAAATGATAAACAGTTATTATCTAGAGAGATGGTTTAATAGTGTTCACATTACTCTATAAATAAGTTAACAAAAAAGTCTACTAATCCCAATTAAAATTTCTATCATAAAGACGGACATTGAATATAAAACGACCCGATATAAACTATTTACCTGGGATAATTTTACAGACTATTATAACGTTACCTACAGAGTTGTCAAGTTTTACATCCAACTCATATCATAATGTATTACAAAGGGAATTTCGGAACTTGAGAACCCTTCTAGATAAGTCCCTAAATATGGATGGGCAAGATCACTGCTAAGTCAAGTCCTAAGTCCTCTTCATCTTCAAGCTCAAGTTTAGAATAGAGCTGGGATCATGGCTCTTTATACTTAAAAGTTATCAACACATTTGCCATAACTTTATTTATTCCTACTTCTTCCATTACTTAGGATTAAAAAATATATATATATATATATATATATATATATATATATATATATTTCACTCTAGAGAAAATTGAAGAATATTATATATTAGTACGAGAATGATGCTAAAGATTGGTAACATTTTTCTCTTCCAAAATTCCCAGCCACATTAGACAGATTAGGTGTCATTTTTTATGGAAATAGAAAAATAGGTGTCAAATTTTTTGTATTCCCGAAAAATATATAAAAAGAAAATCAATGAAAGACTTAATTTCTGCCAGACTCCATCCATGATCTCTACTGCTCCATGATGATGATCTACTGCTTATCCAAATTTAAATTTTAGAATTAAAAGAATCGAATTACTTAAATCAATAATTAAATTAAATTAACAATCAATGATTATTCGATATAAAGAAAGTTGAAAAAAATAGGAGTTTCAAACGTAACTTTTTCCAATCAAACCAATATAGCTCCTAAATGGTAGGTCCTAGCGACAAATGTTAAATGACAAAAAATATTTTCTATTAAATTTTTGATTGGTAAACTGTCGTCAAATTTTCAGTTCGAGCAATACCATCAGAGCTAGAACGTGTCAAAAAAGCCCTAACACTTAATAATTCTCGGCAAAATGTGAGTTTTTTTCATTTAAACTAATATAGCTCCTAAACGGAGCGACAAATGTATTATTTTAAAAATTATTCTCCATTAAATTTCTAATCAGGAAACTTTCGGACAATTTTAGATCCAAGCAACGCCAGCAAAGCATGAGTGGGTCAAAATGGTACATTTTTGAGAGTGAAAAAAAACATTAAACCAAAAAAGTGTAGACCCCCAGCCAAAAGACATATCCATGTTAAAAATCATAAACTTAATTAACGAGGTCTAAGATCTCAATTTTTTTTCTAATATTAATTCTTAGAAGAAAATGTGTAGTATGTTATTTATCGTAACTACATCATGTTTACCTAAAATATTTTTTATATTTTACAAAATAGTTTTAATATGATCTTAGATATTAAACAGTTCAATTATTAACAAAATAATATTTATCTGACTAATAGATCTAATTTGACTGGACTAAGGAGCGTAGGTTAAGTGGGAGAAAGTTGAGAGGGGGTTTTATAATGTTCCCAGGGGTACAGTTTGGCTTGGTCCTTCCCCTGGGAGCCCCTTGCCGAAATATTAGTCGAATAGAATCAACACATGGTTGGTATCTCTTAAATTTTTTAACAAAATCAATTTTCTAGGTCTTTTACAATAATGATGTGAATTTAGGATAAGATCTTGATAACATTCGGCACTACATGCGAAGCTATTGTCTACTATATTTAATATCCATTACTTTGCATTTATTATACATATAATGTAATAAATTATTTTTTAGTCGTTGTAAAAGAAACGAAATATGCGTGAGATTAAAAAATTTTAAAAATGGAAAAATAATAAGAGAATTTTTTATCTATAAAAATAGTTCAGAAACATTCTTGAGAAATATTGATTTTCTGTCAATTTATTGGGTTGGCGCAGAAATAATGCAAGTTTTAAATATTCATTTTTTTCAGGCAAGTGCTTGTGAAATAAACAAAGATAATCCTCCAGTTTAGTTAATAGATAGTAAATCATGTTTGTTAATTTATTTTTCTCATCCTCCGACTTTATTTATTAAATCAAACCTAATATAGAGAAATAAGGGGTAGGATCTTATTTTGCCTTTCGGTAATCGTTATTAGTGTTGTTTTTTCTCAAACATTAGTTTAGTTTGTGTTACTTTTTCTATTTGTAAGGATCTCTGAAATTCACCATGTTCACTAAGAGTTCAAACTTGGTTGAAGTGCGGCCCAAACCGCGCGCAATATCGATGTTGTTTTGGTTGAAGGAAATATCAGTGAATGTACAGTGCAGCGATGGTTCCAAAAATTTTAACTTGGAGATTATGATCTAAAGACAAAGAAGGTCGCGATAGGCCAACTGTTGTTGATCCCGAACATCTGAGGCCTTTGGTAGAAGAAAACCTTCACAAAATTACTCTTTACATTGCTAGAAGGAGAGTTAGTAACCATTCAACATTATGAACCATACAAAATTATAATGATTTGTTTTTGTCACATATAAAAAACTTCATTATTTTTGCACCAACCCATAAGTTGGTGGGGGGAAAACGAAATGGAAATTAAAACATTTATAAATAAATCAAAGTGTATATATAAATATAACATTGGTGATTTCTTTTGACAACAAAAGCATTGTTGAAAGAAAAGCAATAATTTCCCAAAATAAAAACCTAATTACAACAAACATTCGATGGTACTCTCGCACTTGATTCGGAAGTTATACAAAATTTATCGAATTAAAAATTAAAAGAACCAAACAAAAGGTTTAAAAACTAATTAATTATTAAATTAATTATAACTAATTATTAAAAACAGCTTTTTAAAGTGACGATTCTCTAAATAACATTCCACTGGTATATTTTTTTCTTCTTGTTCCTGATTGGAAATTCCAGCTGTAAACTCCAGGAGCTAATAACTTCTGCATTCCAAACACTAACAAACTGATTCAACTGTTAATTTGTCAAACTCTGACTTTTGAATTGCCTTTGAAAACAAATACTGACCAGCGCCTGTTTAAAGACTGCCACAAACTTTTAAAAACAAACACTGTGTTACAATACTGACTAATTCAAAACTAGAAACTAAAACATCTGGGCAGATATCTCCCAATGAATAGTAAAACGAATGCTCTAGTCGATTTTTCTTAACAACTTCAAGGTTTAACCTCACATTTATTAGATTATCATAAATAAATTGTTTTTTAAAATAGTACTAATTATAAAATATCTTATAATTATAATTATAATAATATGTTAAGTAATAATTAATCAGATTGAATAAATATATAAATTGCATATACATATCCATAGACCTCTAAATAGAAGAATCTCATTGACCTTTAATGCAGGGGAGTTTTTAGATACTTTTCTTTTTGTGTATAATTATTTTCTTTTGTGATTTCACTAAGCATGTAAAATATATCTATAACTTAAAATAAGTGCCTTATATTAATATAGAATCACCTTAATGTTTTAAATTGCAGATAGTGGAACAATTGAATTTTTATCTCAAAACATGTTCGTCTGTTTATAGCACACAATTTATAATTTGAATGCTATATACTAGCTCAGAGTAAATATATTTAGGAGTTCAGTAGCAAAACCAGATTAATCTACGAATTTCGAAAAACAATTTTTTGTTGTTAGTTTATTGTTCTTGGTCGATACTATCACGCTACATAGCATTTTGGAACAAACAAACAGAAAACCGCAATAAAAAATCGATCTTTTTTAAAAACCCAGCTCAATCCAAGCTTCAGCAAAAATAATGAGGTAAATAAATAGCTCACCAATCGTTTCGGGGACCAGTGGATAGAAACTAAATATCTCAAATATTATCAAAAATTAGTGAGGAATCACATTAAACAAGAAAATAATGAAAAAGAAGAATATGCTGCCAATGCGACCTCTAATGGAAATGCATTTATCTAAACGAATTATTTTACTATCTCCCAGTTATTCCAATCATGATTTATAATAGTGTTATTTTAATCCGTTTAGAATAAGTTTAATTTTTAATTATTTTCATTATCTATTACTATTAGTACTACACTAATATTGTTTTTTCTGAGATTTTTCTTGTGTTTTGTAAATTTATTTAGATATTTTCAATTTATTTCTACATTCAGATGAACTATCAACATGAATATGATGAATTTATTATTCATCTTGTTGATTTAACAGTCTAATACAAGGCAGAATATTGAGAAAAAACATAAAAGGAAGGATGAAGAAAAGTTTTCAAAACCAGCCCAATCCAAATTATTTTTATTTATAGATATTCAGACAGTACTGATATTTTAAATAAGAATAAGAACGATTTGTAATCATATACCAGAGGCTGTCAAAACGAAAATAATTTTCTTTTTCAAAAAACGTTTTTAGTCTACCAGTAAGATCTATAAAATTGGATTGAGCTGGTTTAGATACTAAACGCCTCATTTATAGTATGCCGTTTTATTTTTTATAATATTATGTACATACGATGTTTAATTTTTTGGATATATAATAAACATTTAATCATGTAACATATAATTATATAAATGATATACTGTGTTATTAATATATAGAATAATATACGATACATATAATATACTGTTTACAGTATATGCGTAACGGTGGTGGTGCTGAACGTTCATTTCCGCTCTCCACAAACGCACACGATGGCTCCTTGGGTAAAGAGGGTCTTCATCCACATCCTGCCTCGACTACTGGTCATGAGGAGGCCGCAGTACCAGATCGACAGGAGAAGGTAGCACAAACTTATCGTATGAATTACTTATCACCTATCATAAGAATTATGATTACGTATATGCAATTAAGCAGTCGTAGAAACAATGACATTTTATATTATGCCATTTTTTATAATGAATTATTTGCTTGGCAATTATCACTTTGAAATTCTCAACAGTCTGAAATGGCGTACTGTGGTAATTAGAAAAAGTCCTTGAAAAAAAAATAATAAAGCTATCGGTCAGTCTACTGTTTCTAACGATCCCTCGTTCTGATAAACCACTGGATTATTTTCTATTCCAACTAAAAACAACAACAAAAGTGGCGCAATGGTCCATGTAGAACCTTGGCCTCTTCCACCATTCCCCTCGATTTATTCCAGTCACCAGCGGTTCTCTTCCAGCACCTCACACCAAGGGTCTTCAGGTCCGCTTCAATGTCTTCTCTCCAGCACAACCTGGGGCTTCCCTTCTCACTCTTCCCTCCTTCGGGGCGTCCATTCATCATGATTTTTGGCATTCTGTGGGAACCCATTCTATGAACATGGCCTAGCCATCTTAATCATCTTTGCTTAACTATTGCTTCAAAATTTGGAGTTTTGTATAGGTCTCTTAGCTCTTGGTGGTTGCTTCTTATCCTGCACATATTCTCATCTTTAGTAGGGCCATATATCTTTCTCAAAATGTTTCTCTCCCATCTATTCAGAATGCCTTACTTCTTCGCCGTGAGCGTTTAGGTTTCGCTCCCATATCTTCATCCAGTTTATTTCTCAATTTTTATTCAAACGAAGCTTCCAAAAAATATCTTCAATTGCGGATTTCTATGCAAACTCTATTTTATATTAAGAGGAGTACATGAGTGAAAAAAGAAAGAAATCTTGCAATGTCATTTATTTTTTTATTTATAGTAGCCTTGAATTTTTTCGTAATCTTCAGTTGAATTTAAGGGGAGACATTTCAAAAATCGGTAGGTAATTTTTTTTTTTTCTAAAAGCTCTTTTCTAGAATTTTCTCAGGTCAGATCAGGTTTCATGTAAAAAAACACAAAATCGATATGAGATACATTTATACCTTCTTTTTTTATTTTTTTTTTTATTCCATGCCTATTAACCTTCTCGCAGTTTGTTTATCTGTTGCTGCGTAACATCCATATTTACTCCAAATAGGATAGAAAAGACTAGTTATACTACTGGTTACCAACCTATTCTAGCCAGAATAAGATTGCCAAGATTCATTCCGAGGGTTCAAGATAAAACAAATTTTAATCTCCCTCCTCAGGTGGTATATGAACCCCACTACCTTCCTAATGAAAATAAATTTACAGTAGGACAAATGGAAATATTTATTTCACCTAAACGAGAATATTCATTATTTACATATTTAATAATTTTATAATTAAAATATTTAGTTCTAGTCTATTTGTGGTGTGGTGATGTGGTAGTTTCACTCTTTCTGTCTTTCCTCAATTTATAACTGTTCATTTATTTTTTCAGCAAATAAATAAAAATTGAACAAAAACAAAGTTTCTTATAATGTAGAAAAATAAATAAACAGAGAACATGTGGTAATATGGTGATATTTCATTGGACAGGTTAAATGAATCTGTGGTGAAAACAAATCAATTTCTAAGGTACATTGTTACATTTGTTGAAGTAGCATTTAAGAAACTTGTTTATTTCCCTTTTTCCCTCCGAGATATTTATTATAAATTTATGTTTTCGTGTGTAATAAATTTACTTTTCTGAGGTTAATAATGTATCTCAATTAATCTCTTAAAAAGGTTTACTTTTTGTTGGAACTAATCACTTAATTAGTTATAGCTGTCAATATATCATAAACATAATTATACCAGCAAAAATATCGTTGAAAAGGAAAAATATTTATAGTATTAAACCCGATGAACTATGAAGAACTTAGATGTTTTCTTGCTCTATATACTGACAAATAAATACATAGTCAGGATTAATGTTTTTGTCTTTTCTTAAGATAATCCTCTATAATTTTGCTAAGAATAGTATTAATTTGACATTTGAAAATACATTTAGCACAATGATATGGAAATGCAACATCGATAAGGAAGCATATTTGCTCAGACATGAAGAGATGAGAGATTCTATTTGGATTAATTAAATTAATTATAATCTATCCTCAAACGAACAATGATGGAGCTATGATAAATCATTAATATTTTTTCGTTTTTGTATGTATTATTTGAATTGAAATTTTGATATTATTGAAGTGCTATATTTTTTTTAATCCAATAAATGAAAATTTATAACATATTTCAATCTCCCCGCGGCTTCTATGACTAATGCTCATAAACTTCCCTAGACCATGATGTTCATCAAACTAATGAATAAAGAAGTCCTAAGATACACCCTTCCCGTCCCTCCCCACTTCCCGTCCGGACTAATTGAGCAAATCTAGCATTAAATATATCCCGAGGAAACGCCTCGTTTCCCGCGCTAACCCGATCCCCGCCTAATTTTCTTCAAGACAAAGAGATCCGATTTAGCGGGAGATTAAAGTTGCTCCTCAGAGGGCCCTCACAAAACAGATTCTGCCTCCTCCCGTTTATTTGATCCTCCCTGATCTCGCTCCTATCCTTACCCCCCTCTATTTGATCTCCTCTTCCCATTTACAGCCGATCGTCCTTCCATTTCCCCTTCAGGGTGAGAAACAGTCCCTCCTACTGTAATTCTATACACCTTTCACGAAATTTAGCGCTTTGATTACTCATGATAATTATTATTCTATATTGCACAATCCAACCTTTATGTATATACCTATATATATATCAAAATTGCAACGTCCTCATCACGTACGCCGATAGCACATGTGTGTTATCAGTAAATAATTCTTTCATTGAATCTCAGTCCTTTCAATCTTATATCACAAACCTTCATGAATGGTGTCATAAAGGGAGAATTAAAATAAGCCAAAACAAATTTGCTCAAATTGGAATCCTCAAACCAAACTTAAACGACGAAAAACTGCTCGTAGTTTTCAACATTTACCAGACAAGCGTTCAAAGCTCGCAATTGATTTTAAAAGACTTATTTAAGAAAAAAGACTTCAACCTGACGGAATCCTGGCCAAATCTCCTCCTTTCACAACCGTCGGCTAGTAACAGTACACCCTTACCTAAGTACTGAACCCTAGATCCTTCCTGGATTGTAGTGGTACTGGTTTTTGTTTTATTTACATAACAGTACTTAGAGTCATTTGGACATATGAAGTTGATCTTTGATAAATCTCGTATCAGATCTTTACAATCCTAAACCCTTCATAAAATCCTCAATCCTCCTTATTATGTCGTAAATAAACTTATCTATGAAGATCTTAATGTTCCATATGTTGCTGATTTGGCCAAAACCAGATACCTTTCCTTTCATAGAGAACTCCGTTACCCACTAGAATCCACCCACTAGTCTTCTAACTTGCTTCACACTCAATTCCCGATACTCCTACGAGGCATCTGAAAAAACAAGTCATTGGAATAATTACTCAAATTTACCTATTGTATATATGTATACAGTTGTAAATATTCATAAATAGTTCATATATATATACAGGGTGTCCCTAATTTAAATGGCAAAACTTCAGGAACTTATAGGGGACCGAACAACTAAGACAAAAAGTCCTTTAGAGATTTGCTCGTTTTTGCTTAGTTTTAGAGAAAATCGCAAAAAAAAAAAAAAAGAAACAAAACAAGTTTTCATTTTTATACTTATTTATTTACATTTATATTTATGTTATGTTCATTTTAATGTAAATATTGCTCAAAATGCCCTCTTGCACCAATGCAAGCATTACATTAGCACTCACTTGATAAATTGCAACTAAACATTGTTCTGATGATATTTGGTGCACTGCATCTATGATTCGGTCTCCTAATTGCTCTCTTGAGTTGATTGACACCGAATAAACCTTCTGTTTCAAGGTTCCTCATACGGAGAAATCCATGGGTGTCATATCAGGTGATCTGGGTGGCCAAGGTACTACACGTCCAATCCATTGTTGTGGATAATTTATATCCAGCCAAGCTCGAGCAACTCTGCTATAATGAGCTGGACATCCATCGAGTTGGAACCACATTTCAATCCGCTGCTGTACGGGAATGTCATCTAAATAATTAGAAAAGTCGTTCTCCAAAAAATGTGTAAATGTGATACCATTCATTTTCCAGGTAAAAAATATGGTCCCACCAGTAATCCGTTCCAAATTCCAAGCCAAACGTTAATAGCAAATTCATGCTGAAACCTATTCTCTCTAATAGCTCTGGGATTTTCAAGATCCCATACATGATAATTTCTTTGATTAACAATTCCTCCTCTTGTAAAGGTAGCTTCATCGGTCCATATAGTTTTTAATGGAAATAAATTATCATCGCAAATTTCGTCAAGAAACCAGTTACTAAAATTCAATCTCTTGACATAATCTTGAGGTAATAAATTCTGAACTTTTTGAAGATGGTATGGATAGCGATTATCACCTTTCAAAATATTGCCATATTGCTTGCCACGATATTGCTAATGCAGCAGATGCTCTTCGGATGCTAGTCTCAGGATTGTTATCGAAGTGGCGTTGGACATAATTTCTTCTCCGATAATCTGCTCTTATTGCTGCCTGGAATTGGTCGCCTTCATTACGTATTAAGAATGACCCAGTCTCTCGTAGTCTATTAAAAGTTAACAAAAAGGCTCGTTGATTAGGCACTCTTCTATTTGGAAATCGGCGCGCATACTCCCACACCGCTTTTAAAGCATTACCGTTACAGAAACCACATTACAGTTATTCTTCTAAGGCTTTTTGTCTTAGTTTTTCGGTCCCCTATAAGTTGCTGATGTTTTGCCATTTAAATTCGGGACCCCCTGTGTATATATATATATTAAAATTTACAGCTTTATCCAGTAAATATGAGGGAAAATGCATACAATGACATGTCAATGATTTACACCTATACCACTAGTCATCAAGTCCCTAATCGTCTCTACTAATCTATACTCGTCATCGGACAGCATTTGTTTGAGCTTGGAATATTTAGTCTGTCTATTGCTACCCAATATTGCTAAAATGAGAGAGAAACTAAAAGGAGTAAATTTAAATTATTTATTCTCGCTTTTATTCCTTCCTACCTTCCTAGGTGTTTCGGTCTTGGGGATGCCCTCTTTGAGGACTGGGTAAATCTAGAAATAACAGACCAAGAAATATATAATTTCATATATAACGTAAATTCATCATTTTTTTTTTATATCGATTTTTACATGAATAATAAACACATTTAAAATTGTCTTTAAAATTCAAATAAATAAATACTCAGAAACTATGAAAAATGCATTGTTTTATTTAACAGTCAATATGTTTTAGTCCAGTCAATAACCATATTGTAGAGTGCATGGAATATGCTATAATTTTTGACTTCATAGCTTCGTTAGGAGTAGTTAGAAGGTAAACATACTAAAAGTCCCCGCCCCTGGGGGGTGAGCTAACGGTGGGCGGGAGGGGAGAAGTTCAATTTTTTTGGTTTTTAGTTAATATTTCAAAAAATGTTGACTCTAGAAAAATATATTTCAAATAAAGATAAAAGCTTATTAAATTTACTATAAAATTTATTATATATATAAATTTGTCGTAATTCTAACCGTTTACGAGATATACGTTATTAAAAATAGGTGATTTTCGGGAAAAAACAAATGTCACCTCACTTTTTGTCAAACTTTTGCTTCTATTACGTTCCACAATCGTTTATCAAAAAAAACGTCAGAATCAAAGTTGTAGAGCATTAAATTTACTTTAATATCATATATACGTTTCTGGTATTTGCTTCAAATGTTTAACAAAAAGTGAGGTAAACATTTTTTTTATTTCTAAAATTGTCGATTTTTAATAACGTATATCTCGAAAACCGTTAAAATTTCTACGAATAATTATAATTAATTATTAGTGTGATATTCACAAATTCAGTGGGCTGGTTTGAGTGTATAACGTGACATAATCAAAATTTCATTTATATGTTCTTATAGTAAATTTAAGGAGCTTTCAGATAAAAAATAGAAATTTTGGATCGAACAATTATTTTCGGAATGAGTATCAATATACGTGTTTTTCAGAGAATTGCGACCCCAGATAAAGAGTGCCGAAACGAGGGCTGTAGGGTGCATGAAATATGCGATAATTTTTGACTTCATAGCATTGTTAGGAGTAGTTAGAAGGTAAACACATTAAAAGTCCCAGCCCCTGGAGAGTGAGCTAAAGGTGGGGGGAGGGGAGAAGATCCCAATTTTGTTTTTCGATTATATCTCGAAAACGGTAAACTCTAGAAAAATATGTAGCAGATCAAAATTAAAGCTCATTAAATTTCCTATAAAATTAATCATATACGTATTCGTAGAAATGCTAACGGTTTTCGAGATATACGTTATTAAAAATCAACAATTTTAGAAATAAAAAAAATGTTTACCTCACTTTTTGTTAATCATTTGAATCAAATACCAAAAACGTATATATGATATTAAAGTAAATTTAATGCTCTGCAATTTTGATTCTGACGTATTTTCTGAGAAACGATTGTGGAACGTAAAAGAAGCAAAAGTTTGACAAAAATTGAGGTGGCATTTGTTTTTTCCCGAAAATCGCCTATTTTCAATAACGTATATCTCGTTAACGGTTAGAATTACGACAAATTTATATATAACTAGCTGAAAGTGCCCTGCTCCGCTACGGTTTAATATCATTAGGATTAAAGAAAACTTAAATTAGTAAAAGTTAAGCTTAACGTTGATAATTATTATTACTTAAATAAACCTAAAGAATTCCATTCTTAGAATGTTGCAATATACTTATCTGAACTGAGAAAAAGGTATATTCTAGATTCAAGGAATGAAATTCAGAAATGCTAGGTTATACTTGTAAAATACAACTTAGGCATGGTTGAGAAAAGCCCATTATCTTGTGACTGGAAAACTACAAGAGAGTAGTTGGGGCTGCTGGTGAAGCAATGTTGGTGGGTTGCTCGTAAGGAATATGTACATCAAACTGGCCTTACATATCATCACCAGAGAACATAAGTATTTTAACCTCCTCTTTAACATAAGTCTTCTAATAGCTTCTCGTCACGAAACAACTCAAACTTGTAAGGGTACACCTCTGCAACCACTATGAGTTCACAGAAAGTACCATATTATAAGGTTTCGACATCGATCCTTTTTTTGTTTGTTTACAACTTTAATGAACTTAATTTGTGGTCAAAGTGTGCGGCTTAAACATCTAACCTATTTTGTAACTTAGCTTATCTCCAAATACCATATGACAATTAATCTATTATTATTCACCCAATAAAAATTGGCGAATTAGCCGCAATCCAGGCCGATTTTTTAAAATTCCTTTCTTAGCGAGCACCTAGGGCCCTAGAGGAAGCTACATATCGAATTTCATTCCAATCCGTTCGGTGGTTTCTGAGATTTCGTGTTAAATGAGTGAGTGGTATTTGACAAATATATAGTAGATAATAATTTTATAGTAAATTTAATAAGCTTTTATGTTTATTTAAAACATATTTTTCTAGAGTCAACAGTTTTGAAGATATTATCGAAAAAACAAAAAAATCAGCTCTTTTATGTTGGTTTTATAATAGTTGTAAATAAACTAATGAAAGTGAAAGACAAAGTGTTTTCTTATATTCTATATGAGTATTCTTCCATATGGCGTTTCTGATGACTAAAATCACATTTAATTTTACAGAGCTGTAATTAAATAAATAAACCCTTACCCCAATGGTCCATAAAAGCTAATAACCGTTTTTTACTAAGTAAGCAAATGATCCCAGAGGCGATAAATATGGTCTTAAGAGGGATATATAGGAGAGGAGGGTAGGTAGGCCTATTGCTCGTGTCGGCCGGGGCGAGTTAATGCGAGTATTTGCATAGCCCCTTGCATACATTAGGCGGCTTCACCTCGAGGGGACTTATAAAGTGCTCTCAACCGTCAGCCCGGTCCTTCCCTAAACAGTCCTCAAATAGCGCTCATATTTTAGAACAACTTATACCTAACCTATTATTATTTTTTAAATAATATGGTACAACCATGTTATATTTAGGGAAATATCTGATGAAAATTTCATAAACAAATGTTTTAGGTTTTAAAAGTTATTTCAAAAACTTATAACTAACATTAACCGCCGCGGCTTCACCCGCACTCATTAGGAACTAAATTAGATAATAACTGAAGTATTATTTATTTATCAATAAAAATCTTGTATTGTAAAAAGTATGCAAAAAGGACGAAATAATTTTATAAGGCATCTGAGTAAACACTGAGTCTTATCTCCCTATGTTATGAGAATGATTTTATTGTAAGGTGTTTTATAAAAAGATCCACTACAACAATTTGTATGCCAGCCCTTGCGATTTTTTAATTGTTATAGCAAAATGAACTTTCATTGGATATTTTAATCATTTGAACTGAAACGGTAGGTTGGTACGAATCATCGAGATTCAAGGAATAAATGTAATTTCTTCAGACGCTATTCCCGTGAGAATTATAGCCTCGATAATATTTACACACATATCTGTAATATATAACCTGTACTATTGCACAGATTAGGTAGTTGAAAGTCATGTAAAAACATATATGGACATCCATTTTTTAATTTTAAAGTAAGTGTTTACGAGTAAGTACCGCTTGGTGCAGACCTCTTTTTTGTTTGACATGAACTTATCTAGCATAAAATCATTACATCTACTTGTACTAACTGGATAAGTGACAGGTGTGGATTTTAGAATCAAAGAGAGAGAAAAAATGTATGCAAAGAATTTTGACTACATTATTAATGATATATCAGTCGATTTCAAACTTCACTGAGATCCAGAAGTCGCACCAAAGGATAGAGACAAATCAAAATAGAATGCACATATTTTATTTTAAAAAATGTATTTTAACGTTATATTATAATTCTACATTTAAAAGCACACTATTTCTCAATTTAGTTTTCCTCTACTATAGATATATACCAACAACCTATTACTTATAAAAAAAAGGACGTTATTGATAAAGATCTAAATATCAAAACATATTACTGCCCGCATTATAAAAAAACGAAAAAAAAAATACGCTTCTATTACATATTTTGAATCAGTTTTTCCTCTCAAAAGTTATAGAAGTTTTTCCGTAGTAAGTAAAAAACAAAAAAAAGGAAACTTGTCGAGAATAGAAAACTCTTCTTCTTTTTTTTTTGTGTTAAGCTTTGGTTAAATTAAAAAAAATTAATGAAAACAAAAACATGCTGGGTCGCTCCACTGGGTCCTTGTAACTTTCTAAGTAAAACATTTTTTAGGATTGATGAATGCTTTGCAACTTCTATTGGATATTTTTGTTCCAATACTATTTTCGAATGTTTTAACATGTTTTAAAAACATTTAAAAAATTCAAAACATCAGCACTTTGCTACACAGATTATACATATCAATTTTTTAAAAAACGTTATAAGAGAAATCAGACATGTTGATACTCACCCAAGGAGGTACGAGGTGTGATCAAAAAGTTCCAGGACTGAATTTTTATACATTTATTCATACAACATACAGGTTATTCAAACTTGTCTCCTTCGAAGTACTCTCCTTGGAAAGCTACAAACTTTTCCCATCGGTGTTTCCACTGTTCAAAGGCCCCAGAAAACTCTTTTTTGTAAAGGTGTTTAGCAGCTCCGTTGTTTTTTCTTTAATTTCGTCAACTGTTTGAAATCTTCGTCCTTTCAGGTGTCTCTTGAGCTTCGAGAAAAGAAAAAAGTCGGCTGGAGCCAGGTCAGGTGAGTAGGAGGGCTGAGGAATGACAGTCATTGCGTTTTTTACACAAAAGTTACGGATAACTAATCCAGAGTGAACAGGAGCATTGTTATGGTGAAGGACCTTAAACACTCATGTGAGTTCGGTGTTGTTTTTGGTCTTCAGTCAACAGTTTTGGCACAAACTTTGCTGCAACACGACGCATTTGAAGTTTTTCAGTTAAAATTTCCTGACAGGACCCAAATGAAATGTTACACTCTTCTGCCATTTCACGGATTGTTAGTCGACGGTCTGATCGTACGAGAGCGTTCACTTTAGCAACATTGTCATCATTGATTGACGTTGAAGGGCGTCCGGAACGAGCATCGTCGTCTGTGGATGTTCGGCCATCTTTAAACCTCTTGAACCACTGATGGCAGCATGATCGGCTTAGACATTCTTCACCAAAAGCCTCTTGTAACATCAAAAAGGTTTCAGAAAACGTTTTGTTCAGTTTCACACAAAACTTCACACAAATACGTTGCTCTTCTTTCACATTCATTTTCATAAAATAGCCAAACTCTATAAAACTAACCTCAAACAAACTGTGCTAATGTTACTTTCAGTGATGTTATGATTGATCTGCAAACACAGCTGTGTTCCTGTTGAGTCAGGCAATACAATGCTGCCAACCGCATCGCTGTGAGACATTGCATTCCCATAGTATATAAAAAGTCCTGGAACTTTATGATCACACCTCGTAAAATGGTAGGGCTTCTAAACGTATTAGTTTCACTTCTAAGTCTTAGTTGAATTTACGGTTATTTTTATTTAAATGGATAGCAAAGTTGGAATTTCAAGTCTTATTACTGTATACTATTATTATGTTATTTTAATTTTTGATTTACTGATCGTCCAGTTTTTCCTGTGTATTTAGATTAACAGTCGTTACATTTTAGTTCATATACACCGATGTTTTTTGGAAAGGGTCTATTTCTTCTTTAATTGAAGGGAAACAGGATGCTAAACCGTTATCATAGAATAAATAATTCCAATAGAAGTTGAGAATAATTCATCGATACTAATTGTGTTGATCCTTCTATACCATGATGCGCTCCTCAAGTGAATATATGTCTTGTTATTTTAATACTTAATTCTCTCAAAGCCTAATAGCTATTTATCTTTTAGGGATTGCAAATCATAACGTTAATATATTAATAAAGTAGTGGATAAGTTAAATGTATTCCTTTCAGCGGAGCCAACGCCCAAAGGATCATGGTGAGGACTTGCAACGGCCTGGAACTACGTGACCCACTTCTCTTCCAGAGCCACACTTCCGCCTCCCGCCTCGTCGACACCTCCCAGGAGGCCTTCCCCTCCCTCGAGCAGATAGATGACTTCGTCCCAAGGTGAGCACAGTTCTTAGCACAAATTAATTTTTTTAATCTAAAAGAACTTTTTAGATTTTCTAAATAAATTTCAGTTAGACATTTTTTTAAGTTTGGAGTAAAAATAAATAAATAAACCTTTTTTTCACTTTCATTTCATTATTCACAACTCTTAAACATATAACAAACAATAAGTGAATAAGCTCATTATACATGTAGCACACACACACACACACACACACACACACACACACACACACACACACACATATATATAAACTACTTGATATATGAACACCAAAAGGTACAATTTTAACGGACTATTAGGAATCGGCTATAATATTGCCCCCCCCCCCCCCCCCGGTCGACCCCGCAAGAGGGTTGGATTACTGGGACTACCAGAAGGTCTTTTAAGTCTCAATTTTACTGTAATTGATGAATTTCTTTATACAGTTAGAGGGTTGCGAGAAAGAAAGACTATATAGATCAATAGACCATCTTTTCCATTAATACTGCAGTATGAACAGCGAAAATGTAACTGAAAATATGGATTTATGATAATTCAAGGAAGAAAGAATAATGTTCTAAAGTTTTCGAGTGCTTGATTTCAAATCCTGAGGTTTTTGAACAATGTCATTTATATCGTTCTTTTCAGCTACACTTCAGTTGAAAAATATAAGGGTGATTCTTAAACTAACTACAACTTTCAGGTGGAGAATTTCCAAAAAATTACTAGATCCGAAAATTCATTTAAAAAATTTCCTAATGGTCACTTTGACAATTGAGAGGCCAAAAACGTATTTTTCCGAAATCAAAACTCATTTTTAGGCTTAGAATCAGTAATTACGTTTAAAAACCTATGGTAATTTTGTGTTTACTGCCATGGTAATGACATTTCATGATTCAATGTCAATTATCTCGATGATAGTTAATCTCCTAATAAACAATCAATATATGGTATTATCGATAAGTAATTCAATCTTCATTTAATAAGATAATATGAATATGATTAACTGATAATTGCCTAAGATAAAAGCGTCCATGGTAATTACATTTTAAGGGTTACGCACCTGTGAGCCGTCCTTTCACGTTGAAATCACAATTGTCGCTGATGGTTTCCATCTTGACGAAGTTCGTTATATACTAGCAGGGCTGTAACTCGTCTTCCCCTCTTATTTAACTTTCACGATGTACTAGTTTTAACTTTTATCCACGGTAACTGCAAGATGATTAAGGACAACTTACTAAATATCTCAATCAGAATTCAGGCATGATATATTGAATACCATAATCTCATAATTAAATTTCATCCTTCTACTTTACAAAAATAATAAATTATTGTTTGGAAATTGGTATTAGGGTTTATTGAATTTCAGGACAACCATGGTAATTAAAAATTGGCTCTTTAGGTAAATAAATATGCCGAAAATTCTACAGTTAAATGGATTATAAGGCGTTTTTCTTTTTAAAAAATAATGCTTTACTTAGCATATACGCTAGCAAGCATACGATTTTATTATTTGTTTTGGAGCAGATCTTATGAGGACAAGAAAATTGCCCGTAGTTTGAGAATTACCCATATGCAGCTTAATTTACTACATATATATAAGTAATTCTAAATAAACACATAGAAGAAATATAACAATGTAATGTATTGGGAAAGCAGGGAGCTGGAGGCGACGGGGCTGAGCGGTAGCAGCTGCAGGGTGCACGGGTCCCCGCTGCCGGAGGAGGTGCCGCCCCCCGCCCGCCTCCACTGGCACCACTGCCCAGAGCTCCACAAGGCCATCGACGGCGTCAGGTTCATCGCCGACCACACCAAGCGGGAGGAGGACTCCACCAGGGTAAGCAACCCAATACCTAGATCCATTTTAAATACTCAAAGATCAGAAGAATAAAGTACAATAAATATAGTTTATTCCAAGTGAGCTACAGATACTTTTGACGGGTTTTTCAACAATCATGTCTTTAAAATAGTTAGGATATCATTAAATTTTATTTCTATTATGATTATTTGTTATTAATTTTATTTTCTTAATTATAAATACAATAGCACCAGAATATTATTTTTTTTTTTTTCATTTTTATTTCTTACTTTAAAATAAAAGATTTCTTTAGTACTATTTGAAAACGTTATTCAAATATTGTTCCAACTAAATTAATGATTCGGAAAATTAATACATTTTACCTTAAGGTAATACAATAAAAATTCTAAATAATGGTATTATTTATGTTTCAAAGAAATACTTAATTTTTAAGGAACTTCCTTTTAGCGTTGGCAACAACATTGATCTCATTAGAAGAACAATGGATCCGACTTTTCTTCTCTTTCATTGTTGAAAACATCAATAATGAATACGCCTAAATGAATAAAAATATAATAATTAATGCAGATCACAATATTCAGTATCAATCAATCATTCGTATATTTGTGTAGAAACTCTACAAAAGTATTATTATAGATAAATTAACTGGTTTGAACTCTTCTACTAGCAATTCCAAATTCGCGCCTTCAGAAGGCGAGAGGGTGTATTACTCATTTCGTACTAACAAGGGGAGGACACACTCAGTCACTCACGGATCTTGTTGGCAATTTTTTTGGAGGTTCCTGGTCAAAAAATATTAGACATGTATTTTGCCGTTCCGACCAATGGGCCCTAGAAGCCGAGAAAAAAAATAAAATAGCATTAAACTAATTTATTTTATATCTTGAGTTTAAAAAATGATATCGACATGATTCTTGCGCCAAGATGTTATTAAGTTCTGATTGCAAATTTAAGGAAAAATACAGCTACTCCATAGATTTTGGTTTAGGTTAATTAAATTCTAAAAAAATGATTAGATTTTCAAGCAAACTACCTATATAGATTTTTTCACAAAAAAATTGACGTCAGATTCTAATTCAACATCCTAAAAAACATTGAAAAAACGCTTATTCAACAAAATCAAAAAATATCATTTTTTTTCACGCTCTTTGAGGAAATGAAATTTTTAAACCGATTATTGGTTACATACCTTTAAATCGCCATTACTTTGTCACACAATTCACTTGTTGGTATTGCTGGAAAGAGGAGAGCCTCAGCTTTCTTTTGATGAATATAAATGTAAAATTCGATGAACATAAACCTATTAAAAAAATTGGAAAACCGAAAAACATTTTGATTTTTAGCTTGAGTTTGAAACCAGATAGGATGATGAAACCAAAAAAAATAAAGTTGATACGATTAACCTTCTAAACGTAATTCATGGTTTTGTCAATTTAAACAAAAGTTGCTTATTCATTTGGTCAGGCATATTTTGAAGCTTACGAATTTTTATTTTTCTATTTGGATGAAATTTCGTATTTAAGGGTTCTTTGGAATACGATTCTAAGTTTTGAGGGTGCTGAAATGGAATTCTAGGGCTAAAAACATTTTCTGCCACATTTTACAGTGTAAAAGCTAAAATGTTTCAAGTGAAGTCCATTCAATATATTTTTTTTCCAAAAAACCGACGTCGGATTCGAATTCAGCATTCCAAAGAACCTGAAAAAACATGAATCACGTTTTAGACGGTTAAACGTATCAACTTTATTTTTTTTTGGTTTCATCATCCTATCTAGTTTCAAACTCAAGCTAAAAGTCAAAATGTTTTTCGGATTTTCCAATTTTTTAATAGGTTTATGTTCATCGAATTTTACATTTATATACATCAAAAAAAGCTGAGGCGTTCCTCTTTCCAGCAATACCAACCAGTGAATTGTGTGACAAAGTAATGGCGATTTAAAGGTATGTAATTTAATTAACCTAAACCAAAATCTATGGAGTGGCTGTATTTTTCTTTAAATTCGCAATCAAAACAACATCTTGGTGCAAGAATCATGTCGATATCATTTTTTAAACTCGAGATATAAAATAAATTAATTTAATGCTATTTTTTTTTTCTCGGCTTCTAGGGCCCATTGGTCGGAACGGCAAAATACGTGTCTAATATTTTTTGATTAAGAACCTCCAAAAAAATTGCTAACAAGATCCGTGAGGGACTGAGTGTGTCCTCCCCTGTAAATCTTTATTAGGAGAAACGCTCAAATTTTTTTAATTTGCTGAGGTGTTAAAGAAAGCATTGCATAAATGTTTTTAGAACGGCGTTTCAGTTCAATTTTCGTAAAATGTTTGTAGCGTACCGGCTCACCGCCTCGCCTTCTCAAGCTGGGTGTTCCCTAATATATCGACAGAGAAGTAATGATGGCATAATTCCAGCGGTGCCTTGTCAGATATCACTTGGTCAACATCTCGTTCTTCATCAATTCACTGATTGTCAGCTTCTGTCTTAGACGTAATTTAATGTCTATTACCTACTGACGTAATTACCAACAACAATAATTTCATTACTAACTTATAAATATATATCTACCAAATGCTTAAAATTTAATAAAATAAACTTATACATAAATCAGATTAACTGAAAAATTCTTTTAAAAGTATTTAATAATCTTGGCATATAAATAGATATATTTCATTATCTACTCGTATATAGATAGGCCGACTATGACATTCGCTCACTAGTTGACTGGCAAAAAGGCCGATTAGCTGGCCCATAGGTCGGCCAAGCCGATTATTGCTTACGTCGGAATTCGGGTGAGAGACATCGGCAATGTTCGAGGCACTTTGTTTATAGCTTTATAGCCGTCAGTATATGTAGCAACAGGTTTTTGTTAATCTTATATTTTTTTCTTCTGTTTTTTGCTGTGTAATGGAGTGTATTTTTAGAAAAATACAGCGAAAGTCAGCAGTTTAGTTTACTTAATTTAGATAGTTAATTATGGAATCTGAAATTTAATCATACCGAAAAATGCATCGTGTTTATAGACTTATTTATATATATATATATATATACAGGGTGTCCCGAATTTAAATAACAAAACTTCAGGAACTTATAGGGGACCAAAAAACTAAGACAAAAAGTCCTTTAGAGATTTACTCGTTTTTGCTTAGTTTTAGAGAAAATCGCAAAAAAAAGAAACAAAACAAAAATGTTACAGGTAGCGATTATCACCTTTCAAAATTCTTAACTTAATGCTATCCTTTACATTCTTTTATTTGTTTACATTTTGGCATCCTTCTAAGATTATAATTCCTGAATCAGTCTTCAGTCAGTTACTCAGATATTTTTGTGTGAATAGCATCAGCCACAATGCCTCATACATATTCTAATGTTGAATATGCTGATATGATATTTGTGTATGGTTTCTGTAACGGTAATGCTTTAGAAGCGGTACGGGAGTATGCGCGCCGATTTCCAAATAGAAGATTGCCTAATCGACGAGTCTTTTCGTTAACTTTTAATAGACTACGAGAGACTGGGTCATTCTTAATACGTAATGGAGGCGACCAATTCCAGGCAGCAATAAGAGCAGATTATCGGAGAAGAAATTGTGTCCAACGCCACTTCGATAACAATCCTGAGACTAGCATCCGAAGAGCATCTGCTGCATTAGCGATATCGTGGCAAGCAATATGGCAAACTTTGAAAGGTGATTATCGCTATCCATACCATCTTCAAAAAGTTCAGAATTTATTACCTCAAGATTATGCCAAGAGATTGAATTTTAGTAACTGGTTTCTTGACGAAATTCGCGATGATAATTTATTTCCATTAAAAACTATATGGACCGATGAAGCTACCTTTACAAGAGGAGGAATTGTTAATCAAAGAAATTATCATGTATGGGCTCTTGAAAATCCCAGAGCTATTAGAGAGAATAGGTTTCAGCATGAATTTGCTATTAACGTTTGGCTTGGAATTTGGAACGGATTACTGGTGGGACCATATTTTTTACCTGGAAAATTGAATAGTATCACATTTACACATTTTTTGGAGAACGACTTTTCTAATTATTTAGATGACATTCCCGTACAGCAGCGGATTGAAATGTGGTTCCAACTCGATGGATGTTCAGCTCATTATAGCTGAGTTGCTCGAGCTTGGCTGGATATAAATTATCCACAACGATGGATTGGACGTGTAGTACCTTGGCCACCAAGATCACCTGATAAGACACCCATGGATTTTATTCGTATGGGGAACCTTGAAGCAGAAAGTTTATTCGGTGTTAATCAACTCAAGAGAGCAATTAAGAGACCGAATCATAGGTGTAGTGCACCAAATATCATAAGAACAATGTTTAGCTGCAATTTATCAAATGAGTGCTAGATGTAATGCTTGCATTGGTGCAAGAGGACATTTTGAGCAATACTTACATTAAAAAGAACATAACATAAATATAAATGTAAATAAATAAGTATAAAAATGAAAACTTGTTTTGTTTCTTTTTTTGCGATTTTCTCTAAAACTAAGCAAAAACGAGCAAATCTCTAAAGGACTTTTTGTCTTAGTTTTTCAGTCCCCTTTAAGTTCCTAAACTTTTGCCATTTAAATTCGGGACACCCTGTATATATATATATATATATATATACATAACACAAAAATATCTTACATCTAATTGTAAAGAAACACGTATGCAAATTGCTAAAATGTTTTCCTTTTCCTTTTCCAACCTTTATATTACATATCAGTTAAGAATTAATATTTTTTATTTATGACTCAAAACCAAAACTGAGATTTTTAAAAAATTGTAGGTTAAGTTCTTTATTCAGTATTGCAGACATTATCAAATTCACTTTTTCTTAATATCATTACCTTTCCTAAAGTTCTATAATTTATAAAAATAAAAAAATTAACATGGGTAATTAAAAAAGAAAGAAAAGAGATCAGCCTTTTTTACCCCAAGTAGTCTTACCTATAAAAAATATTATAAAATATTGCATTTTCAGAAAATAAGTCGTTATGTTACTTTATTATTTTTTTTAAAATTTCAATATACACTACTATTTTTAAAATCATAAGTATATAACCACATTATTGCAGTATGGACAAGGGATTAAATAAGTTTATTTAAAAACAGTCCCTACCTCAGCCTTAAATAGACTGTGAAACGCTGTTGCAATGTATTTATGTATTGCGTTAGTGAACAGCCTCAGCGCCCTATACTTAACACTTATTAAGGCCTCCACAGGCTATGTATATCAGCAGTCAATATTTTTGTATATATATTTTTAGTATATATAAATTTATTATTATTGTTATTATTATCATTATTGTTGTTTTCATCTGAAAGATGAAATATAAAGACTCATTTGTATCCATCATATTTAATATTGTATAAGAGTTTTTAAAATTAGTGATTATTGTTATAAGCATTCACAACCTGAGGGATTTTTTTTTTCTAGAACAATTTTTTTATTGAATAAATATTACCAGCTGCCTTACTCAAGAGTAATGAGTAATATGGTTAATCGACTCATGTAATATGTACAATGAAATTATTAAAAATTTTAAAAATAAATAAATGAAAATAAAAATAAACATCCTCTCTCTATATAAGAAATTTCTTTTCTCTTTTCTGCAGAGAGTGAGAGTGGGAGAGAGAGTTAAGAGAGTAAGAGATAAAAATAGTGAGTGCGTGAATGAGGTTGAGTGATGGAGGGAGGAAGAGGGAGTGAAAGAGAGAATGGGTGCTTATGAGTGTTTTGTTTAAATATTTTCCTATCAAGATAACCACACCTAATGATTATTTATTTTGTACATATATGTTACATTCATTATATCATATATATCATGCGGTTGTAAGTAAAACACACCAAGTCAAAAGAACATGGTTTTGAATTAAAGCCGAACTAAGATTTTTATTGCTTGTTAACTTTCATACTGACATTATTATATCAAATAAGCTAAATCAATGGCAATTGAAGGTTTTTAAATTATTTAATAAAATTATCGCGATAACAAAGTAGACAAAAAAAAAAATCTATGATCAGCGTTCACTCAAAGCTATGTTTTTGACTAAGTGTGTTTCACTAGTAACCCCACGATATATTGTATTAGAAAGAGAGAAAAAGTGGGGGACAGAGAGGGAGTGTGGGGAAAGAAAGAGAGAGAGAGATTTTAACATGGTGGTGCAAATCTCAGATATTAAGAAATATCACGAAAGCAATTAAGCTGGTTTTGCAGCCCTTATATAAAAAATAAAAAATAAAAATATTTATTTTTAATTTATTTATATAATTTATTCCTATGAGAATTATAATTCTTAACCTTTGTCATTATCTTGATAGTATAAATATACATTAAGATGATGGGCATTCAATATTTATTTATTGTCAATATTTATGAAAACATTCATATTGACCGCTGTTGCAGGTGAAGGAAGACTGGAAGTACGTGGCAATGGTGCTGGACCGGCTGTTCTTGTGGATCTTCACTCTGGCGGTCCTGGTCGGGACGGCGGGTATCATCCTCCAGGCGCCGACCCTCTACGACGACCGAGTCCCCATTGACGTCCGCCTCTCCGAGATAGCCTCCTCAACCTCCAAGCCCCACACACCCACCGGCCTCTGAGACTTGCAAAAACCCTGTTCCTCGTTGTAATTCCACGTCCTCTTCACCATCTGTTGTTATTTGTATATTGTAGATAGGAGAGTGTTTGAACAGACGCTTTGTGCCGTTTTGTTGGAAGTGAACATTGTTTTTAATAGGAACAAATTGTGATAAAACTATTGTCATTCAGGCACCACTGTTGTAGCATTTGACTACACCACCTACTTTAGACAATATCAGCACTAAAATGGGACTATATAAATAAATTTTTAATTCATTACACATTCTT
Source organism: Euschistus heros (assembly GCA_003667255.2). NCBI lineage: Eukaryota > Metazoa > Arthropoda > Insecta > Hemiptera > Pentatomidae > Euschistus > Euschistus heros. Next base: position 110,065 of record RCWM02000139.1, read on the forward strand.
TCATATATAAGCACCAATAATGATTACTGGTTAATTTTCAATGATCGATTTCGATCTTAAAATTGTCAGCACTTATTAAGATAAATATTCCGAGGTAGCATGGTAAAAATATAATTTTGATTCTTGAAGTGGAAAACCAAATATTGATTCAATGGAATTCTTACACTTATATGTATAAAGAATAGCAATACAATATAGTTTTCAGACTTCTTACGAAAGAATTGGTGATAATTTTATTATTTCTAACATTTATTTTGTATCAATAGATTATTACTTCAATAGCATCATTGAAATATATTCTCTGAAAGCGTAAAACTTCAAATAGGTTTTTTAACTAATGGAATATAAAAACAAAGGAGTAAAGGCCACTTTTGACAAAAATATTGAAAGATTAAAGTGCATTAATGAAGAGAAATAATCAAATGAATAGTTGTTTTGAAATACTTTAAGAAGGAAAATTATTGCACTTAAGGGACCGCTGAGATTTTTAAGACATTAATAATACATGGCATAAGAAGTGAAAATAAATTAAGCTTGCGAATCCATCAACATTAGACATAACATTTTGATGACATATTTTAAATTTTTCTTTTCACTTTTAATAATGAGTGTATAAAACATATCTCAACCTACCCGTAAAAATACTGTAAAAGAACAATAGATCTAAAGCAATGCTAAAACTGAACTAAATAAAAAGGTTACATTTATTGAGAAATGCAAGAGAAAAAGGAATACCGAAAATCACTCATCAAATCTGACTATTACAAAGACAACAGAAAAAAATAAAACTGGAATTATATTTAAACAAGGAACAGGAAGGAGTGAATAAACATCACTCAGTCTTGAATCATCAAGGAAAATAAAAAAAATAATTAAGTACTAAAATTTGTAATAAGTAATGTAATATATTCATATACTACAGGATATGGTGCTCCAGTCAATAAGAAAGGTATAATAAATTCATAATAGGTCCGTTTTGAGTTTTTGATTGTCTAATATATAAAATGTATAAAAGAAATATAAGCACATGTTCTTCAATCATAAAAAAATTCTTTGTAAAAGAAATTAAATAATGATAAAACTTTTTTTTTGGTGTTTTAATATGTAAATTGATCAAAACCCAGAAAGTAACATTTATAAAATATACAAACATATTACTTCAACCGAATAAAATTACATCGGCGAAAAGCTAAAGATTACATAGATAAAAATTAGTTCCAATCACATTTTATTAATATTCAATTATTATAAATAAATAAATGATTTATTTTTCTGAAAAACAAATTTTCTGAGAAAATGTTATGATCTGTTTAAGCTCTGTTTAGAAGAAGTAATATATGAATTTAACCCTGAAATAACTGTAAAATAATGGGAAAAATGACTGTAGGTTCAATGGTATAATTTTAAATTCAACAGTTAAGGACTTTATCGAACTGTGTTTTATTCACATTATATTTTAGAAACTTTTAGATTTACTGAATTTCAGAAAGTTGAATCAGATAAGATTTAGAAACCCAAAACTTAGTGCCACTGAAGAGAATAATAATTCAATAGTTAAAATTGAACCTTAAAAATTAAATAATAATAATTAAATCATTGTACTAGATATATTGTAAATAATCACATTAATTTTATTCCTTTACCTGATTCAGAGGGTAGTATTCATTAATAAAATATAGAGGAAATTTGATTGTAAAAAAAATTAAAGTAAAAATAAAATACAATAAATATGAATAGATAGTTACAAATGACTGTCTTATAAGAAAAGTCCACTTAAACTATTTTGATCAATTTAAAACCAAATTTGTAAGATATAAAAATTTTATTATACTAAAATATTTTAAGCATATATTACTAATAAAAACAATAATTTAGAGAAATCAATGATATTAGCTTATAGAGATAGTAGAATACAATAAATATTATTAGGTGATATGAATTATTGTAAAAAGATTGTTTAACCATAATGGTTTTCCTTATAATAAGGATCAACAAGATAAGCTCAATTTATTTTAAATCTATCCTTGATAAAATAATAATATACTCAAATGTAACACATTTCTTTGATGACTATTGGTATGCTAAATTATATTTATAATATTTAAATTATTACACTGAAAATTAATATTTCATTTCAAACTGACTTTGAAAAATCATGTTTGTTTTTCCCTGACAAAGCTCAATTGTTAGGACTTGTCTGATCATCTTTAACGTACTTGCAAGCTTAGAACTATAGTTTAAAATAAAAATTCTATCTATTGGTATACAATTATAATGGTTTTGAATGTTATTAAGGAAAACAATGCTATGCTACGTAGCATGGTCCTCAAGTCAAGGGAATAAATACTAGACCTATCTTATACCGATTGATAAAAGTACCAATGTTTGCAGAAAATATGGCTTTTTTTAAATTTATTTTTATTTTGCACTTTCCACATTATGAATGAGGTATTTTAACACCTAAATTCTAAATTGGAAGGACTTACAGGGACATGGTTCTTGAACAAAGAATCACATACTCCAACAATTACAGTTTAAAAAATTAAACTGTCCAGTCAGAAACTTTTTAGAAAAATTCCATTTCATCTTATAGTAAAGGAACTATTTTAAATTAATTTTATCATGATTCTTTTGTTATTGACCTTTTATCCTTCTGTTCAAATAAAGGAACAAATGTAGTTCTTGATGTTTTGGCTTGGATCATTCTTGAAAAAACAAATATATTCACTTGCGTACTTTAAAGAAAAAAGCTCAGAGCTTTGTTTTTGGCAGTAATTAGGTGCATGGTATCAAACCTAAAATATTTTATAGAAAATGAAAAAGTACTCAAATATTGCTGCAGCCATTATCGAAATTAAACTCAATTACTGGGTCAATATCAAATTTGATAATGCACTAAAAAAAAAAATGAGAATAAGCTTCATGAACCAAATCTTTTTACAAAAAATATGCACATTGCTGTTATAGTTTTAGCAATATCTTCATATTATAATGTTTATAATATGAAATTAGAATTGTATGAATCTAATTGTTTGAAATTAGAACCATAGCACACAACACTAGGCTTTTATATACTTCCATTTATTAAAGATTCGACATGATTTGGAAACTTATTTTTTCCCATCTTCTGCCACTACCATCTAAACATTAATATTACAATAAAACTTTTAATATTACAATAATATTGAATCATTTACATTAATATTGCATATATCTTCTCATATTATTGACACATCAATCGACTTTTGACCTACATTTTTTATCCATTAAACTTGCAATACTAATAATGACAAGAGTAGTTAAATGGTTCAGACAAGTTTCCTTTATTTAAAGAATGGATAATTACATATTTGAGGTTTTGTTAATTTCTTTGACTAAATTTGCACAAAACCAACTTTACAAAATGTTTTGCTTTCACTTTTAAGCAGCATAAATAAATAACATATACTCGCTTTTTAAAATTAAGTTTTTGTAATCAGAATTAATGCCTTTAAAAAGTATATTGTTCTTTAAACCATCAAAACAATTCACTGTCAAAAAAAAAAAAAAAAAAGTACATTTACTGACATTTTACCATAATAATGTACTATAAATGATAAGATAAAATAAATAATAATTTAAATCTTAAAAAAAAAAATTATACTAAAAATTATTTTTTTAATAATTATTGGTCAATTCCTCAAAGAAAAAATACTGAATTGTCATTAAAATTTGAATAAATTTTTATTCAAGTTCAATCTAAATATTAATTTATTGAGTTTTTTTTTAAAGAAATATGAGTTTAGGGACCAAATTGCAGTTACCAGCCATCATTGAATCATTTTCCCTAGGTCATTTAAAAATTAAATGAATTGCTAAATATAAAATATAAATTTAATAAATATTTTCTCACTCCTTAACCACAACTGCCAAGTTTTAAGTGGTGTTGGTACAAAGAGCTAATTACTAACAAAGCTTTTAGTATTGGAAATATTAAGCACAGCTTTTATATTTAATATCTTGATGTCCCATGAAGTTTATAATTGTTGTAGTTTAGATCAGAATGGTCAACCTTTGGTGCATTAACATAAAATAAAGTCAACTGAACCTCTTTGAAAAATATATATATGCAGTCAATAATTTATAAATATTTTGAAATATTTAGGATTTAGCTTTAAAAATAATGATTAGCCAGCTGATATTTCAAGTTATGAAGATATCTATTATTTTCAGTGAAGATGAAATGAATCAATGATACATCATCAATGTATTTTCATTAAGCATTTACATTTGTATTGTTCTAATGCTGTTGAGTATATTTAAAATACACTGGCAAAATATATTGAATCGGGTAATCAAAAAACATAATGTCTTTATGCGAATGAGACAATATTTGCAATAATCTATATCTGATTTTTCATGTCACAATGATAAACAGTTCATTTCCTGAACTTGAAGAGGTAAAATTTCTCATGAATTTATTTCCACATTAGCTTCTCATTTTTTAAGTGGTCAGGAAAACTATAGTTGTGTGTGCGTGCGTGCCTGCGTGCGTGTGTGTGTGTGTGAGGGTGTGTGTACCAAAATTCAAATTTTGATAAACTTTACTAAAGTGACCATACACTCAGCTGATCAATTTGTAGATAATGCTGACTAGACAGTCAAAACATTTAACAGTAACTGTAGCAGTTCTTTAAGTGTCAAAAAATGCTTTTTTTTTTTAATATAATTAATCCTAGAACATTTTTTATAAAATGATCTTCAAGAAACAAATAAATAACAGCATTCACTTTCAGGCCTTTAACAAATAATAAACATCAGAATTTAATTTTCCAGAAAACAGAATTTATGGCAGAAAATATTTTTATACAGTATCATTTTGCTATATATTCTTGGTATTTAACCAATAGTAGCTGAGGAAAATAATTTAAGCCAACTTTTACCATGAATTTGTATCAAAAATCAAAAGAAAAAAGAAAAATAACACTTTTTTTTCCAATTATTAGTATATCAAGAAACCCTATCAAATGAAAAGGAAATACTTTAAAAAAATAATTACACACTCAAATCGCATGAGTGTTGGAAGAGTTATTCAATTATGATTATGATTAACCATTACTGATGATTCTATAATTTATTAATAGGAATCGTTGAAATGCATGTTAAATAAAATATTTATTAGTGTTGATTTTGAATATTGTTTATCTGTCTGTTATCTTAATGAAATAATTTATTCATTGACACCCTCTTAAAAACAAAAAATTAAAATAATATAAAATATCTACCACCTGATTGCCTTTTTGTTATATTCTTTGTTAAAAAAAAAGAAGACATTTGGCTCTCAGTCTTTAATTGCAATCTTTTGTTAGTAGTTATTCTACAAGCATTATATAATGTACATAATGTAAGCTGATTTGAGCGGAAAATCAAATTAAGCTGATAAATAATCATTGAAAAATTGTATGGTGTTTGCAGTATTTCTTTATCAGAGGAAAAGTGTTTACTGCAATCAATCTAAATCAATGATTTCTGCCATAGCTTGCTTTTGTAAAATAAAATACTGACTTTCTATCCTAATTCAGATTGAAATTCAACTTTTTTTCATGTTTTTTAACTGCTATAATTTGTTTTATTAGTATAAATATGAAGATTAAAAGAAATTCATAACATATTTATATTAGCTGACAATTCTAATACAATTGTTTTGTGAATAAATGAAGGTATTAATTTTTCAATATAATTCATTTCAATAATTAATATATCCTTAGAATAACAAAATCAATAAAGTAATTTAGACAATACTGGATGATCTCAGACACGAAAAATAACGACAGGCATTCCTGTTCTTCTTAATCACCACAAAGAATGTAACAAACAAACTGATCAAAAAAAGGTGATTTCTAAAAGGAAATTTGATATTATTCTTCCCTTACAGTTACGAGCAAATTTAGACTGGGCTTATTTCATTTATCTAAGTCCAAAAACATATTTCTAAAAATATATAAAAAATTGTTTAGGCTCCATTGAATATGTTTCAAAAATATTAATTGATAAAGTCTATTGCCGTTTTCAAAACTTTTTCATAATTTAGACAACATAGTTAACAATTACTTTAATACTTTCTATCACAAACTGTTATGTAACCCAGATGAATTGCTATTATGAATATCTACTTGTGATAATTTTATTTTTCCTATTTATAATCCATTGGTTCTAAATAATGTCTGTTACATGACAATTTTATCTTACCTGCCCATGGATTAGAATCTGGATAAATATGGCAAATAATAATCTTATAATAAAAAATTGGAAGTGGTAACTTAAGTTAAGCATGAACTAAAAAAAAATTGCAGCATGAAATGAATGAAAAAGCATGAATGAAATAAAAAAATTATTCTAGAATATAGAGATCTAAAATTATATCAGTGCATAAATTAGATATTTGTCTGGTTAGATTTTTTAACAGACATTGCGAAACACTAACCAATTGTTAACATTGGTTATAGTATTTTTAACAGCAAATAATAGTTCATATGAATAAGTATTGTTTTAAAAATTTGGTCAATCAATAATCAGTTAGGTGAAGGAATTGGAGGTATTTTAATGAGAGAATTATATTTTTGGCAAGGTAAACAGAAATTTCTTTGTCTCAGTTTGCTAACTACAAATACTAGTTTTTGTTTGTACATTGCTCAATTAGTCTCAATTTGCTTGTTCAATAATAGAACATAAGATATGACATAAGTAATTTAAACTGAGCAAGTTATGGCAGTATTATACATTTTTATAATATTATATAAACATTATTGATGATAAATCAATAACGTACCTACTATTCATATTGTATATATTTTTATTGAGCTCATAATTTTAAATAATATAAGCATATGTAGTATACTAATGCATTGTTATTTAAGATAATAACAACACTATTATATAGGTTACTTTTTTAAAGAGAAGTAATTATGTATATTAAGTCTTCGCACCTCTGTGAAAGTGTGAATCAACAAAGGAATTGTCTACTAGTAACTGTAAACTATAATATTTGATATAATTATAAAATAATTGTATTGATATCAAAGGACATTTTTAGCTAAAAAAAAAAAATTAAAATATATATATTTTATGTATAGATTGTATGATATATAAATATATACATATAAATAAATATATAGCATATATAAATATTAATATTAGAATAAATTTAGAGTTTTTATATTATTAAAAAAAAAAGTTCACTTGGTTTCATGTGAGAGACATGAACAAATTTCATCACTCAATTTTCTGGTAAAATTGTAAGCTATTGTTCTAACACTCATGTCATTATTGCCATTGATGAATGATATATTTTGTTTTTAATATATTGTATTGTTCTGGAAATTTTTTGAGAACAACTTTTAAAGGAAAGAAAAAATAATAAAAATTTTAAAATCATTCCATTATTATGTTGTAAACCTGTAGAATACACTTTTTCATCATTAATTATACTTCATTGAGTATTTACTTTATATTTAGTTAATTATACATTGATCAGTTGGTTGATCAATGGTTCTGTTTCTGTTTGGTTGAAATTTACTATCAACTTATAATTTATAATTTATTATTTAATTATAATAGTTATTAACAAGTACATTTAGGGACTTTATGTTGACATCATCCAACATTAGCATATTTCTTTTTATCTTTTGAAGTTTTTTCTTTCTATAATTAAAGAAAAATATATACATTCTTAAAAAAAAAATTGTACACAATTCACAAACAGATTTATTATTTGTTAAAACATAAAGAACCTTGGCTATAGAGTCTCATAAAACATTTAGCTAAAGAAGTAAGATTACAGAACAGAAAAGTCATAGGAAAACTAGAATCATCCTACCAAAAGACATTCAGTGTTGAAAGTACTCTAAATTTTAGAGAGAATTTGTTACGAAAAAGTCAAGCTATGATTTGGACAAGATAGAAATAATCGCAACAGGAAGACCATAATCATGTTGAGATAAAGGACTGTCCTCTATTAAACAATACCAACTTCATTTTGTAAGAGGCCTTCAAAAGTGGACTAGATATCTCCTTTGATGAGAAATTAAAATTGTATGTTCAATTTTCCTCTGCAATAAGAATATTTTATTAGGTAAGTACATCCTTTTAATTAGCAATAGTTCTATATTGTCGTTGTAAGGATGTGTAATATAAAGATGCAGAGGAGTTAATCTCTTTAGAAATTGACTAAGACGCAGTATCTCAAGGATCTTGAGACTTAAAAATAGCCTTGAAAAGAAATCAGAAAGTTGCCACAGCTAAGGTCATTAACCCTATTCAGGGCACAGTGTACTACAGTACACCAAAACTTGATAGATTGCTTGGAGGGGCCCTGTCATTCGAAACATTAAATGCGCTTAAAAAACAAAACAAAAATTAAATTAATATTTTTTTTAATTTAATTTATTTTAGACCAATAAAAAAAAAACAGTCAATTTAAATATTTTTAAACATGTATGCTTGCCCTGAAAAAGGTTGAAAGAAAACAGATTATTTCAAAAAATAGATACTTTTATTAATTCTTTTAAGCATTAACAAATTACTTGAGTTATAGTTATAGTTATACAAAATTATAACTGTGGCCCAAGACCAGTTGAGAAGCTAAATTGAATGTAGAACAGGGTATTGGAATAGTAAATTTGAATTTATTAATATAAAACATTTTTTAATTGATCTAAAAAATAAAAAAAATTAAAAATATCAAAATTTACAAAGATCTTCGCTATTTTCTATTGATCCAATCTTCAATATCCTTGTAGCTCTTCTCTTGCCACTTAATATTAATTTTTATTCTTTCCAAGGTAATATTGAAAGCATTACTTGCTGTGCCTAAATCATCTATATTCTTCAAATAAAGGTTGTGCAACTGAAAAAAAAAAAAATTAAATGTTATGCCAACAAATTCTTTTCATAAAGCTAGTACAACACAGCCTGTTTGGATAGCATACAATATAACAATTCAAAGACAAATTTATTGATATAATTAAAATGTTTTCTATTTTAATTCTAAATAATATGATTATCAGGTAAATAATTAGAGTGGTTCCAAAAAAATATTTTGTTGAGATAAATTGTTCATATTTTTAAATGAAAATTGTTTTGTATATAATAATCACAATATAGCTACAGAACAATATTATTTGAACATTTTATAAAATCTTTGTGGAATAGCTTTAATTTCTATTTAGCTTTAATTTCTATTTAGCTTTAAATTCCATCAAATATAATTAGTCTATCTACAATCTACCACTTTTACATCTATTGCTTCAGACAGGAAACTGTCATCAAATTTTCAATTTGCAACACCAAGAGAGCTAGAGCGTGCCAAAAAAGGTTCAACACTTATAAAATGTAGGTAAAACATGACTTCCAATATAGCTCCTAAACTATAGGTCTTACCAGCAAAAGTTTTTCAATTTTCAATCCAAGCAACAGAGTTTGTCAAATAGAAAACCCTAGAATTTTTTTTAGAATAGCCCCAACAGTGATTTTATACAGTGTGTTACTTTTACTGGGTATATACATGGTATTATCGAACATAAGTCATTACAATAGATCATTTAATTGACGCTATAAACATTTAACTATAATGGAAAATATTTTTGATCTTTATGAAAATGTCAAGGATGAGAAAAGTGTGCGGTTATTTTATATGAATAGTGGGTAACTCCCAGCTAAAGGGATTCTCCATGATGCGCCAACAAATTTAGTTGGTGATATATCCCACACATCCCACACTAAAAATCACTTTCACTCCATTTTTATGTTTGTAGATTTAACAGGACTTCTTTCTCTGATTTTCTTAATCATAACACGTTATCTACATTAATTATAGTCTTTTCTTTTTTTAATTTGAGAAATCAGAGTATGTTCAATACAGAGTACCGCCCAGTTATATGAAATTTAAAAAAGAATAGAAAAGATTATTCAACAAACTCTGACTTTTATAAAAACACAACTAAATATAAATTATTACATAATAATAACTTACTTTCTTATACTGTAATTCTTGATTTAGTACAAATCCAAGGGATGATACCATTGTTGAAATTGTTTTATATCCGAAACCAAACCTTTAAAAAAAAATTATAAAATATTTAGATTATTCATGAATTATTGCAGATGGGAAAAAAAGATAGGGTAGTAGAACTTTAAAAGTAGAATCTGCTTAAAAAGTTAAACTTCTTAGCCATAGAAAATAATAAAATGAATCTTTTTCTCATAAACACAATTTGCTTATGATATAATACAGATAGGCCATGTAGTACAAAAACATTATTGACAACAAATTAAAATAATTTCTAAGCTTGATTAACTTTAAATGATTTCTGAACGAACTTTTGACTATTTTTCGACCCATAACCACATTGTCCTGGATTTACGAAGATAAAGAATTACCAAATTTTTTTCTCATTCAACAAGATTACTGAAGACAATGGGAAGCTGCTTTATGAAAGTAACTTTAAGAAAATGGTAATTGTTATGAATGTGCTTTCTCAAATACTTAAGAATTCTGAATAAGGTTGATTGATTTTTTTTTTTTTTTTTTAATATACACTTTATAGTTTTAATTTTAAATAAAAACAATAGATTTTGAACAAAAAGTTCAACAAAATAATTACCATTCTAAAGTTTTTCATGATCATTATATAATCAGTAAACAATTTTTAATAATTTTTTATAGTTTTGTTTTCATAAATTTTTGAAAAATTGACTAGTAGTTGCAGAAAAGACTTTTGACAGCTAAACATTAAAAATTTTATAAAATCAATGCAAATAAAGGCAATGCAAATTATGATACAATACATATAAAGGTTTTTCTTCCAAATTAAATCTATCACTAAAAAATTACTGGAGATGAGAGATTATTTCATTTTAAAAAATAATTAATGACACATCTCATGCAATAAGAAATAGAAAAATTAATTGATTGAAATTGTGAAACATTTTTTTTTTTTCTTTAAAAAGAGTTGATTAAAAATCATACAGCTAATATGTGCATAAGAAAAATAATTAAATATACCCAATCTTTACATACAGTCCAAGATGTTACATAGTTTGATTGTCTTTGTATTTTTATCCAGAAATATTTTTTTGAATAGAACTATAGACAGACTGCCTCTTTTATGTTCAGTGCTTCATTGATAATAATTAAGCAGTTTAATATAAATAACCTACATTTATATTAAAATAGGTTGGAAATATAGAGGTGTTGGGCTAATGTTCTTAAACAATATTTAATATACTTTGAATTGAGGAAAGATGACTATTAGAGATTAATCTAATAGTTATAATTATTCTGGATTATGTTACTTGGATCCACATAATTTTTTTAATGTATGTTCAAATGCCTTGTTTACCTTTCTATAATTTCATTCCACTTATCGGAGAGAAAGTCTAAAGCCAAGTCAGTTCCAACTTCATTGACTGCTATTGCATGGAAAAGGAACTTTCCATCATGTATCCTAATACCAGAGTCATCTGTCAGGAGTGCCTTCAATAACCTTTAAACCAATGAATTATAAATTACATAATATAATTTTTAAGAAATCTCTATTCATCATACTCATTCTAAATACCTCTTCAATATGTCCATATCAAGAGAACATGCTAAAGAAAGTAATAGATTTCTCTTCTCTTCCGGCTCAGTCTCTTCAGTGAACCTGGACCACATTAAGTCCCAGAACTCTTGGTTTCCATGTCTGATGGCTGCACAATATGTTGACTTCCTCAATTCTTTTGGAATGCTATAAGTTAGATATAATTTTTACGAATGTATAAATAATAGAAATTCAAATTACCCTGTTCTAAAAAAAAAATATAGGCTCTTGAGACTTTTGTAAATAATTTCTGATATTTTCTTCATATAAAATAAGACGTTTTCCAAAAAACTTGTTAAATCTAATATTGACATTGTTGCATTACAGAAAATAAGATACAATGGAAATGGTAAGATTGATAAGAGAGAGTACACAGTCTTCTACAGTGGCCCAGAGAACAGAACAGGTCAGATGAGAACTGGCTTATTAGTAGAATAATAAGTTGAACAAAAATGTGTTTTACTTTGAGTCAATATCTGACATATTATGTCAACTAATAAGTAAAGTTAAATTTAGAAACATAACATTATTCTCTGGTTATACGCCAACAAAGGAAATGAATGATGAAAGGAAGGAAGCATTTTATGATATACTGGGTAAAAATATTTTTAAAAAGTGCCTAGATATGATGTCTTGAACCTGGGGAACTTCAATGCACAGATATTGAAAGAGGAATCTATAAGAAGTTTTACAGAAAAATAATATTTTCATGACACTATCAATAAGAATGTGTTGTTATTAACTCCGAGTGCTAAAATGTCCAGGTTATAAATTAAAAGTACTTGCTTCCCATATAAAAATATCCACAAGGGAACCTAGAAAGCTACAGGAAGAAATTCTGTTTCTCAGATTGACCATGTTTTGATAAGTAAATAATATGAATTTATATAAATATTATTGAAATAAGAAGTATGAAAGGTCCGAGTTGTGACACAGATCATTTTCTTATAAGAATAAAGCTGAGACCAAAATCAGTAGAGTGGAGCAATCAGCAACTATCGAAGGAACAAAATGGAATACTGACAAAATAATGATAATGAGTGAGATAATTATTAAGAAACTATGGATTGAAAAATTAAGGCTGGGAAGGAGGAAAAAGAAAGTATGCATGAAGAGCAGAGTAAACCTAAAATTACTATATTCGAAGGCAACATTGTAGATGAAAAGTGAAGGTTCATTAAAACTACATTATGTGAGTGGCATAAGAAAGTCTGGAAGAATACAAACCACCAAGAAATAAGGGTTTTTTTTTTTTATCCAATGCCAATCTTTAGCCTCTCGGCCATTAGACGTCTAGCCTCCCAGTTACGTGTGGCAGGATCAGGTGGAGCATCAGCAAGTTCTGGACAGGTCTTCAGATGATCGCTATCCATCTTGTCTAGGTTGCAAAGGGGGCAGATGTTACTGTATGCGACTCCAATTTGGTGAAGATGCTCCTGTAGATAGTCGTCTCCAGCATTGAGTCTGAAGTGTGCAACAGCTTGGGCTCCGTCTAGCCCAACACCGGTCGGCCCATGAATCAGTAGGCATTCCCACTTTTTATTTTTACTTTGTTCCTTCATGCGATTGTACATATAGGCATCGATGGTGCTGTTGATTATGTTCTTTGCTGCTCTTAAGGTCATGGAAACTGAGGGGTGGACAGATTTAGCACCTTTTTTGGCAAGGTCGTCGGCCTTGTCATATCCAGTTATTCCTACATGGCTGGGGATCCACTGCAGCACAGTGTTCCATCCAATCTTGATGAGCTGTTCTAGTGTCGTGCGACATTTAGCAGTTCGTAAACAGTCGGTAGGATTATTGGTGCTTAGTGCCACTATAGCTGCTTGGGAATCAACCAAAAATACAACATTGTGCGGGTGCATGTTAGTGGCGATTAATTTGGTGACAGCCTCCTGTATCGCACTCACTTCCCCATCATAGTTGCTTGCATTGTTTCCCACAGCGAAATAGCCTAAAGTATTCGCAATACCAGCCAGCTTCAGCTCCACTTGGTTCAGGTATGTACGAGCCATCGGTATATACGTGGAGCCATTGATCTTTAGGATATAAATCGTTCAAAGTTTCAAGCGCACTTGCCTTCAGTTCTTGGGGAGACGTGTCATTCTTTCTGGCCTTAAGACTGAGCAACTCAGTTCGAGCAAGAGGTAAGGAGGTAATGACTGACATGTAACTCTGAATAGGCCAAGAAATAAGTGGTTTAATGAAGAATGTAAGAAAGCAATTAAAATGAGAAATGAGGCTAAACAAAAATGATTAGAAAGAAATAATAGGCAGAATTACAAGAGCTATTATATAAAGAGAAGGGAAGCAAAGAAAATAAATAAAGAGGAATAACAGTAATTGGTTAACAAGGGATCAGAGGATACTGAAAGGTTGAGGGGAAGAAATGAAAGTAGAAAATTTTATTGAGATACCTACTGGTTTATGAAAGGATATCAAATGAAGTTGGAAGACTGTTAGAGTTAAACTGGAGAAACATTGAATGGAAAAAATTAATTAATAATCAAATGGACTGAGCCCTTTGTGGAACTATTAAATGTAAATGTTGATGAGAATGAAGTTGGTGAAAGTCTTATTGCGCACCCTCAACTATCCTATGATAAATGTCCCAGAAAAGGATGAAGTTAATTTCTATATCAACGAGTTAAGGGGTGGTGGGAACTAATTAAAGCTGGTAGTGAACGGATGAAAGATTTTATTCGTAAGTTTATATAAATAACTATATATTGACAAGTGAAGCAAATGCCAAATGACTGAAAGCTCAGACTAATATGTCCTATATTTAAAAAAGTAGCAGAAAAAACGTGGCAAATTATTTACCTGCTTAAGCAAATGATGTCATCATTATATTCCAAAGGGAATCTGTGCCTTAAAGCATTCAACATTCTACACATGAGAATGTTGTGGAGCCAGAATTGGTCATATGGAAATGCAGGCAAAACCAAGTTTTTAAAAATATCGGCACCAGCTAGTAAAAGATACTTGATCCCAGTCACACTAAACAAGTTTCAATTTGAAAGTGTGCCTAGTTTTAAATAACTTTGCTCTTCCCTTAATATTGAAAATAAAATTAACTTGGAAATTGACAACAGAATAATGACAGTCAATAAAGAGTACTTTGTGAATCTCAATCTTATTTTGTGTATGTAAAGCTCTTACAAGTTCAGTCACCAAATACTGCTCAGAAACTTGGTATCTGTCTCAAAATGACTGTCAAAAGCTTGAAGTATTTGAAAATGAAATTATTTATGAGAAGAATTTGTAACATGAAGCCATTGAGCATATGTGGAAAATAAAAAATAACATAAAACTAACAGCAAATTAAACAATGAAGATATTGTTAATTTTATATAAGAGAATTGGCTTAGATGTGAAATGAAATGAAAATAAATTTTATTCTGGGGCGTTGCCCCTTAAGAATAATTATAATGAACAATTAATGGCTGCCTAGCTGCCGTATGTATAATTTAGAAATATAATAAAGCAAGAAAAATACAATTTACATTAAATTAAGGAATTTAAAAGAAAAATAATGTGGATGTGCTGGCCATGCTGCTAGGATGGAAGAGAAATGAATCCTGAAAAAAATATTAGCTATGGCATTCAATAAGGAAAGAAAAAATGAAGGCCTAGAAGTTGATGGAAGGATAGAGATAAAGAAATTAGAAATAGAGATAGGACCCCAAGAAATAAGGTATTAAGCATTGAAAAAAAGAAGCATTGGATACAAATAAATAAAGCAGGATTGTTTAAGAGGCCAAGGGGCACTCAGACTTTTAGAGCCAGAAGCGAACTAACTAATATTAGAACGGATGGCATTAAAAAAAAAAATAAACTATCTCAAATGATATAAATGATATACATATAAAAAAAAAATAATTTTTAATCCAGGGTTTGTTTTTCATTCTCTCATCCTATTCTCTTCAACTCTCCAGAAAAGTTTGCTTAATTTGCTTAAGTCCTTTTCATTATCAAAACAATTTGCTTTGGGTCACTATTTTACAGGGAGGCCATCATACACTGTTACCAAAGTATGTATATGGTGGGTTTTGGAAGAACTTGATTATATTTAGGTGTCAAGGTTCCACATATTAATTTCTTCTTAATTTTCAAAGAAAATTTTCTCATTAAAAAAAAAAAAATCATACTTAAAATTTGAGTAAGGAATTAAAGTTTTACATTACTTACAAAAGTCTATGAATCCTATTTATTTTTAATTATTTTATAATGTAAATGATTTAGACTAACCAAGTGAAGGATTCATTTTTTTCTACTAATCTATTAAGTTTTTCAATCGCCATGTTGACAACTTTTTTTTCATCAAGTGATAATGCAAAATTCAATAATGCATTATGAACAGCACAGTAATTATTTGTATTTTCCAATGGCAGGAGTGAAAAGGCATATTCCTGCAAAACACCATTTAAAAAAAAAATATGACAATTATAAAATCAAAACAAAATCAGCTATTTCAGAATTTAAATAATCTTTAGTAGCATATTTGTTTACTCATTACTAGCCAGATGAAAGTAATGATCTTTCTGTAATATCATCATAATGTTCTTGCACTCTCTTCAGCTAACTAAATCAGCAAGGTAAATATTTAAAAATGTTGGGTCTTCTAATGAGTCAGAATCGTAAAGAAAAAAAAATTATATTCCATTAAATAAATTATGAATTAAAAAGAAGAAAACAGGGAACCTTAAGTCAAATTAATTCATTTAAAGGAAAACTGTAGCATTTTTAACTAACCAGAATTACAATTTCACAAAATGTTTTTATAATAAGGGTTAAGAGTAGTTCAAATATTCTTTGTTAATGGTACAAAATTTATAAAAAATTAAATATATATATATATATATATATATATATATATATATATATATATATATATATATATATATATATATATATATATATCTTTTGAACACAAAAGATCAAAACTAATAAAAACAGTACTGATTAATGGGGACACTTGGCCTTCCACCAAAGCAAAACTATACAAAACTTACAAGAAACAGTTGGCAGAATTCGCATTAGCAACTGGAAAATAGACCATATAGATCAAGAAAGAAGACCACCCCGCATCAAAAACAAGATGAACAATAGAAGACATCTGTTGAAAAATCAACATGTCTGCATGTTATACTTCTATTTCTTTTTATTTGTTTTATCAGTCTATTTTCTTTTTCTATTGGATTTTTATGTTATTTGATTTTATTCTAATTTCTTTTTGTTTAATTATGGAATTACTACCTCTTGGTCTTTAAATTATTGTTATCTTTTTTCTTTTTCTTTTCTCTATGTGTTTATTTTAACTTCAATTAAGAACTTTGATATTTTTGTAATTTATCTAATTTAAAAAAAAAATTACACCTGCTAATTACAGGTAGTATGCTAATTTGCATGGAACTTGTAAAAAATATGAGAAATACACGCCCCTTCCATAGGGTAACTATGGAAGGGAAATAAATAAAAAAATAAAATATATATATATATATATATATATATATATATATATATGTATATATATATATATATATATAATTTACCTGACACATAAATATATTTACCTTAAAAGAATTTGAAAGTGGAGTTCTGTTCAAAAGATAAATAATAGTTTGCAGTTCATTAATAGTGGCATTCCATAATAGCACATCATTTTCATCTTTTAATTTCTCAACAATGGACAAGGGTACAGCATAAGAAAGTTCCCCAGCAGTTGCTAAATTAAATCCATCATTGATCAGTTGTACTTTCGACAGTCGTGGAAGATCGTTAAATGACTTTAACAACAAGTTCCAATTCTTACTATCATAATTTACCCTATAAAAACCTGCCAAAATAAATTAATGAATAACTTTGGTTAGAAAAAAACACAAAGTCCCCTCCAACCTTTCCCATGTTTATGTTTATAATTTCAAAACAAATAGTTGAATAGCTAAAACCTATATATGGACAAGTGTTATGCTAGTTACCAAAGTTGAATCTGAGTGGACAATGCAAAAGCCACATCAAAATAACTTTTGTTTTTGTGAGAACCTTAAATGATTAAAATAAATGAAATCTTAACAACTAATGTTGACCAATTACCAAACTTCTTTCTTCAAATGGTTCGTGAGAATGTAAAATATTAAAGTCTTTTAATGTTTAAAGTTTAATGCTTTAACTTTAATTACTTTTTTACATACCTGCTTGCTCAAGATTGACAAGAATCCAATCATCTTCTGAAAGATTTTTAACTGTTATTGTTTTTTCAGTTTCCTCAAGCCAAACAAGATGCTTATTTTCTGTAGAGTCTGATTGGGCTCTGTAGGATATTGGAACAGCCCATAAGTCTTTGTCATTGTCTTTACCACTCAAAAGAAATTTTTTCTGTGAAATGCAAATGGGTATATAATTCTCAAATAGACTAGTAAAGAATTATAATAATAACATGTATTTTCTTGTGCACAAGTGGAGGTATTTTCTATTTTCATAAGAAATTTTTAGTTTCATTTGTATATGTATTTCTTATAA
The DNA here is from genome assembly GCA_003667255.2 of Euschistus heros. Lineage (NCBI taxonomy): Eukaryota > Metazoa > Arthropoda > Insecta > Hemiptera > Pentatomidae > Euschistus > Euschistus heros. Next base: position 128,205 of record RCWM02000139.1, read on the forward strand.
TATATTTATTGTTGTGGTTTTGTACTGAAAATGCAGTTACAAGTTGAAAATAAGAACATAATTTAATAATAGAATTGAATTAATTAGGTGATTTAAAATTTGAATATGTAAAAAATTATTGATTTTGGTCATTGATACAGTTTTAGATGAAATTTTTATTTAGATATCATAGAGTTTAATTATTATTAAATTCTCATTTATATCAAAAGTATAAGCAGTCAATTCAAACAATCCTTATATTTTTAATCATGTTATTTTTCATTCACGTACTTGTCTTAATGTAATAGACTGAGAGACATATTCTCTATCAACAGTGACAACCGGATAGCCAACTTGGAGAGTCCATCCATCCATCACTTTCTCAACATCAACATCAGTTAAGTTTTTGAATGACTGCCATAGCTGCTTTCGCCTGACATTTCTGTATGAATATTGCCTTAGGTAAGAGTTAAGTCCCTTTCTGAACAAATCCTCACCCAAGAACTCGCACATCATCCGAATAATAGAAGAACCTAGTCGCAAATAAGTTGTATTAAGTGAAATATATAAATCTATAAATGTAAACATCTATTCATATGAATAAAATCATAATTTTTAAAAACTATATAAAAAATACAAATCCATATAAATTCTAAGCAAAAAAAAATTGTAACTGGAATTTTCGGTTTGGATATATTTGTTTCAAATAGCCAAATTTTCTAAATAAATAAAAAGTACAAAATATGTACCGATAAAACTAGCAACATAGGGGTTATAAAGGGTACTTCCCATGAAGCCATCGCCACAAAACTATAATTTAACCTCAACATGTTATAAAACATCAAAATATCAGTAATCCCTTTTTGTGCTTGGCACAGTAGAATAAATTGGTATTTGCAAGGATTTTTTTTTTTTTTTTCTAAGGTTGTTAACAAATCAAGCAGAATTAAGGTGATTACAAAAATAATAAGTGAAGTACAAAAGAACCTTTTTAAAAAATGTGAATATGTATTACATTTTTTCTTTCAAACTGCTTTATTTCCTTAAAACTTTTTCTTTCTTTATTGAATTAATGATTCTATGCATCTAAATTGGACAAAGCATGTTTTGAAGCATTTGGGAGGCCAATTAGATAATTTCTCTGAATCATGATTGAAATTTACAATCTTAAGTACAGAAAAAAAAAATAATGATACCTTTTTCATATGAAATAGCATCAAAGGCCTGCCATATCATTCTAGGATCATCAACTGGGTTGGAGACTGGATGAGATGATTCCAACGAGTCCATAAATAAGGAATGTTGTAATTCATTTATCATCCATTTGTCTTTTGCCTCTGTATTATTCTCAACCTGTAATTAGGAACATTATAATCTATTTGTGAATGAATAATTATTACTAAAACCCTACATTAGTAATGGTATAATTCAGAAGTGAAAGAGAATATGAATAAGATTTGAGTTTTAAATAATATTTCACAAGTGAAAATGTAATCAAAATATACAATTAAACAGAAGTAACCATAATATCTCATTTAAATTAGTAGTTTTAGTAATCAATAAAGAAGTATTTTGCATTGCAAAGCTTACATGTGTTAAAGCAACAGTACCAATGAATGTAGCGAAGCCTTCCTTTAGCCAAAGATCTTCCCACCACTCTGGAGTAACCAAGTTACCAAACCACATGTGGGCTAATTCATGGGCAATGACATGGGGGTTTTTAATTGCATTTTCCCTGAAGATAAAATTTTAATGTAATAAATTTTCTGTTCAGTTTCTGGCAACAAAAAGGTTTGATTGAACATTTACTAACGCAAAAGTAATAAGACCCCAGTTTTCCATTGCAGAAAATCCAAAATCGGGAACTGCAAAAAGATCAATCTTCTGAAGTGGAAAGGGCATTTGAAAAAATTGAGCAATGAAAGCCAGAAGCTTAGGACTGATAGTACCAATATAGTCCATTTCTTTCAAAAGATCCCTCCTTGACCAAACCTGTAAATTAAAATGTTATCAAACCAAAATCAGGATGCTGTGAAAATTAAATAGAATATTTGAGTTAGGCTTAATTTAAACTATTTGCCTTAAAATGGGGAGAAGTTGTGTTGGCAACATCAACAGTTGGAAAGTCACAAACAATAAATGCTATCAAGTAAGTAGACATTAGAGGTGTTTCTTGATAGTTATCCCAGAACCAGTCATCTTTATTGTTCCTTCAACAAAATGTATTGAATATAAACCACAAATGCTTTCTTAAGTAAACTGCTTTAGCAAAGCAGTTTTAAACCAGATATTCCTTACATTTTAATGGTATTAAACCGTTCCATGTTAGACAGAGACGTCATATTCTCTGAGCGCCCTAATGATATGCTGAATTTGGCCTTAAACGATGGTTCATCCCAGCATGGAAATGCTCTTCTTGCATTGATTGGTGAGAATTGAGTGGTAGCAAGCCACCTAAAAAACATGGAAAAAATTTAGTCAGTTATTAATTATGCAATTATTACTGAGAAATATTTCATTAAATAGTAGAACCATTATTTCTAATCCAATCTATTGTTCATATCATGTGTTCAAATACATAGGAAGGAGAGTCATAAAATATTTACTTTTTCATATTTAATTCATACATAAATAGTGATCATAATCATAAGAACCAACAAAATATAGATTATTATTGAATTTTATTATCTTATACTTTTTATTGAGTTAGAGGTAAAAATTACTGTTTTAAGCTTATACACTTCAAAGATAGCTGGTGATATATATTTACTTTTTTTTCAAATAAATTAAAATCTGGTTGATTGAATTTTCTCAAAACATTATTATTCTTTGTTTATTGTCTACTGCTGCTTTGTAGGTATAACAATTAATTATTTAATTAAAAAAATGACGAATTTTAGTTATCAATTAAAAACAACATTATTGAATATCCATTCAATCAGTACCTAACATCTCCTTTTTCATCTATGTAACTGCTTTTGTAGAAACCTTCTAGTTGGTCATTAAGAGGGTACGAAAATTTCATATCAAGATAGTATTCATGTTCTTGCTCCAGCTGAGATTCCAATTTCAGTTCATACATCTGCCTTTCTTCAATTATTTTCTATAATATAGATTACAGAATCACACATAGAACAAAACTAAAATCTTAAAGGAAAAATTAATCTTAGTCTTAATCTAATAACACAGAAAAGGCCTAAATAACCATTTTAAAATCACAGACATTAATTATAATATGATTCAATTATTAAAGAAATGTTAGGTTTCATGAGACGTAATCTTTATATGTCAAAAATTAATAATAAAAAATATATATATAAAAAGCATCACAAAATAAAACGATCTTTAGTTTATTTGGTGTATGATAATCTCTTTGATCAAAATTTAAGAGTTTAAAATAGATTTGGGTCTTGTGATCAAGCCAACTACTAAAGAAATGGCCGAATAAGTAATAAGATCAATGAATCAATAAATAACATTAATGTCAAAAAAAAAAGATCATATCTTTAATTGAAACCTGTTGTTTTATCTTGATGTCTTGTCCTGAATCAGTAGTTATCTTAACAGATGTGATGTTTATTCCATTCTGATTGAATATGACTTGATCAGTGGGCTCTTTGCATTGCAATGATATTTTAACTTCCCCACTAGTGATGAATCTACCTTCAAAAGTAGGTATCAGCTTTAGCCTGAGAAAGGATGATTTTATTAAGTAATAACAAAAATTGGGAATAAACTTTTTACAAACATTTTAATTATTTTGGGAAATGGTTACTTTATAGTTCCTAAATGAAACAATATTATGATTAATAATAATAATAATAAAGATCTATAATGTCATCATAATCATTCAGTAAAAACAGAAATAGTCACATGAAAATGCATCAGGATATTCTATAAATAATTCTATACAAAGGCTATGTTTTTTGTGCTTTTTGAGGCCGATTTAGTTCCAATTTTTTTGGTGATTATCCAAATGAAAGAAATAAAATGTAGTGAAATTGCTTTACTTTGTATATCAAATTTGAAAAAAAAGGTGTTCAGGTTGTTGTTTCACCAAAACATTTTTAATTTTGAGTTAGTTGAGGAGAAAATGTTGAAATTAAAAACATCATTACGTTTAGGTCAAATAAATTTTAAAAATGTTCAAATCATCCAGTAAACTAACCTTGTAGATTTTTTTTACATAAAAAATGATGACAGGATTCGATTTCACTTTTAAAAAAAATAAGATAATTATAGAAGTATTGAGGATAATCTACATTATCAGGTGCATTTTGGGTTTCTATATATTTTCATCAGTTTTCAGATTACAGTGTTCTTTGGCTGATTGTAAAACAAGGATTCCAACAAATATTCATTATACTACCTTATATGTTCTTAGTAAAAAGTGTGGTTAAAAAATAAAAACAAAATTAAGGTGATGCTTTAGTTCTAAAGCATATAAGACAACTTCAGTCAAATGCATTAGTTGATTCCACCCTTTACTACACGTTTTGAATTGGTCAATGCAGAATTTTTTTTGGTTTGATGGTATTAAACACAATGCTTTTCTTTTGGTGCACTCAACCAAAGCCTGCCATTATTTTTTATATTGCTTTAAATTTATTTGAACAAAAAGTGATTTTTTTTTTTTTTTAATATTTTTCCATTAACTCTAAAATAACTATATTTTAGAAAAAACACGTGGATATCATTTATTAAACTCGACATATAACATAATGCAGTTTTTTTTCTCAGCCCCTAGAGTTTATTGGACGAAATTACGAAATATAAATATTTTTTTCTGGTGCAGTATAACAAAAAAAAACGGTGATGAACAGCCCGCAAGGACCTTTGTATATATAATTTATTTCCACTAACTCTCATTGAAAATAAAGAAATATAGATAGATAATGAGTAGGTCATTTTAATTTTAAAACACATAATTATAAAAACAGTGTTATTTAATTTGTAGGAAAAAAAATATTTAATATTAATAATAATCACAATATATTATCTGCATATAACTTACTGATAATGTGTTGGTGCCAGGCTGGTAGGCAGCCGGAAACTTCTATGACCAGAAGCCATTACGTTTAACGTCCCCGCCAAAGAAATCAGTTTCAGCAAAGAGCTAACATAAGTCATCCTGTAAATTGAACGAGCTACTGGTGATTGTCAACATTTATCTATCTTTCCACATCTACACTAATGAAGTTTTTTATTCATGGGAAACTGAATATATTAAATTATAATCATTACGAAATAATAAATATTTTGAATATTACGACTTGTTTTTAAGATCATTGAGGAAACTATATGATTTCCGGTTTTATTCAACAAGCTATTAGTAGTTTTATAGGGAACAGTTTTCGGCACTAATTTATAGCGTATTTGCAAATTTCGTATCTAAGCTTTAGTGAGCTGTGAGTTAAGATTTATCCTCATTAATTCGAATCTTTGAAGTTGTCATTAATCTTATTTTTGGAAGAAGGATGAATAAAAAACATTAATTACGTAATATTGATACTGATAAGATGAATAATACAATATTTGAAGAAAAAAAAGGACAAAAAAAAACTGGTTGCCATCAGCAAATAATATTATCTTCAATGTAATCACAGAACTCCAAATTTCTTATTTCAAATTTCGAGACTAGAAATGGTATTCTCGCGTTTATTTTCAAATCATTGTGATAACTCAGAGAAAGGAAGGAAAATTAAATCTTAATTAAATTCTGAAAATTTTAATCTAATAACGATAATTTTGGATATAATGGTAAGAAGAAAAATAAAATATTGATAAGTATATCGAAAAAAAAAGAAAAAGGAAATACAAAATTGCAAAGAAACGTTGGAATTTCCAAAATTAGATAATCTTAATAGATAGAGAAATTTTGGATTGTAACAATATATATAATATCAATATTAGTTTATTAGTTTATGAAATATAGAGTGGTTGTAGAACTGGTTCATCCTCGATTATTATACCTAATCCAGATGGTTAGCACCTTTCTTCAACTTTCATATTAACATTTTTATTAAAACGAGTTACTAGTTACTATCTCTACAGTAGGTAGTTAATTGAGTTGGGCAAAATTTACTCATGATTAAATATTAAGCTACTAATTTCCTGGAATCAATCATTATATTTAATCAAGATTAAATTAGATGACTGATTCAAGGAAATTATTTTTCAAATAATTAATCATGATTAAATTTTTCCCAACTTTGGATGAGGAACTGTGCTGTTCCTTGTCAAAAAGAAAGGTTTTGGAATTTTTTTTTAATTTTGCCTTCAAAGATATCTTAACTGAATTAACTTTCTTAAAGATAAATGAAGTATCATCATACTTGAGATAGAAGGAAAGAGAATGGGTCTCCAGATTAACGAGGATAAGACAAAGATTCTCACTTTAAGAAAGAAGAATCCAGTGCACCCGCAGAAACACTACATAATGGGAAACAGTCCGACCCGTCCTGACATATGCATCTGAAACCTGGACATTGCGTAAAGTATCAGCTGAACGTATTGACAGGTTCGAAAGGAAGATATTGAGACGCATCTATGGACCTGTAGAGGAGGATGGTTTGTTTCGACTCAGAAAAAATAAAGAGCTGTACGTACTTTATAATGAACTGAATGTTTGCCAATATGTGAGAATACAGCGAATTAAATGGCTTGGACACATAATCAGAAGGGGCGAGGAGAGGGCAGTCAGAAGACTATATTACAGAAGCCCCGATGGAGTAAGGCCTCGTGGAAGACCGAAGGGAAGATGGAAGGACAGCGTCTCCGAGGATCTGAAGAAAGCAGGAATATCCATCAGACGTGCCACTGACAGGGAAGACTGGGGAAGAGCCGTTGAGCTGGTCAAGGACCGCTTCATGCGTCTGTTGCGCTGAGAATGAGTGAATGAATTAAGTACCATCATATTTGAGGTGAGAACTATTAAAAATATCACTTTTTTTTTTTTTGTCTGATTGAAAAAGGATTCTCCCCTACTAGGACTAAGTAAGCCTAGGAATGGTTTCGTACCTTATGGCATGACTCTTTAAGTTTAAGTTGTTAATTGCCAAACTAAAGAATTGGTGTCGAAAAAGAATATCATTTTTTTTTCATGAAAATTAAACTTTCAGTTCAAATGGAGAGTCGTAAATTACAACAGATCCTCAATAATCCGACTCCTATGGGACCAAGGGGTAAGGTCTAACCATTGAAATGTCGGATTAACCGGAGGTTCCAATGAAGCTCATGTTTCTCATTGTTAAAAGAATATTAAAATTATATTCAAAGTTAAATATTAACATTTTAAAAAAGTAAAGGAAATAGAAAAAGACTTTATATACACCAATAAACTAATATGTTTGCCGAGATATGTTCTATCCGGCTATTTATGTTTAGAAGCATTGCCCGTAATGACACTATATTGTTTTTGGTTTATAGCAAACTAACTCATTTTTAAAATCGTTCATAATGAAGTAAGCTCTAAACGTCGTTGTTGAGGACGTAAAGAGCAAAAACCTTTAAAAAAAAATAAAATAAAAAAAAAAATATTTCGGCCATTTCTTGAGAGGATTCTTAAAATTTTAAAGCCTGTATCTTAGTCTCCGTTTAAGCTACAGAGCTTATTTTTTGCTGAAAATGTATTAAATCTAGTCTAGTCAAATTTTGGTAATAACAAACTTTTTAATAGAGCCGACCGTACAGCATATATTTTGAGGAAACGTGGAATAGTTCTAAATATTTGACGCTTTGAAAGCTATCAATTCGCGAGCATTGGCGCTTCAAGATTGAAAACTTGGATTTTCGTACACAAGTACAATACTAACAATATATCAAAATTACCCGACCTTTTGCATTTCAAAATGTACAATTTTACTGGAATATTATGGACTCCGTGAAAATATTGTTTCCCCACCTCCGGGACTCCGTGTGGGTTTGGATTTCCCAGAGATTCGAACAATCGGAAGTCGAATTAGTTCTACTGTAATTCTGACAAACAGTTACTGACCAACAACAGTCCATCACGTTACAAAGACATCTTTTACGTCTGACGGATTAGACAACTGAAGAATTATAATAGATAAATATAATCAAATCTTAAAAAATGTTTAGTCGCTTACCCAGGCCATGTTTGGTGGCATTACTCTTCATCCAGCTGAACCGTATACTTCCTCAAATCCTCGAGTTACTGACGATTACTCCGCACAAGTATCAAAACTATCTTTGTTGTCTTCTGATAAGATAAGGTATGACAGATATTTCTTCGGTGCAGACTGGTTTTTGTGTTAAGAACTTCAAATTAATTACATAATTTTATTGATATGATTTATATAAAAAATCTTTACTGGTTGCGACATTTATCAAAAATATAGGCTTTGAGAGCTTGTCGATGACATAAGGCCAAAGGTAGGGAGGGACTTGTAAATATTGCCAAATTTATTGAGGCAAATTAGATGATCATTCAACTCTGGTGAAAAATGAGGTGGTAAAGAGATTTATGATGATTGCTATCCTTCAAAATATTTTCTATTAATAGAAAGAGACCAAAGAATAAAAATTAAATAGAAGACTACAAGTAAACCTGTTCAATAGATTCAATATGTTACTGGGTCAAGTATGAGTAGGTTGACATTTCTAATTAAAATGAGGTTATATATTAGGTCAGCCATTGTTCACTGATATTTAGTCAAGAGGTATTTGATAAAATCGATCAACTATTGTTAACTATCGATTGAGCTCAGATAATTTTTGAGCTCTCTGTCATTCTTCCAATTATCTTTCTATCTTCATCTCATTTAGATTGTTTTGTTTTTTTTACTACTGTCCACGAATCTTTTTTTTATATCTTTATTTTTTTTAATCGCACCTATATACAGAGCAATATGATCAGCGAATGAGCTGTAGTAAAAGATAAATGGCATGATCAGCCATGAAAAAGATAGGATCCAGTGGTCAATACATATTAGGCAAGGAGATCTCTCATACAACTCCTTTTGAGTCTCCGTCGTGTAGATACGTAGGTTGTAGCTATATTTTTTATATATTGGTACTTGCTCCCATGCAATTAATCATGAAAATGTTCATAATTAGTGCGGCTGTAATTTCTTGTAGTTGAAATGAGTAAGTTAGTTTGTAAAGTATAGATAAGTAGGGTGGTGAGTTCGTTATCAGTCTTAATAATTTTTTTTTAAATATTTATATTTTTTTAATGTTTGTTTTTTTGACTTGTCCATAAATTTGACATGAATAAGTCAAGATAGGTTTTAATAAATAAGAATATTGAAGATGGATTGAATTTATTGTTGTAGTTTGCGCAATCTATGTCTATACTATGCTACAAAAGGACAAGCCACTTTCCGTTTGTGATCACTAGCCACGAAAACTATTGAACCAATCTGTACCAAACTTTAGCCACATCATCTTTATGGTTACAGGAAGGTTTAGGAAAAATAAAATCAACTGACTTTCATTATTTTTGTTGTTAAAAAATCAATAATATGTGGATAACTGTGACGTTTAAAAATTGATGGATAGGGGTTATTAAGGTACGAATAATTCCAGATACAGAAGAAATTTATAATAAAATTTACTTTTTTCAATTAAAGATTTATTGATAAAGCTATAAATATGTGGTGCGACTTCTGGATCTCAATGAATTTTGTAACCGATATGTGGCTAGGGCCATTCTAAAATAGAGTTAGCAATTTAAACGTGTTGAGTGGCAGAAATGAGGGTTGCTACAATGTCATGTACTCTTGTGTTTACAAAATTAAAATCCAACCAGTTGAAAGAAATAAAATTATTTCTGCCGAATTGCCAAATCTGAATGTTGTATCCATTGCTTTTTGATATGTGTAAAAATATTATTTATGGGCCTAATTGTAAGCACTGGTAATGCAGTCCATTATCCGCAAGTTTCTTACTAGTCTTTGTCCATCTGGATTACCATCTCGTACGTTAAAATTAAAAATCGGATGCCCAATTATGCTTTTACCTAATATTCACCTCCTAGTCAGTGCAATGATACCAGGTTAAAAACTGCAGCTATGCATGAAAATATCATTGAGGAAATAGTTCTCAATACATACTTCAATACAAGACTTTAATGGATGAAAGATAAAAATCTCAAGTAATAAAAATTATTTAAGTTCTTTAGTGACGAGAGCGGGCAAATTATTTATTACTGGGGATCCTAGTAATAAATAAATAATATGGCCAAGCCTAAGATTTTTTCTTCAATTCATCATTATGAATTACTAATCGTCCAGCTGGAGGTCTAACACTTTATTCTTTCTTGTTTATTTAATATGAAGCTGTTTTATAAATATTATTGATTTTATTTCACGTTTAATTGGATTAAGTGTTAATTTTCTATTAAGGACACACTAAAAAAAAAATGAAACCTTGATTTCGGACGAAAGAACCTGTGTTGGCCGAGAATCGAGGACACCTGAGAATACCTTGAACGTCGGTAAGGGACCGCAATACTAATGCTGTAATGCATAAAGGTTTTCTTCAGTCAATCATTTTGCTGAAAAACAATCAGCTAAAAATCAAGGGTAAAATAAGTGGAAAATCAAGGAGATTTATTTCTCTCCCTGTGTTCCTGCCGAGCTGTGTGCTGTACCGACCGCTAATTGGGTGCACGTGGGGGCTACTTTTTACTATTATTTTTTAATACTATCCAAGTGTTGCTAAGGACTTGTTTATATCGTTGTATAGTAATATATGTAGGCATATATTCTTTATAACAATAGAAGGACTATTTTTCTAGAGTATCTTTCTCATGATTATAAAAAAAAAATTACTAATCGCTGCTATCAATACCTCGATTTTTATTAAAACGGATGGATATGAGGTCATTAGGCTGGGGGTCTATAAATTTTTGGTGTAACGTTTTTTTCACCCTCGAAATTTAGCACTTTGACACTCTAGCTCTGTTGGTGTTACTCGGATCGAAAATTTGCCGACAGTTTCGTCATAAATAAATTAATAAACAATATTTTTTGTGTTTTATAAAATTTGTAGGTAGGACCTATCGTTTAGGAGCTATATTGGTTGGAATGAAATAAGTCACTTTTGAAACCCTTATTTTACCCTCAGCGTCGCTTATTTCGAATAATCATTATTAAATGTTAATTTAATTTAATTATAAATTTAAGTAATTCGATCCTTTTAATTCTAAAAAGGGAAATTGAGAAAACAGTAAAATTATAGAGAGATATATCCATGATCTATTGTTTTCCCAGTCAGGTACAAGTCAATTTTTTTTTTTTTTTTTAATATAGAAAGTTTTATTATATGATAATTTTATTTCATTTTAATTGAGAGCTCATAGCTTGGATCATTACTAACTCACTTATATGAGAGGAAGGCTAATGAAGGAGTCCTCAGCTTAATTGTAAATATTGCAAATAAATTTGAATGTAATTTTTATAAAGCTATTCATTTTTTTTTTTTTTTTTTTTTTTTTTTTTTTTTTTTAATTTCAGAATGGGTTGTAAAAATAATAAATGTTATGATACTGCTCATAAACGAGAAGAAAATCTTTTTTTTTTTTTTTTTTTTTTTTTTTTTTTTTTTTTTTTTTTTTTTTTTTTTTTTTTTTTTTTTTTTTTTTTTTTTTTTTTTTTTTTGCATTTCTCCATACACCTTTTAAATATTAGAACCCAGACCTAAAACTAGTTGTATATTCCTGCGCCATGAAACGGCATCTTTTGAAAAATCCTTTATCGTCCGTGTTTCCTCGTTTTGGAATTTCTTGCAGATTTTGATTCGAAATTGTTCCTCTCTAGGTTCCTTTAAACATCGACTATTTCTTCATCACATTAATATCAATCTTCCGATAAAATGTTAAAGTTTTCACGTAGAAGTTGTATTTCATTGTTTAATTTTTATTTATTTTTTTTGTATTTACATAGGTTATTTATAATCAACTAACATAGATAGGCAATTAGCATTTAAATTTTACCAATAGCTCTTAGAAGACACGTGGTCCCAGAAAATAAATATACATTTATACAGGAAATATGCTACTGGAAAAGATGCTGACGCCACCGATTGGTTTATCTTCTAAAAGGCCATTGATCACGAACATCAAATTTGTCTGATGCTACAATATTCTTTCTTCATGACTTAGACGTAACAGTTATTCACTAATTTTTCTAATTTATGGACATTAAATTTTATAACTGAAAGATGTGAAGATATAAAAAAAAAATATTTAGGAAACACAAAATAATTTTTTTTTTTTTAATCCTAAGTCGAGTACTAATCGAACTTTTGTTAGATGCAATACACTGGAATTTTCAAAAATATCAAAGTATTTCTGAAAACAAAACAAAACAGATTGTCACACAAATCAATGTATTAATTATACAATTTTTGTTTTATTATACAACTTTACGATAAAGTAGATAAAAAAAGAAAATTCAAAATTGAGGAATTAGCATTCAATATTGAACATGTCCACATCAGAAAATGTTTAAAAAAGAGCAAAAAAAAAAAAAACTTAATCCGATCCTTCCCCTGCTTTTAAATCCAAAACAATTATATTATTTAAATACCTATTTGATGTCCACTAACTAAAAAAAACTATATTAGTGTGTGCAGCTCAGAAAATAAATAAATAATAAGGCTTTATCAGAAAAAAAAAATTAAAGGCCCCCTTACGCCTATCGGCTAAAGAAAGAATAACGTAGAACATGTTTCAAGGGTTAAAAATTAAAAATAGGGGTTTTAAACGTAACTTTTTTCATTCAAACCAATATAGCTCCAATCGACAAATTTTATAAAACAAAAAATATTTTCCATTAAATTTCAGATAAAGTATCTCTTGAGAAATTTTCGATCCGAGCAACAACAACAGAGCTAGAGCGTTTCAAAAAAGGCCGTAAACTTAAAAACTAGGTGCTTCAAACATGACTTTTTTCATTCTATGTACGCTTGTCAAACTACCCGTTCCCCAAAAACGTATCATTTTTGACCAACCAGGCCACGGGTAAAACATGTCCCTGGTTAAAAAAATTTCTTTCGAAATTGGACATGGTCGGTGTTAAAAGATAACCCCTAAATTATTGTTTACTTGTAACAATATGAAAATGTGTGAACTTTGGAAACGGATACATGAAATAAATATGTACTATTATAATAAAAATAAAACTAATTTCACATACCTGCGTTTTCATACAAGATTTGCGCAGTGAACACGTTACAAACTCACTGCGCTAGATTAGAAACAACACTTGAAGACGACCTGTTACCGATATGTTTGTTTTTTTGACTTGTCCATAAATTTGACATGAATAAGTCAAGATAGGTTTTAATAAATAAGAATATTGAAGATGGATTGAATTTATTGTTGTAGTTTGCGCAATCTATGTCTATACTATGCTACAAAAGGACAAGCCACTTTCCGTTTGTGATCACTAGCCACGAAAACTATTGAACCAATCTGTACCAAACTTTAGCCACATTATCTTTATGGTTACAGGAAGGTTTAGGAAAAATAAAATCAACTGACTTTCATTATTTTTGTTGTTAAAAAATCAATAATATGTGGATAACTGTGACGTTTAAAAATTGATGGATAGGGGTTATTAAGGTACGAATAATTCCAGATACAGAAGAAATTTATAATAAAATTTACTTTTTTTCAATTAAAGATTTATTGATAAAGCTATAAATATGTGGTGCGACTTCTGGATCTCAATGAATTTTGTAACCGATATGTGGCTAGGGCCATTCTAAAATAGAGTTAGCAATTTAAACGTGTTGAGTGGCAGAAATGAGGGTTGCTACAATGTCATGTACTCTTGTGTTTACAAAATTAAAATCCAACCAGTTGAAAGAAATAAAATTATTTCTGCCGAATTGCCAAATCTGAATGTTGTATCCATTGCTTTTTGATATGTGTAAAAATATTATTTATGGGCCTAATTGTAAGCACTGGTAATGCAGTCCATTATCCGCAAGTTTCTTACTAGTCTTTGTCCATCTGGATTACCATCTCGTACGTTAAAATTAAAAATCGGATGCCCAATTATGCTTTTACCTAATATTCAACCTCCTAGTCAGTGCAATGATACCAGGTTAAAAACTGCAGCTATGCATGAAAATATCATTGAGGAAATAGTTCTCAATACATACTTCAATACAAGACTTTAATGGATGAAAGATAAAAATCTCAAGTAATAAAAATTATTTAAGTTCTTTAGTGACGAGAGCGGGCAAATTATTTATTACTGGGGATCCTAGTAATAAATAAATAATATGGCCAAGCCTAAGATTTTTTCTTCAATTCATCATTATGAATTACTAATCGTCCAGCTGGAGGTCTAACACTTTATTCTTTCTTGTTTATTTAATATGAAGCTGTTTTTATAAATATTATTGATTTTATTTCACGTTTAATTGGATTAAGTGTTAATTTTCTATTAAGGACACACTAAAAAAAAAATGAAACCTTGATTTCGGACGAAAGAACCTGTGTTGGCCGAGAATCGAGGACACCTGAGAATACCTTGAACGTCGCGACGTTCAAGTTACAGCATTAGTATTGCGGTCCCTTACCGACGCGTCGGTAAGGGACCGCAATACTAATGCTGTAATGCATAAAGGTTTTCTTCAGTCAATCATTTTGCTGAAAAACAATCAGCTAAAAATCAAGGGTAAAATAAGTGGAAAATCAAGGAGATTTATTTCTCTCCCTGTGTTCCTGCCGAGCTGTGTGCTGTACCGACCGCTAATTGGGTGCACGTGGGGGCTACTTTTTACTATTATTTTTTAATACTATCCAAGTGTTGCTAAGGACTTGTTTATATCGTTGTATAGTAATATATGTAGGCATATATTCTTTATAACAATAGAAGGACTATTTTTCTAGAGTATCTTTCTCATGATTATAAAAAAAAAATTACTAATCGCTGCTATCAATACCTCGATTTTTATTAAAACGGATGGATATGAGGTCATTAGGCTGGGGGTCTATAAATTTTTGGTGTAACGTTTTTTTCACCCTCGAAATTTAGCACTTTGACACTCTAGCTCTGTTGGTGTTACTCGGATCGAAAATTTGCCGACAGTTTCGTCATAAATAAATTAATAAACAATATTTTTTGTTTTATAAAATTTGTAGGTAGGACCTATCGTTTAGGAACTATATTGGTTGGAATGAAATAAGTCACTTTTGAAACCCTTATTTTACCCTCAGCGTCGCTTATTTCGAATAATCATTATTAAATGTTAATTTAATTTAATTATCAATTTAAGTAATTCGATCCTTTTAATTCTAAAAAGGGAAATTGAGAAAACAGTAAATTATAGAGAGATATATCCATGATCTATTGTTTTCCCAGTCAGGTACAAGTCAATTTTTTTTTCTTTTTAATATAGAAAGTTTTATTATATGATAATTTTATTTCATTTTAATTGAGAGCTCATAGCTTGGTTCATTACTAACTCACTTATATGAGAGGAAGGCTAATGAAGGAGTCCTCAGCTTAATTGTAAATATTGCAAATAAATTTGAATGTAATTTTTATAAAGCTATTCATTTTTTTTTTTTTTTTTTTTTTTTTTTTTAAATTTCAGAATGGGTTGTAAAAATAATAAATGTTATGATACTGCTCATAAACGAGAAGAAAATTTTTTTTTTTTTTTTTTTTTTTTTTTTTTTTTTTTTTTTTTTTTTTTTTTTTTTTTTTTTTTTTTTTTTTTTTTTTTTTTTTTTTTTTTGCATTTCTCCATACACCTTTTAAATATTAGAACCCAGACCTAAAACTAGTTGTATATTCCTGCGCCATGAAACGGCATCTTTTGAAAAATCCTTTATCGTCCGTGTTTCCTCGTTTTGGAATTTCTTGCAGATTTTGATTCGAAATTGTTCCTCTCTAGGTTCCTTTAAACATCGACTATTTCTTCATCACATTAATATCAATCTTCCGATAAAATGTTAAAGTTTTCACGTAGAAGTTGTATTTCATTGTTTAATTTTTATTTATTTTTTTTGTATTTACATAGGTTATTTATAATCAACTAACATAGATAGGCAATTAGCATTTAAATTTTACCAATAGCTCTTAGAAGACACGTGGTCCCAGAAAATAAATATACATTTATACAGGAAATATGCTACTGGAAAAGATGCTGACGCCACCGATTGGTTTATCTTCTAAAAGGCCATTGATCACGAACATCAAATTTGTCTGATGCTACAATATTCTTTCTTCATGACTTAGACGTAACAGTTATTCACTAATTTTTCTAATTTATGGACATTAAATTTTATAACTGAAAGATGTGAAGATATAAAAAAAAAATATTTAGGAAACACAAAATAATTTTTTTTTTTTTTAATCCTAAGTCAAGTACTAATCGAACTTTTGTTAGATGCAATACACTGGAATTTTCAAAAATATCAAAGTATTTCTAAAAACAAAACAAAACAGATTGTCACACAAATCAATGTATTAATTATACAATTTTTGTTTTATTATACAACTTTACGATAAAGTAGATAAAAAAAGAAAATTCAAAATTGAGGAATTAGCATTCAATATTGAACATGTCCACATCAGAAAATGTTTAAAAAAGAGCAAAAAAAAAAAAAAACTTAATCCGATCCTTCCCCTGCTTTTAAATCCAAAACAATTATATTATTTAAATACCTATTTGATTTCCACTAACTAAAAAAAAAAACTATATTAGTGTGTGCAGCTCAGAAAATAAATAAATAATAAGGCTTTATCAGAAAAAAAAAAATTAAAGGCCCCCTTACGCCTATCGGCTAAAGAAAGAATAACGTAGAACATGTTTCAAGGGTTAAAAATTAAAAATAGGGGTTTTAAACGTAAATTTTTTCATTCAAACCAATATAGCTCCAATCGACAAATTTTATAAAACAAAAAATATTTTCCATTAAATTTCAGATAAAGTATCTCTTGAGAAATTTTCGATCCGAGCAACAACAACAGAGCTAGAGCGTTTCAAAAAAGGCCGTAAACTTAAAAACTAGGTGCTTCAAACATGACTTTTTTCATTCTATGTACGCTTGTCAAACTACCCGTTCCCCAAAAACGTATCATTTTTGACCAACCAGGCCACGGGTAAAACATGTCCCTGGTTAAAAAAATTTCTTTCGAAATTGGACATGGTCGGTGTTAAAAGATAACCCCTAAATTATTGTTTACTTGTAACAATATGAAAATGTGTGAACTTTGGAAACGGATACATGAAATAAATATGTACTATTATAATAAAAATAAAACTAATTTCACATACCTGCGTTTTCATACAAGATTTGCGCAGTGAACACGTTACAAACTCACTGCGCTAGATTAGAAACAACACTTGAAGACGACCTGTTACCGATACCTGTGACAGTAGAGAACTGCTCCTCGGGGCAAGAACAAGCTCCACGGCCAACGACCCTGGTCCCCGCTTTTGTGGTCGTGGATTACCTTTTATTGATAAACTAAGTCAAGATCGGTGAGTAATATAACTTGCATTAATTTTTTTCTAATTCTTCCAGACGTGATATCCAAATAAATGGGAATAAACAATTACATTGAACCTAATATTTAAAAAATTAAACATTAAATGCAATGAATGATTCAAGATAATGAGATAATCATTGGTCAATCTGATATCTGTGAATTTTATTTTATTAATCATCCCTATTCATTTATTTAGTACATTAAAAAAAAAATAGCTGACTCAGGTTTTGAACTTTTTTTAAATATTTTTATAATTGAAAAGTATATACATATATTTTTTTTTTTTTAATATCCTCATACTATAAATTTTTTTATGCTTAATTTTGATTGCAAAAAAATTGTTATGAAACATCATTTAGATTAAACGCTTTCTATTTTTCATAATTTATTTCGTTTAATGCATATGTATGTAGTCTACTGATATAGTGTACCCCAAGTTGTGACACTGTACCCCACCACTGGGGCACAGTAAAAAATTTGTCATTTCAGATAGCCAAAAAAAATAAGTAGCTTTATGTATATTTTTGATATTCCAACCCTAATAAGAAAGTTGAAGGCGATTCCATGATAAATAATTAGAAGATGATCTAATAAACTGTTCTAAAAATAAAAATAGATTTTTTTGATACACAGTTCCACATTTATACATTTATCACTTCTTTTTTCTTTTCTTTTTTTTTAGGCATTTATAGAAATCTACAACTGTATACAATAAATTCAGAAACACATGTAGTAATTTTTATAGATTTTATTTCTTTAAAAACCTTTTGAATCTACAAGTCCAAGATGTTAATACAAATGATTCTAATGCTTGATTAAAGAATTATTTTCTTTTACTAAATTAATTACAGATTCTTTAGAGAAAAATTTTAAAAAAATATTTCCTGTATGCAAAACTATTACTTTATCCACTTGCTGAAGAGAGGCCTTTATATAATTTTTTTATTGTAGTATAACATAAAGAGCTACATAATAATCATTCATAAAACAACTTTGAATGATTTGTGCCTAAATATTTTATTATTTTGTTCTATAGCCCTAAAACTGGTGACGAAAATTTTCGGTGTCATTTTAATCATATTAACAACCATTAAGAAAATCGGGTTCAGTATTTGACTAGGAAGAGCTATTTTCTAGATTGCCGTATATCGGCAGCATCGGCTCTCAACCGCCAGGGTCTTCCTCTACCCAAAGCGAGGAACAATTTACAGCTTTATAGTGGCTATGTATGCCGGCAGGAAAGTCTCTCGCCATTTGAGGAGATGAATTCCGAAACCAGAAGTGTAATTTAATTTTTTTTATGAACAGTTTCCCTACTAGATTATCTTTAGGTGAAAATTTTTTGCCCCAAAAGTAGTTAAATCAAATTGAAAACAGCCATACAAAAAATAAGGCCTCTTCTTATTTCAGTCAAACCTTTACATTTATCGACCAGCTGTGAAAAATGTACTTTATTTTTGATATAACAGAAAATATCTATCAAACGCTTAGCAACCACAGACGACTATTCCAAATACAAACGTTTTGTGCACAAGTGGACAACTGCAATGAGTCCAGACCACTTCAACAAAGAAAAACCATGTCCATGGAAGACCCCTGAACAGAGAAGGTGATGACGCAGAGTATTTACGGGTTTGAATAAAAGACTAACAATTAATATAATTATTACTCTAAAAATAAATTAATGGTTACAACACATGTCATCACTTCGAATCCAGTGTAGCAAGGAAGGGTAGAAGGATGTAAATAAATTAAAAAAGTGGACAATACCATTATGACAATATTTACTAAGAAAACCTAACTTTAAAAGAAAAACTTAAAATGAAAAATTTTGATGAAGGTATGAACCAAATTTAAAAATGGAGCACTAATCTGGTAGATTCGAATCACACGAGTTGAAATCGGATTTGGAGTTGATGAACGTAAGAGCAGAAGATTTTTCTACTGGAACAATTTAACAGCCTTTAAAATTGAGATTCATGAGATATAATTTCTACCCGAGGAACTAAGAAAAATTGGCTAGTCTGGTATTGCCAAGACGTCATCAAAGAATTGGTAAAGGTTTATAAACATCTCCTAAATTGGACTCTGAGGCTTAAAGAGATAAAATCAAATAGAAGGTTAAATGAAATTTTTGATAGGGCATCAAGGAGGTATAAGGAGGATATATATATATATATATATATATATATATATATATATATATATATATATATCCATCAATTAAAGATTGTTAAAAAAAAAATGAGTCCATATTAATATATATATATATAGTTATAACAGTAACCTTTGTAAAAGGTCATCACTCCTTACACAATTCCTTATCTCACTATTTACTTTCACACCGATAGCTAAGACCAATCATTAATATAATCATTAATATAATCTTTGTAAAAGGTCATCACTCCTTACACAATTCCTTCACCCTTCGCTTCCTTATTCACTCCGATAACAACCCCTATATATGACCTCGTCTTTTAGGACGGAAAATAGAAGTAAGCTAGGATTGTAGTGGTCAGTTCGACACGTCTTATAGCTATAGTCAGTCATTGTTAGGCACAGTGTCATATTTATTGTAATTTGGCTTTTTTTAAAAGTCTAAGTTGGAGTAAGCTTCTATATATATATATATATATATATTTATTGTCCTTTGCCCTATCAAAAATCAAACCTTCTATTTGATTTTTTCTTTAAAAGTCCTAAGTTTATAAACCTTTACCAATTCTTTGATGAGTAAGCTTATTTAACTATATATATATATATATATATATATATATATATATTCTTAGATATATATATATATCCTCCTTATACCTCCTTGATGCCCTATCAAAAATTTCATTTAACCTTCTATTTGATTTTATCTCTTTAAGCCTCAGAGTCCAATTTAGGAGATGTTTATAAACCTTTACCAATTCTTTGATGACGTCTTGGCAATACTAGACTAGCCAATTTTTCTTAGTTCCTCGGGTAGAAATTATATCTCATGAATCTCAATTTTAAAGGCTGTTAAATTGTTCCAGTAGAAAAATCTTCTGCTCTTACGTTCATCAACTCTCAACTCATCTTTTAAAGTTAGGTTTTCTTAGTAAATATTGTCATAATGGTATTGTCCACTTTTTTAATTTATTTACATCCTTCTACCCTTCCTTGCTACACTGGATTCGAAAAGATGACATGTATCGTAACCATTAATTTATTTTTAGAGTAATAATTGTATTAATTGTTAGTCTTTTATTCAAACCCGTAAATACTCTGCGTCATCACCTTCTCTGTTCAGGGGTCTTCCATGGACTTGGTTTTTCTTTGTTGAAGTGGTCTGGACTCATTGCAGTTGTCCACTTGTGCACAAAACGTTTGTATTTGGAATAGTCGTCTGTGGTTGCTAAGCGTTTGATAGATATTTTCTGTTATATCAAAAATAAAGTACATTTTTCACAGCTGGTCGATAAATGTAAAGGTTTGACTGAAATAAGAAGAGGCCTTATTTTTTGTATGGCTGTTTTCAATTTGATTTAACTACTTTTGGGGCAAACAATTTTCCCCTAAAGATAATCTAGTAGGGAAACTGTTCATAAAAAAAAAAAAAAAATTAAATTACACTTCTGGTTTCGGAATTCATCTCCTCAAATGGCGAGAGACTTTCCTGCCGGCATACATAGCCACTATAAAGCTGTAAATTGTTCCTCGCTTTGGGTAGAGGAAGACCCTGGCGGTTGAGAGCCGATGCTGCCGATATACGGCAATCTAGAAAATAGCTCTTCCTAGTCAAATACTGAACCCGATTTTCTTAATGGTTGTTAATATGATTAAAATGACACCGAAAATTTAAGTTAAAAAAAAAAAATGAGTACATATTAAACGAATACAATAAAGTAACGTTTATAACATAAGATTTATGGTAATTTATCCGTTTACTACAATTAGGCAATATTATAAAATCGATTATATTGCTTTTAAATATGTCTCTCTTTCACAATCGCTGCCGTTTCATAATTGGTAAACGATTTCTTCCATGCTATAGTTGTCACCCAATTGTATCAATATGTAAGGATCTAATATCAGCTACCCCACATAAAATGTACTGCCATTGCCGGCACAGCTGCTACATAATAGAGATTATTCGTCAGACAAGAAGCGGCGACATAAGAAGACCTATGACGACACAGTTTTTTTGTGTGGCTGCCACCAGTTCAGTGCCGGCATGGACTCCTCCTGGGACGGTTGGTACCACTGGCAGGAGGAGCAGGTCTGCCAACCACAAGACATCGCAGATCAACCTGTTGCGGATTGTAAGGATTCGTCCTTTAATTATTAAATATTTAATTAGACACAACCTCTAGTTTATGCCTAAACGTTTTCAAGAAAGTTAAGTACACACACTGAGAACATTTTATTGTAATGTCAGTTTATTAACCTTTCAATATTAGTGGTATACTAATACATTATGCCTGTACAAGAAACTACTTTTTCTCTAATCGGTTACTTTGAATAGAGTTGGGCAGCGTGGGAGTAAGACAATAAAACACAGTACAAATAAAAAAATACTTTATTATTAGAGATGGGCTGACTAGTGGCTGTTTCGTTGTCAGCCATTTTTTTCATTTATATTTCTATATTAAATATATAGAATATTAAATACATTTATAAATAGATATTAAATAATATATAAATAGATATTAAATATATTTATAATTCTATATTCTATATTAAAAAATAGGTTGATTGAAATGAAAACATGACCATCATTGATTAGGATTTTGATTTTAGATTCATCTTTACCGTTTCTTATTTAATCCAAGAATTGGAAATCTTTTTTTTATCCAATTATTAAACGTTAAGTAAGATTATACCTCTCGAGGCGGCTGAAATGAATACCCCTTCGGACTTTCTAACATAGTACCTACTTTATTATATAAAACTTTTACAAGTGCTACCAATGGGTAGTCGCTTTACAAATAATTGGCATGTCATTTTGAGCATTATCATTACATTTATTTAAATGTATTTTATTTTGTATTGTATGAAGTTGTAAATTCCAATAAATAGCTATGAAATAAAAATAAAAAAAAAGAGTATATTTGGGATGTGTCGATTCCTAATATCGATTCCCGATTCAACCTGTTCTTGAAAAAAGAATCGGTATCGAGAATCGATGAGCCAATGTCGATTCATAGAAATCGATCAATAATACTGACTTAGGAGATAGTATTGTGATATCTAATGATATAATGATTATTATAATAATTATATATAATATTATATATAGTAATTATATAATGATCATAAATCTATTCATCTCCGTAATGATGTAATAAAACGATATATTTTTTTTTTCATTTTTAATAACAGCAATTTTTCATGCACTAGATCAAAACTGCTTGTGAAAAGAGTCAACTTGGAAAATTCAAACATTCTGACTGTAATTGTTTAAGATACGTATTTGCTTATGGAAAATGAAAAAACATAATTACTATTTTCAACTGCCGAAACTTGTAGCACTAACAAAATAAATGAAGGATGGCAATATTAGAACAACATTTTATTAGTATACTTTTCTTTTTTTTTATTCTTATAGAATTTTCGTTGTTCAAGAATAAAGATTTTTTTAATATAATTTGTTTAGTTTATATACTATATGATGTTGATCACTAATGTCATTTTTGTTAAATAATTTCTAACTTTAATAATTATTGTTTTTTTTTTTTAGATCCCAAATAGATTATTTTTTGTTATTACAATTTTGGTTTATATTAAGCCATCAGTACCGAGAATCGAGAATCGATTTTTTGGTACCGCAGCCGAAATCAACAATCGAAAAATATTGGTACCGATACATCACTGGACTATATCATCAAAAAGTAAATTCGATAACAATACTGAATAAAGAACTTACGCAACCTACTAGTTTTTATTAACCACAGTTTTGATTTTCTGTCATAATTAAGAAGAAATTATTTCCTAATTGAAATGTAATTTAACAATAATGAGATATTTTAGCAATATGTATACGTGTTCATTTACAATTACATATAACTTATTTTTGTGATGTACATATATTTGTATGTGTATTTATATATTACAGAGTCATTACATAGTCCATAAACACGTTATCTTATCTAAAGTTTAGTAAAGTAAATTGCTGACTTTTGCTTTATTTTCTTAAAAAAACACCCAGTTACACACGGGTCCATTAGTAAAAACTAGAAGGAAAAATACAAGATAAACAAAAACCTGTAGCTTCTTGTACGGACGGCTATAAATCTTTAAACAGAGCACATCAAAAATTGCAGATATCAATTCCAAGAGAGCAATGATCGGCTAGGCCAACTTATCGGCCTTCTTTCCAGTCGACCAAAGTCATACTGATTATAGCTACTAACTTAATTATAAAAGCTTATGACAAAAAAAAAATGTAATAATGATAAATTAAATTCCATTGACCAATCAATAATATAAAATATTTTAATGTGTTTCAGCAATTTTTTGTCATTAATTTGAGCAGATTATATTCACTACGTAATAAAACGTAATCTATAATCAATGCCTTGCTTTAGGCCCTCCTAAGGTTTGACGTTTTGAGATAGAATATTAAAAATATTAAGTATTCCCCATCGTCTTGATCTGGAGACTATTAAATGAATTATTATTTGCTAGGGCGCCATTTTCCATTTCATAATCTTTGGTCTACAAACCTGAATATCATTTCAGTTGCTAGCAAAACAACGCACAAGTCCTTAGAACAGGAAAATATGGCTACTAACATAATATCGTTGTTAGAATATTTTCATAGAAAATGACTTAAAACAGAATTCTTATCATTCAGATCTTGCTATAAAGTTCCAGAGGAAACTGGATGAGAGATATGCATTGGTAGTTCTTACTTCATCTTTTTTTAATGCTATCTTGTGGGGAGTAGCAACAGTTGAGTGCCGCTCTTCCTCATGCCTTGCAGTTAATTTACTGTTGATTATTAGAAAAATATCTAGTTTCAGTGGAAGTAATGAAGCCTAGCTGATATTATCTAAAGATTATGCAGAGTATTATAAGTATTATCTTTGTAGCTATAAAGTCTTTAACAATCTCAGGCATTTTAGTATATTCTCACCTATGTGTTCCATGTTATCATCTGTGCCATATAAATAATAAATAAATAATTTTAAGGTTCGGATGCCGAAGGTTCGATGCAGACACCACCTGCCGTTGACACACCTCCCTCCAACCCATTCCCTCAAAACTCAAATCCCTATGATCAGCCCTGACAAAATCCTCCCATCTACGTCTCTCAAAACTGATTAATTTTTTGCGGAATACGGTCTTTACTAAACCCAACAACTTTATATGCCCATTTCAAACGTCGCGTTGCTACTACTTGAACTATATTTACTTGGATATAAGTCCCGCAGTTCCGCATTGTGAAGCCTTCTAAATTCTCCTGTTTCTTCATTCTTTTTTGGGCAAAATATTTTACGCAGTACTTTATTTTCAAAAACTTTAAGGCGTTGTTCCTCCATTTACGTGAGCATCCGTAGAGAACTGTCGGTAGTATAATAGTCTTATATATCCTAATTTTTAAATTTCTGGAAAGTAAGCGCAAACTGAGTAGTTTTGCTATACAGAAATAACAAGCATTACCGTCTTTTAACCTTGCCCTTATTTCCTCTGTGCCTTATGAAAAACATTTTTATCTTTTCAGAAAGTGAGATTTACTTCAAATCCAATTTCACTCCATAATTTTCTAAACATGATAACATTTACCTAAGTACGGAACTCATGAGATGAATGCCCTCGGTCGTTTGAATTAAGCCCATAATGTTGTTCATGTATAAATAATATTTGTTTCCTTCTTTCTGAGGTTTTATTTATATTTTTATTCATATTTCATTTTTTTTAATGTACAATCAATCAGTTCATTTAATGTAGCTCATACAAATTGTTTACTGAAGAAAATCCTTATTTTTTTTAGTAACTTCCTAAAATTGCTCACCTAGGAACCTCTGAATTTCGTTGTCAGGATACATATAAGATAACCAAAATCCAATTGAGAAATCGATTGGGCTTATAGAAGCAAGTAAAAGAATTGTCAACATGTTTATCCTCTTTCAAATTTAAGACTATGTAAAATATCAGTTAAGATTATGTTTTGTCTTATCATTAGATGATCGCTTAAAGAAAATCCTATTTGTCAGAATATGTATAAAGTTATATACATTATATATGTATATAAAATATATGTTTATCATTTATCAGCTGTATGCGAAATCCACACTAAACCATATTTGGATGTGTTTTTTAATCATTGTAACAACAGTAGTTACCTTCCTCGTGTAAAACATCGTTTTTCGAAATAAAAAAAAATTAAACATAGTGTGATGGTATATAGTTGAAAAATATTATTGTTGTTCAGTTACTAAATGAAATTTCCAAGAGATAATATAAATCAAATTAATACATAAATAATAAATAGAAAACTGAATTTGTAGTTCATAAATAAAATATTCCAAAAAAATTAAATTACTTTAATGAAATTAAAACAAAAATATAATTTCAGCAAAAATAAAATTATAGTTAAAACAAATATTCCTTTAAAAGTTGTAGCAACTTTTAATTCATTATAAAATATTTTTTTATTTTATTTTTTTAAATCACTCCCAATTCTCTGCTTCGTTAAAGAAGAGATAAAAGTCATAATTAGCACTGAACAGAGTTATTTTGTACTGAACGTTACTCAGAACAACAATATAAATTTTAAATTATTTTTAGCTGGCATTCCCTTTCGCGGCTTCGTCCGCTCTCATAAGTAAAGAATTCTGATAATTATAACTAATAGTTGAAGTTTTATTTAATTATCAATAAAAATATTGTATTATAAATATTATACAAAAAATAAAAAATAAATTCATAAGAAGTCCGAATAAACTACATTTCGAGTTTTATCTCCCGATGTTATGAGAAGGATTTGATTGGTTAGGTTTCCAGCTCCGGAATGCCCTACAAATTATTGACCGTGAGAGAAGCAGTGAGTTCAAAGATCAACTACGCTTTTGTAAGTCTGTCCTTGCGATTTTTTTAAAGTAAAGAAAGTTTAATTGGAAATTTTATTAAGTTGAATTGATATGGTAGATTAGTTCTTCAGTCGCTGTTCCAGTGGAAATTATAGCGTCAATGATATTTCCAAGCATAGCTGTAATTTTTGACCTGGCACCATTGCACTGATTAGGTGGTTGAAGAGTACCATTCTCGCTGAATGGCGCTAGTCACCTATTGGTCGATTTCCAAACATCATTGGAATCCATATACTTTTCCCATTTTTCATAAACATTTAATCGAAAATCAGTAAATTTTACTATTGCTAAACTTTCCTTGATTTATGAAGCTGATGTAGTTAAAATTTGGTACAGACTGGTTCAGTAGTTTTCGTAATTAGTAATCACAAAAGAAAAATGGCTTGTCCTTTTATATAATAGCATAGATTAACAATAACATTTTTTTTTTTTATTTTACTCGTTTCCATATTTTCATCTTCATCCATTTCTAAATATACTGTTCCAGCTTGTCGATCATTCACATCCTCAACCTCAATCCATTACCTATCTGATTTATCATGTTAGTTTCTTATATTTCTAAAGTGTACTACTATGTGCTACAGTAAAAGGATAAACATCAACAGTTATAACATATAATGCTTTCTTTAAATCTTAGTACTGTTCTCAGAATGAAAAACGAAAAGAACTCCGGTAATAATTTTCTCCTGAAATGTTCAACATACTAAAATATTGAAGTCAATCAAGTTTAGCTATGTATTTTACAGTTTTAAAACTTTTTCCTTGTTGTACCGAAAATAAATGATGTTTAGTCAATTACCTTTTTCTTTATTGGTGATATTTTTTCTTGTTGTAATAGATTTTTATAAACGCCATAAAAAAAAAATTAAGACATCCTTCCTCGATATCTGTACCACCAGAAACTAGTAGACTCTTCCCAAGCATATAGTACTGCTTGATTCGAATTGATGTCGTGGATGTTTAGATTTTAACATACATGTTACGTCTGTAAATGAAAAGACAATACATAAGATAGTACAGACCGTATTGGCGTACGATTTCAGAAAACTTTTTTTCTTTTTCAGTCTTAATTATGACATTTGATATCATATACAACAAAAGGTTCCTATCAAATATTGTGGTCGAACAAATCTTCAAATAAATATGGTGTATTGTGTCATTAATTTTACTGATCCAATTCAGTTATTTTCTTCTTTTTTTTCTAAAATAAAAGGAAATTAAATGTAAAATAATATGCTTAAACATTTTTCGGAATCTTCTACCCTTTAAAAGCTTCAAGTAATTTTATTTTTGTTTTTATAAATCATCCATAACACTTACTTAATAAAGTTGAAAACTTTAACTAACAAGTCAAGGGGAATCTTTTTCTATTCGACAGAACTAATTAACTTAAAACGTTTTTGAAGTGACCACTTCATAGTCGCAATGCTAATCGTCCTTAATAACAAAAACATAATGTAGCCTTGGCAAAGAAAGAAATTTGAGATCAAAAAATTGTGATTAAATGAAACCTAAAGCCACAAAGTGACTCCAGATTCGCTAAATGACTCATGAGAACTTGAAACATTCTCTTGGCACAAAATTTAAATGTTTTCACAATTATTAACAAATTGTGACCAAGTGGTATCAAGTAAAGAAATATAAATCTTATTTTCAGAAAAATACGGTTTCATTTTGATTCTTACCCCTATATATATATATATATATATATATGCCTATATAATTTTTAATGATCTACCTAGCATCATTTTCTAATAACCTAGCAGCGATCTAGAACTTCTCGAGCAGTAAGTGATGCCCAACGAGATAACATCTTGTGAAATGTCAGGCGGCGATGCCCATCTAAGGATGTTATCATCCCCATCTGTTTCGCCTCTTTTCATCTTTTTATCTATTTTGGATATCAGTTCATATCTCATCTGAATCGCGTGTGCTTCCACGAAAGCGATCGAAACGAACTTTTTGTTTACGGCCTACTGCTACTTGTACTAACAGAGATGAATTAATAAAGACTACCAATTTTTCTTTTTAAAATGTAAATAAATATAGATTACGAACCAGCTATTGTTCTTCAGAAATGTTTCAACAGGAAATGCAAGGATTAAATACACGTTCAGAGATATGTATCGGATAAGTTTTGGAGTTTTCAAACAAAAAAAAACTCAGCTACATACATTTATAGTAGAACTTTATGATCTCCAGTAAGCCAGTTCTTTGTATTAAGGCTAATGAAATAATAAGATATATAGATATTATGGTTATACGACTTATCATTTTGGCCCTCAACATTTAAACTCATTGCTTTATGGGACACTATCTCATTATGTCGGAATATCGACATTGTGATTCTATTAGAAGAAGTAATGTAAAAAAAAAAAAAATCTTCATGAACATCTTTATAATATTCCACTAATGGCACTAACGAAAATAATCCTTCATAAAATGTAGTCTATATGCACTTTTATGTTTTTATGATAGAAATCATGAAAGTGAGGGAAACCGAGAGGATGTGAGGAAAATAAAAAACATTCAAATTTCATTTAATAAAATATTTATATTACATAAGAATTTGTAATGAGTATCAGATGAACTAGTCGACTAAAAGACATCAGTGAACACTAAATAAACATTTAAACATAAGAATTGAAGGGAAAGTAATAAAAGAAAAAAAATTAAAATGGTAAGACATCAAAATATACATTTAAACTTTGAAATCGAACATTACGTTAATATAATAAATATTAGATTAGATTAATGTAAATAGTGAAAATATATATAAAAGTTATTCTTTTTATCTTATTTTAATTACAATAATTTCCTATTGTAATCTATTTCCCTCACATTGATTTCTCTGACTTTTGGCGTGAAGAAATCAGAATTTTGATGTTGATTGAAGATTAACACCACATGCATCCAAAACAAAAAACAATAAATGAAACTCAGAACCACACAGGAAACATGTACTTCAATCTTCTTTATTTTCAATCTAAAACAAGAATCAAACTTAATAAAAAAAAAAAAAAAAAAAGGATAAGTTTTGGAGTTTTCAAACAAAAAAACTCAGCTACAACTCATTTATAGTAGAACTTTTTGGGTATAATATAAATAACTTAAAAACAAGGTACAGTGTCAAATATATATATTTGTTTAATCGCTTATTTGACTATTATTTCTTCCTTTATTTAAGATAAAGTCCAATGAACTGTGATAAACTAATGGCGTAGAATGCTCTTCCTCAATAACAAGAGGTTCCATCTTGTAAGAATACATTCCAAACCTGAGGCTTCATTGTCATTGTATATGAATCAATAGTTTAAAATCGTCAAAATACAATAATATTTAAAACGAAATATATAATTGTATGTGAATCCTTTATAGATTAAAAATAAAATATAATCGAAAATTTCCTGGAAAGCTTTTAGAAAAAATGTCCAAGAGAGAATCTGTTAGGTATAATAGCCTAGTAGATTTAGTGCAAAAGACAGGTCACTTTTTTCACTAAATTTTCAGGATTAATTCGATTTTATCTGTAGAAGTTTGAAAAGTCATTAGTTTAATACAAAATCCTAAATACTTAAATACTTAAGAACGAAAACAGAACATACCTGGTATCGCAGCTTAATTGTTTAAGTATACGTGTATATAAATTGTATATTTCTTTTTTTGTTTGGAATTGAAAAGATTTGTGAGAAAAAATAATAATAAAAAGCATTTTTTATAAAAAAGAATTTATAAAAATGATCCAATCTTTTTACCATAAATTTTAAAAAGATATATTTTCATTTCCTAATGCTGTTCTTTTAACCATGAACGATGAATATAAAAACTTTCTAATTGACAATGACGAATTGCTAGTTGTAATTAAGTCATTCTTTACTAAATGTTATATGTATGTATGTATATATCTATGTCCCAGACATAATGTAAAAAAAATGGGTAATACTGCATACTAAACGGGGTAGAATGGCGCAGAAACTAGTTTCATATCTCGATCGGTTGAGATAGAATTTTTTTTGTTTTTATTTTTAAAATCTTTATTTTTTCTGAAAAACGACTGTTTTCTCTACTTTGGTTTAGCGTAGAAGCAAAAGCGATGATATTTTCTTGATTAGCATTAAATTTTGTAAAATATGACATAGGTCTAGTTATTTTAAATTCACTTTTAGAGGGCCTTTTAACGCGCAAAACACAAAACATTTATTAAAACTTTCAAAAAATATTAAAAAATTTTCACTCCCCACTGGAGCACCCTAGAAGCCGTCAAATTTCCCCAAAACTGTAGAATTTAGTTAGCTTTTTAGTGGTGTAACTCATGATACGATTGCACTTCACCTTTTGAGTCTGAAGGTGGCAAGTCCTCCCTCCCCCTCCCCCCCAAAACAAAAAATTTATTTAGTTAAGGGGGGGACACAAATTCTTGCTGATTATTAGCTTAAAACCCGACAATTTGGGTACCGGTTCTAATACTCTCTCTGAGCTGCTAGCGCATGAGAGGACAACTTCTTATGACCTTTGCAAACAGTGGGATTATAATTGTTTACAAAGCTTAGCTAAATAAATCCACTAATTCCAATCAGAACGTGATATCATTGTCTGGGCTAATGAGTAGCAGGCACATTATGAAATGTTATTTTTCTGTTAGTGTATTTAATTTCTTCGAATAATCTAAATTGTTATTTTTTATATTAAAAAAAAAAGAAAGGAAAAAGTACGTTTTTGTAACATTAGGTAATCAGCAAGAATTTGGGCCACCCCCTAACCCCCTATAAATATGATTTTTTTTTGGGGGGGGAGGGAAGGGAGGGCTTGCCACCTTCAGAACTCTTTACCCCTCATGCATATGGAAAAGAGATAAAATAACTAATACTTTTATTCAATCTAGTAGGTACGTGAAGCAATCAAGTATTTATTCTCTAGCGTGTTTTTCATCAGAAAAACTTCTGTTAGACTCAAAAGGTGAAGTGCAATTGTATCATGAGTTATACCACTAAAAAGCTAACTAAATTCTACAGTTTTTGGGGAAATTTGACGGCTTCTAGGGTGCTCCAGTGGGGAGTGAAAATTTTTCAACAAATATTAAAAATTTTAGTATAAATCTATTGTGTTTTGCGCGTTAAAAGGCCCTCTAAAAGTGAATTAAAAAAAACTAGACCTATGTCATATTTTACAAAATTTAATGCTAATCAAGAAAATACCATCGCTTTTGCTTCTACGCTAAACCAAAGTAGAAAACAGCCATTTTTCAGAAAAAATAATGATTTTAAAAATAAAAACAAAAAAAATTCTATCTCCTCAACCGATTGAGATATGAAACTAATTTCTGCGCCATTCTACCCCGTTTAGTATGCTTTATTACCCTTCTTTTTTTTACACTATGTCTGGGACACCCTGTGTATATATATATATATATATATATATATATATATATATATATATATATATATATATATATATATATATATATATACGTATACAGGGTATCCCGAATTTAAATGGCAAAACTTCAGGAACTCAGGGGACCGAAAAACTAAGACAAAAAGTCCTTTAGAGATTTGCTCGTTTTTTTGCTTAGTTTTAGAGAAAATCGCAAAAAAAGAAACAAAACAAGTTTTCATTTTTATACTTATTTATTTACATTTATATTTATGTTATGTTCTTTTTAATGTAAATATTGCTCAAAAAGTTGTCATCTTGCACCAATGCAAGCATTACATCTAGCACTCACTTGATAAATTGCAGCTAAACATTGTTCTGATGATATTTGGTGCATTGCATCTATGATTCGGTCTCTTAATTGCTCTCTTGAGTTGATTGACAACGAATAAACTTTCTGCTTCAAGGTTCCCCATACGAACAAAGCCATGGGTGTCATATCAGGTGATCTGGGTGGCCAAGGTACTACTCCTCCACGTCCAATCCATCGTGGTGGATAATTTATATCCAGCCAAGCTCGAGCAACTCTGCTATAATGAGGTGGACATCCATCGAGTTGGAACCACATTTCAATCCGCTGCTGTAAGGGAATGTCATCTAAATAATTAGAAAAGTCGTTCTCCAAAAAATGTGTAAATGTGATACCCATACCATTGAAGATGGTATGGGTAGCGATTATCACCTTTCAAAGTTCGCTTGCCGCGATACTGCTAATGCAGCAGATGCTCTTCGGATGCTAGTCTCAGGATTGTTATCGAAGTGGCGTTGGACACAATTTCTTCTCCGATAATCTGCTCTTATTGCTGCCTGGAATTGGTCGCCTTCATTATGTATTAAGAATGACCCAGTCTCTCGTAGTCTATTAAAAGTTAACGAAAAGACTCGTCGATTAGGCACTCTTCTATTTGGAAACTGGAGCGTATACTCCCGCACCTATTCTAAAGCATTAACGTTACAGAAACCATACACAAAAATCATATCAGCGTATTCAACATTAGAATATGTATGTGGCATTGCGGCTGATGCTATTCACACAAAAATATCTGAGTAACTGACTGAAGACTGATTTAGGAATTATAATTCTAGAAGGAAGCCAAAATGTAAACAAATAAAAGAATTTAAGGTGATAATCGCTACCTGTAACATTTTTGTTTTGTTTCTTTTTTTGCGATTTTCTCTAAAACTAAGCAAAAACGAGCAAATCTCTAAAGGACTTTTTGTATTATTTTTTCGGTCCCCTATGAGTTCCTGAAGTTTTGCCATTTAAATTCGGGACACCCTGTATAAAGAGAGAGAGGAAAAAGTGTAAAAACGGGCACTGGTGTAAACATGGGCACCCCGTGACTAAGGGAGATATTGAAGACTAGCGACAAGAACTGTCTATGGAGCCGTTTGCTTATATAAGATACCAGTGAGCAGTTGGAACCATTCTTTCTACTATAGTGTGGATGCAGCTTGAGTTATTGTACAAATTGGTGTTCTTTCTGAACTGTAAACTTTTGAGAGATACGTGAAATCGTTTTTATTTCATGTTCTTATGTTAATTTAAAAACAATTTCACAATGACACCTGGAAAGCGGGGATCTTAAGCTACTGTTTGAAGCACACCTTTAGTCACATGGGCAACCTTTCTTGGTGTAAATATGGACCCCCATTTCCCCGGTAATTTCGACATATCTCTTGTTAGAGATCACAATATGCATATTTTGTGATGGAAAGTTCTCTGAGGAAACTCAGGGAGAGGTATAGGTAAAATGTTCACAAATGTGGGAACTTATATCGTGCCGGGACTAAAAGAGCTAATTATGATTGCGATTTCTCTATATATAAAAAAAAAAAAATATATATATATATATATATATATATATATATATATATATATTTTTTTTTTTTTTAAATGAAATAATTGAAATGTTGATGTTAGTGAAAGATAAAAGTCTAGAACTTTGCAAGTTACAATTAACTTAAATCAAGTCCAAAAAAAGGTGCCAATATATATATATATATCGTGTATATATATATATATATATATATATATATATATATATATATATATATATATATATGACTCACTCTAACAACACAAATCTTAAATTACTACAAATTAATACGATGCACTCAAAACACTGCAAAAACGTAATGCAGCAAATAATTGCACAACAAAAATTAGATATAATTCTTCTGCAAGAACCGTACTCATATAAGAAACTTATTACAGGTTATAAAGGTTATAAGATATTTCAAACATTCGATGATAACCCACGAGCAGGCATAGTGTTAATTAACCCTAACCTTGATGGCTGCATGATAACTCAATTTTCTAACAGAGATAGGGTCGTAATAGAGGTTATAATTGGGAAGGATAAATATATTATTGCTAGATGTTATTTCGATATAAATAGAGATGTAAACACCGATTTAGATAAACTTAATGAACTCGTCGATTACTCTAAAAATTATCATTTCGTAGTTGGCATCGATACAAATTGTAGGTCTAAAGTATGGTATGATAAAATCACTAATAAAAGGGGAACTTCTTTAGAGGAATTTCTCACTACCAATAATCTCTTAGTAATGAATGTAAAATCAGATTTGACTACTTTTGAAGGACATCGAGGAAAAAGCAATATAGATTTGACAATAACAAATATAAAAGCCTCTGGGCGTATCAAAAACTGGAAAATATCACATGAAACTAACCTTACCGACCACAATTTTATCTTCTTCGAAATCCAAAATAACATTAATTTGACCAAAATGACAAAAACTATAAAATACATCACAGCAAACGCGGACTGGAATAATTTTGAAAGTAATTTAAATTATCAACTTAAAAAACAATTTCTACTCTGCTCCAATGAATCCTACACCATCGATGAACTGCAAGAAAATATTATTAATGTACTTAATGATATGAACACTAATGTAATCTCTAGAAAGTTGACCTCAGCAATTATTAAAGCATCAAATATGTCATTCAGAATCTCAAACAGAAGACATAATAATAAACAGTACAAGCAGGTACCCTGGTGGAACGAAGAACTGACAAAGTTACGTAAAACGACTAACAAACTTAGAAAAGAATATCAAAAAATTAAAGATAACCAAGAACTTAGAAATGCTGCCAAAAAAAACAATTACTTGACCAGTAAACACACCTATCAAAACCAAATTAAACAATCAAAACTAGATACTTGGAAAACATATTGTAACAACGCAAAACCATGGGATTGGACTTATAAATGGGCGGCTGGGAAAATTAGAAACCCTTTGCTCTTAAAAACTATTATAACAACTGATAACAATTACACGAATGACATACACGAAACATTAAAACATATCATGAATGATCTAATTAACGAGGATACTCGAGAATCAGACAATTCCGAGCATAAAATAACAAGATCAAATGTTTTAAAACCTCCTGAAACACTTGTTGACTTACCGATAGAAAATCAAGAAATTTGTAACGCAGTAAAACTACTGAAAAACAAAAAATCTTCTGGATATGATGGAATCACACCAACAATTTTTCAAAAAAATTTTTAAATAATGCCAAAATTACTTCTAAACGTTTATAAATTATTTTATCAAAGAAAAGAAATTCCTGACAATTGGAAAATTGGACTCTTAGTTTTAATACCAAAACCATCAAGTGATAAGCTAAGACCTATCAGCATGCTTCCAATCATGAGCAAAATTATGGATAGCATTATTAAAAACAGACTCGTCCATTTTCTTCTTAAAAATAATATAATAAATAAGCAACAATTTGCCTTTTTACCAAGGACAGGTACACTAAATGCATTGCAATTTCTAAATTTGCATATTACTGATGCTTTAGACAAAAAAGATCAACTGTTAGTTATTAGTCTAGATATCAAAGGAGCATTTGACAATGCTTGGTGGCCTGCTATCCTCTATAATTTGAAACAATATAACTGTCCTCAAGACTTATATTTATTAATTAAAAGTTTCCTCGATAACAGACGCCTACTACTAAAAACAAATACATTAACTTACTCAAAATCGTTGACAATAGGTACGCCACAAGGATCAGGAATTTCACCCATTTTATGGAATATTCTAATAAATACAATATTTGATCTAAATTTACCGAACGAAATTAAATTACAAAGTTATGCCGATGATATACTTCTTTTAATCAGAGGGCGATGTTTTAAAAATTTACCAGAACCCGCGAATTCAGCACTACAAAAAATATCAGATTGGACGAAAAATAATAACAAGTTAAAACTAAACACATTGAAATGTAAATATATAATTTTTAGCAGAAAAAGAAATATACCGGACCTAAACCTGCATATAGACAAAGAGAGAATCGAAAGAACGGAAACACTGACCTTTTTGGGCGTGCTATTCGACAAAAAACTAAAATGGACACAACATATTGAAAAAATATATAATACGATTTTAAAAACCATTAACTCTCTCACTATTGCTGCAAGGACAACTTGGGGCTTAAAAGCTGAATCTCTGAAAATTATCTATGAGGCAGCATTGATTCCAAAGATGCTGTATGCGGCACCGATTTGGCATAAAGCTATTAAAAAAAAATGCAACCTTCAAAAATTACAGAAGTTACAACGGCTCATAGGAATCAAGATAGTAAAAGGTTACAAAACTATATCACATGATGCAGCATGTGTTTTAGCCGGCATGATACCTATAGACCTAAAAATAAACGAAATAGTGAAATTCACATTAATAAAATTAGATAGTTGTGACTACGGAACTACTATAAAAGATTCAATAGATTACGAGACTAAACCTTCACACTGGCTACACCCTGCGATACACGCGAAAATTAATACACAATTAACACAGATTGCACAGAAACTTGCAGACGTTACTAATATATTCACAGACGGAAGTAAA
Organism: Euschistus heros; assembly: GCA_003667255.2. Classification (NCBI taxonomy): domain Eukaryota; kingdom Metazoa; phylum Arthropoda; class Insecta; order Hemiptera; family Pentatomidae; genus Euschistus; species Euschistus heros. The sequence continues at coordinate 165,064 of RCWM02000139.1, forward strand.
GAAGGGGACAATGTAGGCTGTGCTTGGTTACTTTGGGACAAGAGAGGAAACATGATAAGTGCTAAATATAAGCTGGGTGCAACTTGTTCCAATAACCAAGCAGAAAAATATGCAGTCTTAAAAGCAACAGAATTCCTTCTTGATCTTCCTACTAACGTACACCACGACATTGTAATATTGACAGATAACATGACTCTAATACAATCCATTCTTAATCCTAATATTCATCATTCTGATTTTAATAAAAATTGATAATTCAGTTCTTTCATACTTACTAACATTTTTAAAGAGTGTTAACGGTTTCTTTAACAATTAGGGGAGGTATATGACTAAATAAATACTTTAAGGACGTCACGGCTGATTTTAATAAAATTTGATAATTTAGTTCTTTCATACTTACTTAGATTACTTTCACATTTCTTATGAATCTATTGGCAATTTCTAAGCTTGATAAAAGCTCTGAAATATTTATTATTTTTTATTGGGGGTGGGGCGGAAAGGTGCAAATCGGGTTTTTTAAATAAAAACTGATTTTCATTATATTTAGTAATCAAGATTTTTAAGCTTAAAAAAAAAAAATAAAAACATTCTGAAAGTAACTCAACTAATTTTTTTATTATTTGTGGAGATCACATTTTAAATAAATCGTAAATTGTAGGGTAAGAAGGAGGGTCTAATTGGGGTAAATATTTACGTAAGATCAGTTTTCCGTTTTTGTTGAAATTAGATACTAATGTTTCTTTGGTAAAGTTTCCTTTCTTGAATAAGTTTTAGGTATAAGAGCATAAATTCTAAAAAAAACTTTTATTTTTAACACTGTTATATAAAAGTTAACTTTTATTTATACCATTTGAGATAAAAGTTATTAGATATAATAACTGTTAGTGCGAGATCTTAATGTTCTCTACGGCTCATGCGATTTGAAACTGACTAAATTTAAAAAAAAAAGAAGGGTTTTGACAGTTCTTTTAGCAATTGGGCTCCCCATAATTTGACTAAATTAATACTTGAAGGACGTCTCGTCTGATTTTAATAAAATTTGATAATTTAGTTCTTTCATACTTACCAACATTTTCAAAGGGTGTTAACAGTTTTTTTTAACAATTAGAAGGAGGGAGGTGTGGCTAAATTAATACTTAAAATACGTCACGGCTGATTTTAATAAAATTTGATAAATTAGGTCTTTCATACTTACTAACATTTTTAAAGGGTGTTAAAAGTTTCTTTAAAAATTAGGGGAGGGGTTTGACTAAATAATTACTTTAAGGACGTCACGGCTGTTTTAATAAAATTTGATAATTTAGTTCTTTCATACTTACTAACATTTTTGAAGAGTGTTAACGGTTTCTTTAACAATTGGGGGAGGGATATGACTAAATAAATACTTTAAGGACATCACGGCTGATTTTAATAAAATTTGATAATTTAGTTCTTTCATACTAAATAACATTTTTAAAGAGTGTTAACGGTTTCTTTAACAATTAGGGGAGGGATATGACTAATTAAATACTTTAAGGCCGTCACGGCTGATTTTAATAAAATTTGATAATTTAGTTCTTTCATACTTACTAACATTTTTAAAGAGTGTATCCTTTAAGGACGTCTCGGCTGATTTTAATATTAAGTAAAAAAATAAATCAACCGATTTACATAAAATGTAAATATCGTTTCCGTACATGATTTCTAACAATTCCAACTAGTGCTAACAGTTATTGTGTTTTGTATTTTTAAACTAGATACTAATTTCTCTTTGGTTTCTTTTCTTGAACAAGTATTACCAACAATAATTACGGAAAAAAACTTTAATTTCAGCACTAATATAAATGTTAAACTTTTTTTTATACCATTTGAGATAAAAGTTAATAGATATAATAAATGTTAATGCAAGATCATTAATGGGAGGGTAGAATATAATGAAAATCAATTTTTCACCACCCCCCATAAAAAATAATAAATATTTCAGAGCTGTTATTAGGCTTAGAAATTGCTAATAGATTCATAAGAAAAAGGATATTTAAGTTTGATAAAAATCAAATATGTCGTTCTTCAGTGCTACTATAACCCCTCCTAAATTATTAAAATTTTAAAATTTGATCAGTCCCACATTGCATGAGCTGTTGAGAACATTAATGGTCTTGCATTAAAATTTATTATATCTTTTAAATTTTAACTCTAATGGTAAAAGTAAAAGATAATTTTTTTTTTTTGATTTGGAAGGGATATCATTAAATTGTTAAAATTGTATCAGTTTTAAATTAGATTAGCCGTTGACAACATTAATGGTCTTGAATAAAAATGTATTATATATTATACGATATGTATTATACGAAACCGTTAACACTCTTTAAAAATATCAGTATGTATGAAAGAATAAATTATCTAATTTTATTAAGGCAACTTCCCCATAAAGCTGTCATATTCCTCACCTATTTATTTAATTGCATCCTCCGAACAACCTATTTCCCCTTGCAATGGAAACATTCTATTATTATCCTTTTCCTGAAACCAGGCAAACCTTCCAACAATCCATCATCATACAGACCGATCAGCCTTCTTCCAATCCTGTCAAAAGTCTTTGAAAAACTTCTTCTTAAACGCATTCTACCCATCCTTGAATCCCATAATATTCCCTCACACCAGTTTGGATTCCGCTCTAAGCACTCCACTGTCCAACAAGGCCTTAGAGTTGTAGACCATATATCCTCAGCACTTGAAAGCAAACAGTATTGCTCCGGCGCATTTCTGGACATAGCGCAAGCTTTTGACCGGGTATGGCATGCCGGTTTGCTTTTCAAACTCAAAACCCTTTTACCTCAATCGCTATTCCTAGTCCTTCAATCCTACCTCTCTAACCGTTCCTTTCGAGTTCGCTGCGGAATGGAATACTCTAACTGCTACCCAATAGAGGCAGGTGTTCCACAAGGTAGCGTTCTTGGTCCAGTTCTATATATCCTATATGCTGCAGATATCCCTACTACCACTGATACTTTCCTAGGAACTTTTGCTGATGACACTGTTATCCTTTCATCGCATCCAGATCCCTCAATAGCTTCCAGTAATCTCCAAATCCACTTATCCCTGATTGAAGATTGGTGCAACAACTGGAGGATCAAAAGTAATGAAACAAAATGTACCCATGTAACTTTTACCCTCCGTCGCACATCCTGTCCTCCTGTTTATATAAATACTATTCCGCTACCCATAGCTGACACAGTACGGTATCTTGGCTTTTACCTAGACAAAAGACTTACTTGGAACCCTCATACTAGACTTAAAAGGCAAGAACTTAACAGACGCTTCAGCCAATTGTATAGACTACTAAATAGGACATCCCAACTCTCCATAAAAAACAAACTCCTCATATACAAAACCATCATTAAACCTATTTGGACCTATGGACTTGAACTGTGGGGGACAGCAAAACAATCGAATATCAAACGCATTCAATCCTTCCAATCTAAAGTCCTTCGTACTATTGTAAATGCTCCTTATTATGTCTCCAATAAAACCCTACATAATGATCTCAACATACCTTTTGTTCTTGACCTCATACCCCTTAAATTCTCCAAATTCCATCAAAACCTTTCCAACCATCCCAATCCACTTGCTCAATCACTATCCAGTTCCACGCATCCTTATAATCCACCTCGTAGATTAAAACGGCAATGGCCCCGAGATTTATTGTAAATAATTATTATTGGAGTGCTGGTAATGGCCAGCTTCTCTACTCAAGTCCTGTGCGACTGTGCCATAGCGCTCTCTCTCAGCCTCCACTGGATTATATCAGTGATGCAGCTGATAAAACAGCGCAGGGAACTCTCTGAGCCCGGCTTGCCTTTCAAACTGGGGGGCGGGCTTGGATCGGGGTGTTCCTCGGAATGTTTGTAAATATTGTATATAAAGTATGAATGTAGTTATGATTCTTTCTTTTCTTCTTTAATTCTTATTTTATTTATTATTTTCTATTTCTTGCACATTTTATCTTATTTCTTGTATATATTATTTTATTTCTTGTATCTTTAAGTTGTTTATTTAAAAGTTTCTTTATTTTACATTTTCTTACTTAATTTATTTTACATTATTTTATATCATTGTACATATTGAATGAATGAGTCACTGTCATCAATATTACTCATTGCCCTTGAGTGAGGCAGCATGTAATTAATCAAATAAAAAGATTAGAAAAAAAATTTTTTATTAAAATCAGCCGAGACGTCCTTAAAGTATTAATTTAGTCAAACCCCTCCCTTAATTGTCAAAGAAACCGTTAACACCCTATAAAAATATCAGTATGTATGAAAGAATAAATTATCAAATTTTATTAAAATCAGCCGAGACGTCCTTAAAGTATTAATTTAGTCAAACCCCTCCCTTAATTGTCAAAGAAACTGTTAACACCCTATAAAAATATCAGTATGTATGAAAGAATAAATTATCAAATTTTATTAAAATCAGCCGAGACGTCCTTAAAGTATTAATTTAGTCAAACCCCTCCCTTAATTGTCAAAGAAACTGTTAACACCCTATAAAAATATCAGTATGTATGAAAGAATAAATTTTCAAATTTTATTAAAATCAGCCGAGACGTCCTCAAAGTAATAATTTAGTCAAACCCCTCCCTTAATTGTCAAAGAAACTGTTGACACCCTATAAAAATATCAGCATGTATGAAAGAATAAATTTTCAAATTTTATTAAAATCAGCCGAGACGTCCTTAAAGTATTAATTTAGTCAAACCCCTCCCTTAATTGTCAAAGAAACTGTTAACACCATTCAGAAATATCAGTATGTATGAAAGAATAAATTATCTAATTTTATTAAAATCAGCCGAGACGTCCTCAAAGTATTAATTTAGTCAAACCCCTCCCTTAATTGTCAAAGAAACTGTTAACACCATTCAAAAGTATCAGTATGTATGAAAGAATAAATTATCTAATTTTATTAAAATCAGCCAAGACGTCCTTTAGTATTGATTTAATCAAACCCCTCCCTTAATTGTCAAAGAAACTGTTAACACCATTCAAAAATATCAGAATGTATGAAAGAATAAATTATCTAATTTTATTAAAATTAGCCGAGACGTCCTTAAAGTATTAATTTGGCCAAACCCTCCTCCCTCTAATTGTTAAAAGAACTGATAAGACTCAATATAAATGTTAGTAAGGGTGAAAGTACCATAATTATCAAAGTTTATTAAAATCAGCCGAGCCGTTCTTAAAGTATTAATTTAGCCAAACCCCCCCCTTTCTAATTGTTAAAAAAACTGATAAGATTTAATATAAATGTTAGTAAGTATGAAAGAACAAAATTATCAAATTCTATTAAAATCAGCCGTGACGTCCTTAAACTATTAATTTAGTCAGCTTTCCCCCTAATTGTTAAAAAAACTGTTAACACCCTTTAAAAATGCTAGTAAGTTTGAAAGAAATATAATGATTAAATTTTATCTAGCCGAATGAAATTTATCATAACTTTTAACTTTTATGTTAAATGATAAAAGTAAAAGTTTAACTTTTATATAAAAGTGTTAACAGATAAAAGTTTTTTTTTTAACTTTTACTTTTATTGCTAGAACTTTTATTTAACTGTTATTTCAGAACTTTTATTTTTAACCTCTTTTGAGTAAAAGTTTTTTTAAAACAGTTATTTCATAACTCTTTTGAATAAAAAAATAACTGTTTCGGTCCCTGATTAATATCATTGTTAAAATTTCAATGTAAATGTAATTATGATAATTAAGGTAGGTAGTATACATTTGTATGGAACGTATCAACCTAAATAAACGGTCCTTTCAAAGGGTTACTTTGAAAGGAAAAAAAATGAAAAAAAAAAAAAAAAAATATATATATATATATATATATATATATATATATATATATATATATATATATATATATAATATATAAGGACCCATATTTACACCCCAATTTTTCTGGTGTTATTTTGAATGCGTTTTGTAAATCATCGTTTTTTAAATGAAATAATTGATGTTAGTGAAAGATAAAAGTCTAGAACTTTGCAAGTTACAATTAACTTAAATCAAGTCCAAAAAAAGGTGCCAATATTTACACCTCTTCCTCTCTTACTTTCTCTCTCTCTCTCTCTCTCTCTCTCTATATATATATATATATATATATATATATATATATATATATATATATATATATATATATATTTATATAGTTATATTTACCTCCTACTTAAAACAAGTTATTAAAAAAATTTCAATTTCTTGAACGAGTTAAATCATAGATATCAAATTTGTTCACTTTGATAATTAATATCATTAATAAGAGTAACCAACAGCTTACAGCAATTCATACACATGCCCTCTCGCTTTGCTCCAGAAATTAAACTAGTACAATAAAACATATTTTTACCATCACAATCAAAGATACATTACCGCTTTATATAGTAATAGTATCCGAAAATCATTACTGTGATCTCGTTCAGATCCGATCAGAATAGATACAGTTGCGGAGGATAAGAAAGCTCTATAAAAACTGAAGCCACCAAATGGTGAGATGCTGCATGTGCTCTATGCACAGCAAACTGGGATATCAAACCAAATATTAATACGTGAGTATAGATTCCAAGATTTATGTCTATGGTTGTGGTTTCAGCTTCGTAAATGGCTTTAATACTAAATTCATATTTCGTTAAATATTCTAATGCAATGTTTACTCCAACTTATAGCTGTCATTTATCAAAATAAACTCGTCTAATGTACTTTTTCCTTAAACGATATTAATAGGATTGTGAATTAAATTCAAGACAGTTTGGATATAGAAATGTTCAGAAAAGGTCAAAGCATAATTTAAGTATCACGAAGTTTTTCATAGCCACTTCTTATGAATTAAACTTGAATACTCAAATATTCAACATGCGCTTACGAATAACCAGGAAATGAATAGATGATGAAGTTAATCCATCTTTTCGAATTTCACCGACTAGTTTTGTGTAAAAAAATTAAAAAATGGCGTTGTTTTTCTGCCCATAATACCTACCGGAAATCCGTACTTGAATAACAGTTCTAAAAATTAATCAAATATAAATTTCGAAAATCACAAAATTATTACATTTAAGTTTGTTTTTACTAAACCAGTTACTATCATCCGAAGATATGGGACCTATGAATAGATCTAGACAGAAGGGTAAATACTGTTAGTATGTGGGCCAAACAATTCATTAAAAAAGGGGTTATCTAAGAACAACTAAAAGAAAACTGTACTCTACTGTAGAAAAGGACTGTAAGTAAAATTAGAAAATGCACCCATCTGCGATTATATTTTATTACAGAGCCCAAGTTGTGGCTGAATTTCGATCCTGGGACAATTTTTGAAAATAACATTCAAGTCAAAAACACATTTTATAACTTTTTTTTTTCTCTGAGTTCAGAATTCACAATTGAAAAAATAGATACTAAAAGAAGGTAAATATTTTGTATAAAATCTTTCTAGGTAATTTTTTTTTTTTTTGTAATAAAAAATCCTTTGTCACAAAAACAAATATATCATGTGAAAAGACCCATACAACATCTAAAAATTAAAGAACTAAAGTTTCAAATAAAAAAAGGTTTAATTCCTTTTATGTTTTATGTTGATCAATTACATAAAATAAAAATCATCACAAGTATTATAACCAACAAATTATACGGATTGCTGTAGGCCATGACCAAGCAGGACTGCCAACATGCCGCAGGAAAGAGAGGACATCTTTCACTAAAGGGCAACTGAACAGGTTGGAAGGAGAGTTCCAAAAATCTAACTACTTGACCAGGCTGCGAAGGTATGAAATAGCAGTAGCTCTGGAACTCACTGAGCGCCAAGTAAGAATTTTTTATAAATAATTTAAATGAGAAAAATTCTAAATATACAGAAACATATACAGTACAACATGGTGGGGGGAATAAATTAATAGCTTTATGTAACTGTTTTCCATTAATTATTTAACATTTTTTCAGGTTAAGGTCTGGTTTCAAAATCGTCGGATGAAATCAAAAAGATCTAATATAGAAATGCAAAGTGACATAGACAAAACCTGCCAGAATATAAACCAGCAAACACATTATATACAGTGTTAACTTTTGTATTAGAAAATATTCCTATTTCATTGCCATGATAACACTTTTTAATTACTAATGAGATAAAAATAATTATATCTTCAAAATCCATTAAATCAACATTTTGTGATTATTAGATATGTTCGTTTCACATACTTAACCCATCTTTTAATTCACTCACTCTCCTCCAACATTTTTCAAATTCAAGTTACAGCCAGTTATCGTCAATCTTTTGAATCAGCTGTCACCTATTCTTAGATATTCTTCAAACTTTAAATCTAACACAATATGTTTACAATGTCAGGAATAAATTAACCTTATTTTAAAGAAATAAATGTTAAGAATAAAAATATTTGTATTTGTCAAAATTCTTTCTCTATTTTGATTATTTTATAAAACGCATCTCCTTTTGAGCTTATCTCTTCTTCTTTCTGAACTTTAATTTAATCTATAATGGTCAGACTTGTAAAAGAAAATCCTGATATTGAAAAGTTAGGAAGAAGAAGAAGAAGGGATGTTATATTAGAATTCTTTGAATTTATTATCTACTATAAAAGGTTAGGAATTATAATTAAATTAAATACTGATGATTAAGATTGTTTAAATGTAGTTTTTTCAGATATCCTATCATATTATAAATCTTCTCAAAACCAGAAAACTCCACTTATAATAACTAAGACTACATTTCTGGCTGGGTACAATATGAGAAATTGTATTGAATTAGCTACTAAAATATATTATTTTGCGATTAGATTTTAATCATAATCAATATAAAAAGATACTGATCTAGGAAGTTTATTTTTTAGAAAATTACTGAACAGTAAACGAGGATTAATTACAAAAGCAAAGGAAAAATTAATAATCATTAAACTATTTTTCATTTAATATAGAGTATCATCTACCAAATTAAGTGTAGTAGTAATACAAGCTTACCAATACAGATAATAAGTAAGAATAATAAAATATTGTGGAAATAAGGGATATTCAGGAAGAAAAATGAAGCAAAATTTAATAAAATTTTTATAAATAATGATAAAAGAATGGTTGACTGGATGATATATGGAGAAGGATAGTCAGGGATGCAGTCCTTTTTATAAATATATACGTATTTAATAATAAAATGTATTTACATTCAAAATTATGTTTTCAAATCACATATTATTGTTCATCTTTTTTCTTTTGTTCAACCACATTTTCATTTGTGTTGTTAACCTGTAACGAAATAAGAAAATTAATATAGCTAACAATACTTTGCCAATGATATTAAATTATTATTATACTCATTGTTAAGTTATGAATCAAGTAGAGAAATACAGTAAGTTCTATAAAATAAAATAAGTTAAATTCTATATATATACAAATGTAATTGAATTATCTAAGAGGTGTTGGTCAATTGAAGTAAACAATAATGAACAAACTACTTAGTCTGCTTCAATGTTTTCGCTCATTTTGAAGAACTATGAGAACCTCATATACAAATATTAAAATAAATAAATTACTATAGTAAATAGACTTTCAGTATATTTTTATATTAATGCACTTTCACAATAATTCATTTATCTTCTAAATATATGTAAATAAGATTTTCAAACTTTCTTCTATCTCTGAAGAAGGCCTTTAAAGTGGGCCAAAATTTCAACATGAATGAAGTATTATTTTACTGTTATGATGTTTTCCCAACTCTGTACACCCTTTACTTCCTGTATTGTACAATGGTCAAATATTTGTAGAATGGAATTATGTAAATAAAATAAAATTTATATTGTAATTTTTTTTTTTTTTTAATTAGCCTTTACATCTTATTTCTTTACTCTGAACTAATGATCCACATGACTGAGTTTTTAACTTAAATAAACACTAAATTTATAACAATTCCATTGAGAAGGTATCAATAATATCAAATTAATTATCTATCTATACTATTATACAGGGTGTCCCGAATTTAAATGGCAAAACTTCAAGAACTTATAGGGGGCTGAAAAACTAAGACAAAAAGTCCTTTTAGGCTAGTCAAATAAGACACAAAAAAAGACAAACATCGGAAAAAATGAAGAAGTTCTGATTTTTTGATATGTTATTAGGATACGTGAGAGTAGTGTAAAACCAAGTTTGCAACTTCTAAAGACCTGTGCTAGCTCTGTGGTGGTCAAAAAACCTCGATTTTTTCCCACTTTTTTCAGAATTTCGTAAATATCTCGAGAACCATGCATGCTACAAAAAATATCTTTCACTTCTTTTTTAAAGCAGATAAAATTACTTACAATTTGAGCTCAAGATCTGCTCTGTGGCTCAAATAAGTTCGGCGATTCAGCTCGTCAAAGATGGGGTATTTTTTCCAAAAATTTTCCAAGTCCACTTTAAGTCATCTGTTCAATAGAATATCGGCTTCTATACTCATCCGAGGGCATTATTTCTATTGTAACTCTGTTGTAGAGACAATATTATCTTTAATTTATGCACCAAGCGGAGAGCCCAGTAGCTCTTTCGTATTATTAAAAACTAGTCTGCCAAGAAGGATGGCACATAGCTTCCTCCTATTGATAGATTATACGAGTACAACTGCCCAACTGGACAGTTCAATCCGATCTCAACGAATTTATAGGAAACAATGCCGATGCTAGTTCCTAACTACATCTAAAGTGTCAATCGGATTCGACGCTTAGTTCGCAAGCAACACATTTTTACAGAACCTCATGTAATTTCTAACGATTGTGAAAAGCCTTCTATTGATTCGATTGCAACTAGATTAGTAGGGGGACCATCTAGAATACAAACTACATACTACCTGGTAATTTCATTGAAATCGGATAAAAATTGAGAAAGTTAGGGGGAGGAACAAGGAAAGGTGACCACATACTGACGAACAGACAGACACTGAACCAAACTTTTTCAGGGTGTTCTAAAACGTAAAACTCGAGTGGAAATTTTGATTTTGGAAGAAAAAATATTTTTCCCTTCAAAAAGTGATTACAATGCTACCTTTGGTAGACTAGGAAGCAATGAACATTTTTTATACAGTTACTTGGTATTAATCCTTTTTGGTTTGTTTAAAATAATTAAGCTAACCTCAAGGGTCTAAAATAGAATTAGAAGTACCTCCCCAAATGGTGCTCCAGGAGGTTTTTGACAAATGAATGCAACAAACGACGCCTAATCAGCTTCCTCCGGTCCGGTTTAGAAAAAGTGGGCATAGAAACAAGACAGGCAGAAGAGGACGCAGACTCCACCGTCGTAAGAACTGCAATCGATAAGAGCTCTTTCTATAAAAATCTATTAATAATTAGAGAGGATGTCGACTTGATGGTTCTCCTGAATTGATTAGGGTCAGATAAGGAAAACGACTTCTTCCAGAAAAGTAGCAGATCACGTTGCCAGCAATTTTCATCCACCTCGTTCAGTCATGTAGATCTGCTCGTTCTCCCCTCCTTCGTCTTATTCCTCCACGCAATTAGCGGTTGTGACACTCATCGGCTATATTCGGGCAAGGAAAAACAAAGATGCTGTCTGCTCTGGTGGACCAGGTAGACGTGTTCCTATAACCTGACGTAACTCAGAAACAGGTAGCTGCTGTTGGCATCAAGTGCTTTGTAGCACGGTATGGAGGAGACACCTACGACACTCTGCACTCTTTGCGGTACAAGCTGTTTGTGCACGCAGCTGCCAATGCAAAGGTCAACCTGGCTCGTCTGCTCCCAACTGAAGAGGCTGCCGCTCAACACTCCTATCGGACGTACCACCAAATTCAAAAAATGGCTAAGAGTGGATAAGGATCCAACCTTGTGGGGATGGACCAGAAGCCAGCAGTTCCTGCTACCTGTCACAACAAAGCCTAATTCACTAAGTTTGTTGAAATTGATTTCCTGCAAGTGTCGTAAGCAATGCTCTGGAGAAGGCTGCATCTGCAAGAAAGCAGGGCTGAAGTGTTCTGCTTTTTGTAGCTTTTGTATGGGAAAGACGTGCTTTAATATTCCTACAGTAGATATCGAAGAATCCGATAATGAGGACTAGAACACAGGCCTGCGTCTAAGCATATACATATGTAATTTTTTTCTATGTTAATATTTTTTGTATTAGATATTATTTCACAATTAGCTTCAACCATGATACACAATTTTCACATTCATTATTATTTCTTTATTTCAAAATGATAATTTTTTCCGAAATTAATAATAAACTTACTTTAGAAATCTTTTGTATTTTCTTTTGTCTTTTTCTCTCTCTTTCTATAGAAATAATATGAGTCATGCTAATTATCAGACCCTCAATATGCATAATTCCAGAATTTGCCAATTTGGTTTTTTGAAAATGATAGAGCTATTGGCCTCTAAGCTAAGTGCATAAATTAATGGTGATAATTGTTCTGCATCAGAGTTATAATAGAAAAAATGCGCAGGGACGAGAATAGAAGCCGTTATTCTAATGAACAGATGACTAAAATTGGACATGGAAAATTTTTGGAAAAATTACCCGATCTTTGAAGAGCTGAATCTCCGAACGTATTAAAGCTACAGAGCAGATCTTGGACTCAAATTGTAGGTAATTTTATCTGCTTTGAAAAAGAAGTACAAGATTTTTTTCGTAGGATGCATGGTTCTCGAGATATTTACAAAATTCTGAAAAAAGTGGAAAAAAATCGAGGTTTTTTGACCACCATGGAGCTAGCACAAGTCTTTGGTTGTTGCAAACTTGGTTTTACACTACTCTCATGTGTCCCAACAACATATCAAAAAATCAGAACTTCTTCATTTTTTCAGATGTTCATGTCTTATTTGACTGGCCTATTTAGAGATTTGCTCAATTTTGCTTAGTTTTAGAGAAAATCGCAGGTAGTTACAGGTAGCAATGATCACCTTTCAAAGTTCGTCAGGCTAGGCAGTGAGATATGTAAACACTTAATGTTATCCTTTACAATCTTTTATTTGTTTACATTTTGGCTTCCTTCTAGGATTATAATTCCTAAATCAGTCTTCAGTCAGTTACTCAGATATTTTTGTGTGAATAGCATCAGCCACAATGCCACATACATATTCTAATGTTGAATACGCTGATATGATTTTTGTGTATGGTTTCTGTAACGGTAATGCTTTAGAAGCGGTGTGGGAGTATGTGCGCCGATTTCCAAATAGAAGAGTGCCTAATCGACAAGTCTTTTCGTTAACTTTTAATAGACAACGAGAGACAGGGTCATTCTTAATACATAATGAAGGCGACCAATTCCAGGCAGCAATAAGAGCAGATTATAAGAGAAGAAATTGTGTCCAATGCCACTTCGATAACAATCCTGAGACTAGCATCCGAAGAGCATCTGCTGCATTAGCAATATCGTGGCAAGCAATATGGCGAACTTTGAAAGGTGATAATCGCTACCCATACCATCTTCAAAAAGTTCAGAATTTATTACCTCAAGATTATGTCAAGAGATTGAATTTTAGTAACTGGTTTCTTGACAAAATTCGCGATGATAATTTATTTCCATTAAAAATTATATGGACCGATGAAGCTACCTTTACAAGAGGAGGTATTGTTAATCAAAGAAATTATCATGTATGGGCTCTTGAAAATCCCAGAGCTATTAGAGAGAATAGGTTTCAGCATGAATTTGCTATTAACGTTTGGCTTGTAATTTGGAACAGATTTCTGGTGGGACCATATTTTTTACCTGGAAGATTGAATACACATTTACACATTTTTTGGAGAACGACTTTTTTAATTTTTAGATGACATTCCCTTACAGCAGCGGATTGAAATGTGGCTCCAACTCAATGGATGTCCAGCTCATTATAGCAGAGTTGCTCGAGCTTGGCTGTATATAAATTATCCACAACGATGGATTGGACGTGGAGGAGTAGTACCTTGGCCATCCAGATCACCTGATATGACACCCATGGATTTCTTCGTATGGGGAACCTTGAAGCAAAAAGTTTATTCGGTGTCAATCAACTCAAGAGAGCAATTAAGAGACGGAATCATAGATGCAGTGCACCAAATATCATCAGAACAATGTTTAGCTGCAATTTATCAAGTGAGTGCTAGATGTAATGCTTGCATTGGTGCATGAGGACATTTTGAGGAATATTTACATTAAAAAGAACATAACATAAATATAAATGTAAATAAATAAGTATAAAAATGAAAACTTGTATAAAAACTAAAACTAAGCAAAAACGAGCAAATTTCTAAAGGACTTTTTGTCTTAGTTTTTCGGTCCCCTATAAGTTCCTGCAGTTTTGCCATTTAAATTCGGGACAGCCTGTATAAAAGGACAAACCATTTTTCGTTAGTGATCACTAACCGCGAAAACTACTAAACCAATCTGTACCAAATTTTAACTACATCATCTTCATATTTTAAGAAAGGTTTAGCAATAATAAAATCTTCTGATTTTTAATTAATTTATTATTAAAAGAGCGATAAGTATGTGGTACGCAGTGAAGTTTGAAAACCGACCAATAGGTGGCAAAGGCCAATCAAGAGGGATTACAAAGGTAAGGTGTTATATAGAGCTAGAAATTTGTAATAAAATGCTGTGTATGGGGGTGTTTCTGGTGATCTCGAGGCCAGACTCAAAAGACTGTTTAACTGCTGCATTAGTTTTATTTTCGGGATCCCCAGGAACAGCCAAGTTTCACAATTTTACGCGGAGTTAAAGTGGCTCTTTCCTTCCTACCGTGGCCAGTGTTTTCTGGCATCGTTTCTCTACCAAACAGTGAAATCCCAATGCCCACTTTACATTTCTCAATTCCTTCAGCTCAAATCCTCTGTTCTTACCTGCCAAACCCGTTCCCGCCCATCAGATTTGTACACTCCTGCTCATTGATCTGCTGCTTTCCACAGATCATTCCTAATCTGATCCTCATCCCTATGGAACTCCATCCCTTACACCATTCGTCACTCAAACACCCTTTCCACTTTCAAATATCACTTATTTAACTACCTACTGTCCATCCAGATCCATGAAAACTGTCATTAGCCACTTAATAGTTATATAAAATATAAAAGTTTATGTACACGAAATTTTATTGTTTTTACACAATTGATTCACAAAATGAATCAAAATATTTCTGTGTCTTTTTGTCAATATTTCTAAGCTTAATTTTTATTTGTTATCATTATTAATTACTATTTTATTATATGTAATAATATTTCATAACCATCTTGAGGCTCTGAAGGCCCCTGATTGTACATTATTTTTTAATCTTAAGGGACTTAAGGTCCCAGAATAAATAAAGAACTTTTTTATTTATTTATTATAAAATTTTATGATTAAAAATTAAAATCAAACCAGATGAAATCAGCAACATTATATCTGCCAAATAAAAATTATTATAAAATCGAAATGTCGATTGTTTGCTTTTTGATATTCTGTGTAAAAATATTATTCAGATGCCTTTAGTTGTAATGACTGATATTGCAGTCTATTATCTGCAAGTTTCTTAATAGTCCCTGTCCATCTAGATTACCAACTCATACATTATTTATATACATTTATCGATAAACAAATATAACTTCAATTATTAAATTATCAACAGTTACTATTCAACAGTTAATTATCTATGTTATTTTGTTATGAGAGCGGAAAAGGCCACGATTTATAAACAGTCAAATATAAAATATTAATGAGTTCAGAAAAACTCTAAGTGCTTGCTCAACAGCAATAAGATATTGATAGTATTCGCTCTCAATCACAAACTCCTGAACTAATTGATTTTACACTATTTACATAATTTTTGCATTCAGTAGTGTTTTCTTTAAAGAAGGCAATTTAAATAACAATACATTAAGCAATGATGAAGTCTGCTCATTGCTGTGGCAAAATTAGACTGCTCATAGAGCGGTCAAAATTGGACCCAAGAGGGAAAAGATTAAAGCTATTCATTATCAGTTGCTTTGAGCTAAGTAAACAACATCCATAAATTCAAAATGAATATGGCACTACAAAAGGGTCTTCGGCTCCAAAATATTTTTCAACTAAAAGGAAAGGATTATCAATGACTGGGAAATTGAGCAAACCACACTGGTTTTATGAGGCACAGTGCAAAATTTTAAAGAGCACATCATTAAGGGACTTTAAATACTCAACTTTAAGCATTGGTGACACGTGCATTAAAAAAAAAAAACTAATACGTATCAGTTGCCACTGTTAAGAGAAAATAATACAAAATGTCTTATCCAGCTATGTAATTTACAAAAATTTAGTCATAGTTATTTTTGAATAATTCTAAACAAGCATCCAATAAAGTATTATTACTAACATTTTTCATTATATAAAAATGGAATAGTACAATCTCGATATTTTTTATTAAATAATCAATATATCATATTTATTTGAGATAAAATCTTGACCTCTTGGGAAAATTACAATACACAGTGATTTGTAAAATACTACGCATTTTTGTCCTCTCATCATCCATTATGATTTCTCTAGCCAAGGCCATTTAAATGTCTTTTGATTTTTAAGTCTCGGTTGAGTACCATTTATTTAAAAAAAGAACTTTTCCTTCCAATCCTATGAATCATTCCTGTTTATATTTTTTTCTTTTGACTTTAGATTCAATATCCTCCATTTTTATTCCAGTCCACTATGAGTTTAAAATTTACCCAAAAATGTTTTTCCATTAATGTAAACTAAAGATTATAAAATTACTCACTATAAAAAAAATTTTAAAAATTGCAGATCTTTGCCATGGTATATCACTTAAACATAATACTACTTGTTCCGAAATTCCCTTAACATTGTCA
Source organism: Euschistus heros (assembly GCA_003667255.2). Lineage (NCBI taxonomy): Eukaryota > Metazoa > Arthropoda > Insecta > Hemiptera > Pentatomidae > Euschistus > Euschistus heros. Next base: position 181,865 of record RCWM02000139.1, read on the forward strand.
TATTTTTATTTTTCCAAATTAAAAGAATAAAAATGACATAACTCTACCTGGAATTCATAGTCTAAACCTAATTTAGCCAACTTCTTGTGAAGAGATTTCACCCTTGTTTCCCGCCTCTTCTTCCATTTCTTTATTTCTTCTTTAGACAAATTCCTCATTTGCTTATGAAGATTTTCTCTCCTCCTCAGAGCAGCTGCTTTCATATTGTCCCTATCCTGCTTGAAAACCCAAGGTCTCTGTGACTCAGGTGGAACATATTCACCTAAAAGTAAAAGATGCATATTGGTGTAGAAAATTTAAAAAAAAATCTATGGAATATTTTCAATAAAAATAAAAAATGAATTCAAAGGAATCACAGAATAAATTGATCAAATAACTAACTTAAAATTTTAATTATCAAAACTAATACAGAATTTACACATAAAATAGAAAAAACTGGCACTAATTATTAGTATTGAAAAAAAAAAAAAAAAAAAAAAAAACAGAAACAAACAAACAACAAATATTATTTAAACAGAATATTGAGAACATTGTATAGATATTTTATGGGGACTAATCAAATTACTTGACTAGCGGTGATTGAAATTTTCAAAAATTCTAAAATTGTATCTAGAAACATTGGCACTCCTATAATAGCTTTTTTTTTTTTTTTTTTTTTTTAATTTATTTTATTTTTGTAACCTGGATTTTATTTATTTTATTTTATGTTGAATCTCTTATAACTGCACCCCCGATTACTTTAAATTTTCACTATCAATAATATTCACTCTCTAAAATCTAAAGCACTCGTCCATAAAAACAAAATAACCCGGTTATCAGAAAGAAATAAGCCTTTAAACAATCAGTAATCAGAAACAACAATATGTATTTTTTTTTTTTTTATATTGGTCTAATTTTTAAGATTTTAAATATTTCAGTACAATGCTAAGAAATTGTAACAGAGAATTAATAACATTTTTCAAAAAAAAAAAAAACAAGGACTCCAAAAGCATTAAATTAAATCACATTAACAATGTGGAGTACCAATCTTAAAGATAGATAGTATTTTAAACCTAAAATATGTAACATTTTACTAATCTACATTTTTATAATCAGTGTATCTGTCAACATATTGAATCAAATATTTATTTAGAGAATGAATTTAAAGTAATAAAAGAATAAGAAAAGTATAGTTGAGTGTTAAGTATAAAGAATAAAATGATCAGGGATACAGTCAAAAAGAAAGAACACGTACAAGTGAAAAACTGTTGAGAGTGCTAACGTTTCGACCTACCTAGTTGGTCTTCTTTAGAGTCAACCTCACCGGAGAGGAGAAAAATCATAACTCATTGCCAGTCATTGTTTATTTTCTCTCAAGTATGGTTTGCACTGAAGAAGACCTACCTGGCAGGTCGAAACATTGGCAAACAATTTTAGTATTTGTTCTTGGACATGTTACTTTTTGACTGCATTCATGATCATCTTCTTCTTTATTAATAAAGGAATGAATCTACAATTATAAAAATAAAATAACTTTACACTTTAAAAGCCTGTTAAACATCAGGTAATTGTTCATTGTCTCAGCAACAACTTCAGCAACTTCTTTGTGTTTGAACTCAACAAACGCATAACCTCGAAAATTGCCCAACTGAAAAAGGAAGAAAATAATTATTAAAAAAAAAAATAAAAAAATAAGTAACAATAATAGATCATAGTTAGTCCATGAAAATATCATTTTAAAATTATCTGTACTCACTTTACTAACTGGATGATATACTCCAGTAACTTCGCCAAACTGACTGCAATAATTCTTTAGTTCTTTTTCATAAAAACCATGTGGAATGTGACTAAAGTAGCAGACACCTCTCTCTGGAAATTTCTCTAATTTCTTCTTAATCTGAGGAGCCTGCACAAGAATCGGAAAACAAATCATTTCAATATAATCTCAGAATATTTGCTTTAGATGGTAAACAAAGAAAATGATATAATGGAATAGGCAAGCATTTTTTTTTTTTAATTTAAAACAATGTAACCTCTTCCACTCTAGTATTGACGGTTCATACATAACAGTCATATGGACTATTCCTAAGACTTGAAATAAAAAAAAAAATATATATATACTTATATAAACATGAATAGGATTAACAATATACTCATATAAACATGAATAGGATTACCAATATAAACAATATGTATGATATCCCCTCTCCTAGAAAACCCTATAAAAGGCCACCTCCTCCTGGCCTCCATGACACTCTGCTTCTACCCGTTATGATGTCAGTTTGTTCCACACGAAGTTCTTGTATTAAGTTTTAAATTGTGCTTTTTCTTGTATAATGTATGTCATTCAATAAAAACCTCTTTTTAAAAACTCAGTCCCGCGAACCTTTTATTTAGCTGGCGCCCGAACGGAGGGACGATTGGAAGCGTTAACGTAACTTCGCGGCAGTTCTATCTTATTTCAGGTACAGAACAGCGAGACCTCTTTCCACTGGCAGGAGAAGATTGGGAGCTGAGTATCAATACATCAGCAGATCTTCAAGTCTTTGGGAGCGCTTTGGTATTCCAATACCTTGACCAAAAGGACCTTCAACCTCTTGCTAAAGAATCGTCGGGAAGGAGCTAAAGGAGGAAGTCATCGAGAAGACGTCGAAGACAACGAAGACATCGTTGTATCAAGAAAAAGTATAATTATTTTATTTTAATTTTTATTTTAAGTAATTTTGTAATTTAAATTTAAGTTAGAAATAAGTATAATAATTTAAAATATTAATTAATTTTTATGAATAAATTAGAAGAAAAGCTAAGTAATTTAAAAATAACAGGTTCTACGTTAGTTAAAAAAGATATTAATATGGCTCTTGAAATTAAAAATCACGATTTGGCATTAATCCCGGAATATGACGGAAATCCGTTACAACTAGTTGATTTTATCAGAAATAGCGAATTTTTATATAATTTATATTGTAAAGAGGACAATACTCATAAAAATACAAATCAAGCAAAATTAGTTTTAACAATTTTAAATAAATTAACAGCTAAAGCTAAAGTCGCCGTATATGACAAAGAATTTAATACCGTCAAAGAAATAATAAAATTCTTAAAAAGAAAATATCAAGATACGAGAACTAGGGAACAGTTAATTTCGGAAATTTTAAATACGCGGACTTACCATAATGAGAACCCACTCGATTTCTTAGAACGACTGGGCCAAAAAAGATGCGATTTATACGCACGAATTTATTCTGATAACGAAATAATAGACAAACAGGACGAAATGTATAGGTATGACAAGCAGATATCCCACCACGCAGTACATAGCTTACACCCAGCACTAGCTGACTTTATTTACCATATAAAATTCGATTCATTAGAAGACCTAGAAGAAATAGCGCGGCCCACATAGTTCACCGACTTTACGGAGATAAAAAACAATATAAAAATAACCCAGCTCAAAATAATTATAAAAAGAAAAATTTTGAAAATAATTTTAAAAACAAAGAGTACCGACCAAATTTTAACAACCACCATGATTATCAAAACTACCGACCCCATCAGTATCACCGCGAGCAATATGCGTCGTACAATAATCCTCAACAATACCGACCGTATCAGCATGAACAAGGTCCAACCTTTAATTCTTATAACAATAACAATCAGCATAACTTCCGGCCACAACAGCGAGCAATAGAATATCAAACACCAATTTATAACCAACAGTGGGACCCCCAGTCACAGTATAAATTTTTTAATAAACCGCCCTCCAGAAATTTTAGGCAACAAAATTATCAGCAACCCCAAATAGACTCCAACACTGTTTCAATGAGAACCGTTTCTAATAGAATACACACGATAGAGGAGGAAAAAGATAAACAAATAAAAATATTACAAGAGCGCATAGAATCATTGGAAAAAAGACAAAATCATTTTTTAGAATTAGGCCCGAGCACAAGCAGACCTCCGGACTTAGACCAAATTTAAATTTTAATAATAAGCAAGTAGCCAAAAATGAACAAAAAAAACTACGCGTAATACAGAGTTACATGATGTAAATTTTACTAATGACTTACCAAATTTAATCGACGATAAAAATGAAATGAAAAACGTAATCCGCGACGAAGATATAAAATCGAAAATAAAAGAAAGTGTTAAAAACGTAATCCGCGACGAACATATAAAACCGGAAATAAAAGAAAGTGTAGAAAAATCTATAAAAACTTTTAAGGATATGGAAGACGACGAAAATTTAAAATATCTAAAACATGAAGAACTTAATAAAAATAAAGAAACAGTCCAAAATGAATGTTATAATTTAAATAAAACAATAAAAACCATTAATAAGTTACGGGAAGGAAACGAAAAAAATATAATTAGTAAAATCAAAGAAACTGAAGACTTAAATTCAAATTTAATGAAAGATAAGAACAATTTAAAAGCTTCGGAAAATAGTTTAAAAGTAACTGTTGAAAAATTAAATAATAAAGTAACAAAAGTTAATAAATTGAACCAAAAGACATTAAAAGAAATAATAGCTTCTATTTCCATAAAATGTGGGCATGGTCACTGCTACAATAAGTTAAAAAATTTAAAACCTCAACTAAAAGTTGCTTTAGGCGAGAAAGTAGTTCATAGAGAACTATACAAATTGTTCAATGTAATAAACAGACCGAATAAATCAAAAAATAATTTCCCACTTTGGATCGTACCAAAAAAGATGTATAAATATAGGAAGAAACCAAGTAAAAATATTTAATTCGGATAAATTGTTGATTCTAGTAACTTCGAATTCAACATCAATAACATTTTTATTATTATTCATAATCATACCAACATTAGTTTTATAGGCATAGAGATTTAAACAATAGAATTAAAACAATTGTTTTTCAATCAGATAACACTCTTAACTATTATAATTTATATTCATATCAATTTTTGTCCATACTTAAATTTATTAATATTAACATTAATTATTAATAATACGTTCTAACTAATTCCGTTTACAATTAATATTAATAGATATGTAATTTTGAAAAGAGCAATGAATTTCTAACAAATCAAAAGTATTTAATTTTAATTTTAATAATAAAAGCATTTAATATTTAATTTTAATAATAATTAATAATTAATAATTTAATAATAATAAATAATTAATAATTTAATAATAATAATTTAGTTTATAATAATTAATTGTATGATAATTAGTCATTTAAAGAATACATTTATTTGATTATTACTCCGATAATAATGTTAACTTTCATATATGCGTTTAGGATTAAACTGTTGTATTCGTTCCTTTTAAGCTTCTATTATATTTGACGTTTAAACAATTACACTGTATGACGAAACTAAAGAATCTGTAAATTAGAAATATTTATTTTATTTTATTTTATTTGTCAAACAATATGAGGTATAATCATTTTATTTAATGTTCTATTAAACACTGGAATTGAAATATTAAAATGATATTAAAGGGATAAACGATTTCACAGATTTACGTTTAAATTTAAATACAATATGCATAGCAATTTTATTCATCTTCGTGATTAAGTTAATAATAATAATAAGTTAATAATATAATAATATTAAGTTAAAAGTAATAATCATAAAAATAATAATAATAATAATAATCTAAAAGTCTAACAAGTCTAATAAGGCGTACTGTAATCTTGAGATATTGATTTCTTGCTAATTTTTGGTTTTTAGAAATTGAATATAATTATTATAAACATTTTTTTATGCATTTATAAAATGAAGTTAGCTTTGCAGTTTTGATATGACAAATGATTTACACTTCAAAAATGTAAAATAGAATTATCAGGGTAATTTGTTTAATATTCATTCAAACCTTAGGAAAAAAAAAATATCATTTTACCAGTTTTATAGTCAGACAGAATTTAAATAAATAATAGATATTTTAATTTTAATAATGCACTAACTAACTACATGACTAAAATAATATTATTTTGCATTATACTAGTGAATGGCTAGCTGAACTCAAACTCTTTGGGATTATTGCATTCAAACTCTTTGGGATTATTGAACAGAGTCCATTCTACCTTGAACGAATTATTAAGGATAATAGGAAAAGAAAAAGATATATGTTCTATGCAGCAGAAATTAAGATTAGCGGTAATAGCGTACAATAATACCTTAAATAATAAATTAAAATTAACGCCCAATGAAATTACTTTCGGAACCTCCAGATTAGAGTCAGACGAAAACACCGACCTGACGGAACAATACGTATTAAAATATCACAAGGACCAACAATTATTACATAAATTAATTAGATCCAAAATAAATGACGAAAAAGAAACAAGGACTGAAAAATTAAATAAAAAATAGAGAAGACCCTTTGGATATTCAACGACAATTAGGAGATGTAGAATATTTAAAAAATACCCAAGCAAAAATAAAGAGTAGAGACAAATTTAAAAAAGTAAATGTACTAGTGAAAGATAAGAGACCGATTAAAACCCATATTGACAATATTAAAAGGCCCACTAGAAAAAAGAGAAAAAAGAAACAATATATTTCAGACGACGATAATGAATCCATTCGCGTAAATATTTCGGATGTCTCGGATAACTATGACTCAGATAATGATTCTGATTAAAAATATTTAATTTTATTTAAACAATATTAAAATTTCTTAAAAATCTTTTATTTTAAATATAATAAATATAATGGTATTAGGAGTAATGTTTATGTTATATTGAAAAGAATTATCTGTATTAAACTGACAATGCTGTAGTTTATTTTAATAAAGTCGGACTTTTGTATTTTGCTGTGAAATATTATATTCCATGTTAATAATGTAAAAGATCATTCAAAGCATTATTTTATTTCACGATAATATTCTGTTTGATTTATTTTGTAATTAATATTTTGGAGAACTATAATAAATATTAAGATACTATTATTTGTTTGAAATATTATTTTGATTGATCATTGAGAAAGGTATATTTTATTTTGAAATTATTATTAATTGTAATTAGAAGAGTGTTTGAATTATTATTTTGATTTAAAATATTTTAATTTAATTGTGTCATTTTGAATTTAAAAGTAGTATTTGTAATAGAAGAAAGTAATTCAAAGACTCTTATTTTATTTTCCTTTTGTTTAAATAATGTATTGATATTAAAATGTATTGTTTAGTATTAAGAAATATTCTGTTATCTTTTAGTTGTTAGGAAAATTGTACTTTAGCATGTAAGTAACCTATGTATAAACATTTTAATTTTATAGATAGTTTAAGCTTATTGTTAATATTAGGAAATGGACAAGGTTTAATCTTTTTATTTTTCAAGCATACTGATCCTGACTTAGTAAACAGGAAATGCAAAGTCTAATCCTTTTGTTTATAGATAAGCTGATATTGTATAGACCAAGAGATGATTAGAGGAAGCAGTACTCTCATCTCTCACATCTTGCACTTGGCAAACTATGTATTTGAAAACTGTCAAAAACACTTCAACTGGAAAAATGAAGTCATCCCCGAATAAGAAGAAAACTGTTCCATCTGTGGCTAGGAGTAAACAAAACAAAGCCACGTTAGAAGTTAAGAAAGGTATTTTTTTTGTAATGTTATGCTTTACTCAGAGTTTATAAGTCATTTTGTAAATCGTTGGCAAAAATTCCCTTTAAAAATCCAAGCCTCTGCTGTGGTCTAAAATAAAATGAAACCTTTTCACTGAGGTTGTGGTCTGTCAATATTTTTCCATTGTTCAAGTTTAGTTTATAGGTTACTTTACTGCGACATTCTTCTATGTCAGTTACTTGTCTGCTATATGCAACAGGGTTATTAATACTTCAGTAAGATCACAGTGAATTTTACTTTTTTTTAAATTAACTGATCCATCCACCTCTCAGTTGAGGTTGCATCCTTGGGTGGGAATATAGGGTTGTAATGTGCTTGTCCTAAAAGTTTTGCACTAGCCATTTGGTTAAGTAGAAGATTGATTTGCATAACACAAGCATGAATTATGCTATGCCATGGCAGGGCTCAGGCATTAATTCTCTGCATCCACCTCCTTGCCATGAAAAACTTGTGTTTCTGAAATGGCAAGGAAGAAGAGAAATCAAAATAAGAAAAAGGAGATTGGGCATTTGCAGTGAATATTTTAACTTTAAATTTTATCTATTAATATTAACATGATACCACACACTGCTTAAGTGTTAGAAGAGGTTTTTATTTATTTATTTTTTGAATTCTAAACACGTTAATAATGATATATATACTTATATTCCATTCTATAACTTCTGTGAAGTGATAAAATCCAATATGTAGATATTAAGATTGTGCCAAGTAAATAATTCAAGTTGTTTGTTATGGCAATGAGAGGAACTTAACAATATATTTTATGGGTGGAACTTCCAATGGGTGCTGATACCTAATGACTTACCTTGGTTTAACAATGGTGATGGAATAACACCTTCACAATATGGATGGAAGTTTTTTTTTATTATTTTGGTTCTGTTGTGAATTTCTCATTGAAAAATGGTGACAGATATATTTGGATAGGCTTCATCAAAAACGGCCTAACTTTAAACGAGCCTACTTTAAATTTCTTAGCCTTGTTAAATGACGTTTTTCATTAAGGAGCTCTTTAGTGATTATAGTGTTATAAATTAGTGATTATTATTATGTTGTAAAGATTTTAAACCTTATTAGTCTTAGGCTTAACAGTTTTTTTTCATTTATTTAAACAATCATTCATTTATTTTTGCAGTGGTATGAAATCATCATCAATTGATGATTGAAAGAATTGATTCTCTGTTTTAATTTATATTATTAATAACATTTTAACTGTTGCAGAGAACACAACACTCCCGGTACAAAAGAACACCAAAAATGTCAAAGAGAATATGAAAAGTGAGAAAGGTGTGATTTCTAAAATTGAAAAGAAACCAAAAGTTATTGCCCTGAAAGTGAGCAAAAGTAATGAAGTTGTTAAAGGCAAGGGGGAGGTTACAGTTACTACTAGCTCAAAGAGAAAAATTAAATCTGATAAATCTGAATTGCTTGCAAAAAAATTGAAAGTTGAAGAATTAAAAGTAAGCTTTAACTTTTTTTTTTTTATTGGCACTCTAGTTAGTAAAAATCGAAGAACAGTTAAAGGTTGGCTTATTTTTTTATGATAATTGCCTTCTTTTCAGTGCTGAGTATTCTTTTTTGCTTTTTGTTCCATTCTCAAGTGAGTCTTTTAAGGACCTATTTTCCTGGTGTTGAAACATAAAACATATATATTAATATATGAATCTGATTGTGATTGTGATTCATATTAATATATGAATATTGCAGGTGGAAAATAGAAGCAGTTCTGTTTTGGAAGATGTAAAAAAAGAGGATCAAAGTATTGTTGCTAAACCAAGACAAGCCAAGATGAAGAGGAAGTCTTCTTTGACCAGTATTAAAGACCTTAAGCCTATCAGTAATATTAAATCACTAGTGAAAAAACCATATATAGAAGACCATTAATATATATATAGAAGACCAGCACACTCAGCATTATCATAATTTTTTAAACACCGAGGTCGCTAACACTAGATTTAATAACATGGTAAGTATACTATCACCCTTAAACACCCCTAACCACTGATCTAGGCCCACTCCTCTAGTAGAAACCAACAAGGAATCACTGAAGATAATCAGTTTCAACAACGAAAGTAAAGATCATTCTAGCTCCAACAAATTACAACTATTAATTATTAATATTAGCTAAATAAAAAAAGTATTTCCTGTTGGAATTTGTTACACCTGTATAACATATTAATGAAACAAAAATTAAATTCCATAGTTTGCCAAGTGCAAGATGTGAGAGATGAGAGTACTGCTTCCTCTAATCATCTCTTGACTGTTGATAATAAATAAAAATATAATTTTATCAAATAGGTATTGAACAGATAACTAGGTTCAATGTCATTCATGGTAACGGTTCGGATCGGCGACACCACCAAAATGGCATGACCCGCACTACACCCACCAGTTCGATCCTTACGCTTCACTTCATGTTTACATTTTTCGATAGTTCATTCCTATAACCTCACATGTAAACAATCACTTCTACAGTTTCAACTTGGATTGTGTTGTTTAGTTTGTTATATTGATATTTAGACTTCTTAAATGTAAATAAGTGAAACAGAAGTTAACAAAATGAGTTTCATAAAGGATTAAGTGTTTTATCAATTCATGTTTTCTTATTTCATCTTATCTTATGTGTAAAAGTGATACAAAACTTAAGAAGATTAATTTGTACATGGATTTGGTGTTTTACATATTTATATTTGTTCTATCAATTTAAGTGATAAAATTTACAACTTGTAAAGTGTTATAAAACTTAACAACATTTATTTGTACATGGATTTGGTGTTTTATATATTTTTATTTGTTGTTTCAATTTCAGTGATAAAATTTCAGTATACATATTTTGTGAATGGATTCTTTGTCATCCATATTACTTTTTGTGCTAAAGTGAGACAGATTGTATAATTAATTCAATAAAACATATCAGTTTATAAATAAATGTGAGAAAGTATATCACAGGTTTTTAATGTTTTCTTATTTGCACTTCCCTTGAGAAAATATAGCAGAAATTAACATCATCACTTTCAACTAGGATTCTGTCTTATATTATATAATGGCTTATAACATGGAGAATTGACAATGTGAAAATAATCACAGATTAAGAGGTAAATGACACATTACTATATAATTGGAGAACTATTGGTATAATGTTATAGATTAATGTGTTTTTAAAAAAAAATTAGAAGCCTGATGATGGAACATTGTCTCCGAAAATTATAGATACAAATGTTAAATAAATAGGAGTTATGGCAAATGAATACTTAAGGATTCTGTCTTTTTTATATTTGTAATTTGTTATTTTCACTTCTATGACAGAAAGTTCATCAGGAATTGACTTTACTGGTGGTTCAGTAGTATATTAATTGTTGATTAAATTAATATTAATTCAAAATTGATTTAGTGTCTTATATTTCGATATTTCCTTATTTCCACTTTAATATTTCTCATTTTAATATTAGAAGGTAAACAGAAGTTAATATTACTTTGAACAGGGATTTAGAGTTTCTCAGTAAATGTAGGAGAATAACCTTTCCCCTCTAAAAGCAGCGACTAGAACATCGAAATAAATCGGAACAAGGTTAGAATCGATAAAAGGTATTCTGGCCGTGTTTAGGGGTTGGTGTCGCCGATCCAAACCGTTACCTCATTCATCTAGATCTGAGTAGAATGAATAGTATTAGAATATAAAATTTATATATACACAAACCATAGAGCTCAGCATATTTCATAATAAGTTATTCGCCTCAGCCCATTACGTTCTGCCGAGCTCAATGTTTTATGTTTCAACACCAGGAAAATAGGTCCTTAAAAGACTCACTTGAGAATGGAACAAAAAGCAAAAAAGAATACTCATACTGAAAAGAAGGCAATTATCATAAAAAAAAATAAGCCTACCTTTAACTGTTCTTCGATTTTTACTAACTAGAGTGCCAATAAAAAAAAAAAGTTAAAGCTTACTTTTAATTCTTCAACTTTCAATTTTTTTGCAAGCAATTCAGATTTATCAGATTTCATTTTTCTCTTTGAGCTAGTAGTAACTGTAACCTCCCCCTTGCCTTTAACAACTTCATTACTTTTGCTCACTTTCAGGGCAATAACTTTTGGTTTCTTTTCAATTTTAGAAATCACACCTTTCTCACTTTTTATATTCTCTTTGACATTTTTGGTGTTCTTTTGTACCGGGAGTGTTGTGTTCTCTGCAACAGTTAAAATGTTATTAATAATATAAATTAAAACAGAGAATCAATTCTTTCAATCATCAATTGATGATGATTTCATACCACTGCAAAAATAAATGAATGATTGTTTAAATAAATGAAAAAAACTGTTAAGCCTAAGACTAATAAGGTTTAAAATCTTTACAACATAATAATAATCACTAATTTATAACACTATAATCACTAAAGAGCTCCTTAATGAAAAACGTCATTTAACAAGTGTTCGCGCCGATCGGCGCTTTTATGTTAAAGGGAAATGAGAAAATTGCAATTTAGTTCAAGTGACGCCCTCTACCGACTTCCCTCATTAACCGGCCCTTTACTTAGTTTTCCTATTGCCAACCAGAGGGCAGTTGACTATATTAACTCTCGCAAAGTTTAATATGCGGGAGTTCTAATCGCAATCTTAATCCCCTCAGGACCATTCTCGGTCACTCTGTTCCTGCACTCTGCCCTGGATGCACCTACTTTTGTCCAAGAATTCATAGTCTTCCTAGTTTACATGCTCAAGGCTCACATAGCCTTCCGAGAACCTTTTATATGTTAAAAGTGTTTTCCTTTCGTGCTACAACCAGTAAAATTTTCCTTTTGACTTTAATGAGTGGTGATAGCAGAGGAGGAGAGTTCAATCAAGTTTTACAGGCCACAAGGAGCGTTCGCATGTCTGTGAGGACTTCAGGGGCCCCGCGAGAACTAGAAGGCGATCGCAACCAGGTGAGTGCGCTTATCTGTATTTTTTTGGTTGAATTATTTTCCCGCTAACATCTCCCCAAAGTTGCAGAACCTCGCTTTGATTAAATTCTATACAGTCCATTTTTACCGCGCCGAGGCGAGTTATTCGCACCGGCAATTTTCATTAACATTTTTGGTCCGATCCGGGCCGTATATATTGTACCGCATTGAAGCGAGAATTTTTGCAGTTTTGGGGCGATTTATCGGCCACTCATTTTTCAATTTTATTTATTTTACTGGTTGTTATTTTCAAATTTCCAGAAATCACGAACTTTTGACCACTTTCTGTTCAAAGTACGTGATTGCCAGTTTCTGCCGGTTTTTGACTAACCCTATACTCAGCCATTTTGTCTCCATCAATTTGATCCGCTGGTGGCTGACGTCACCACCTCCCACTTCTCTAGTAAAGTACTCGTTACTGCGTCTCGTAACAGTTCCCGCCATATTGCCTTATTGTAACGTCAGTTACAATAACGTAATAATTAGTCTAATTAATTTAGCCACTTTCTCTCCTTTTCCTTACTGCTTTGCATATTACAATTTTATTTTATCTGTTTATTTATATATTCCATATTTTACAAAATGCCTTCTGAAGACAAAAACATCATTTTGCAAACACAATTATTGGCAAGGAGGGAAACAGTGTTTGCTGTTATAACTAGCAGTTGGGCCCAAATAAAAGCTTCTTCTGTTGAGGATATTTTTTATGTTCAGGCTCTTTGCGAGGATTTACCCTCTCTTCAAGCTAAATTCGAAACGGTAAATGAAAAAAAATCAATGACCTAAATTTTATCCTATCAAAACAGAATCAAGTAGATACCCAAGCCCCAGCTATAGCCTTCAATGATATAGCGCGTAAAATTAAATCCAAATATTTTCAGTTAAAAATAGAACAACCCAGTATAACCTCAACACCGGTTGCCACCCCTATTCATTTGGCTCAAAGTGCTTTCTCCTTACCACCTATCAATCATCAATCATGGAAATCTTCGGAAACTGAAAATATTGAAAAACTCCCAGTTGAACAATCCGTGAGTACAGACCATAAAGACTCAAATGTTTCTGACATTCCAGAAAACATTGACCCTTCTATTGACATCCATACATGTAGTCATGCACTAACCAGTGATAACGTTCACCAGGACATGCAAATCAATAATCTAGATGCTTCTTTATACTCAAATCGAGTTTCAATAATTAATCACGTAGATAATACAGGTGGTGCTGATACCACGGTCAGTGATTCATCTGATGAAAGGTCATTTGCTTCTCTTGTAGAAGAGGATAATTACATCTCATCCTCAAATAGCCGCTATTCTTTAGCCAATCAACATTGTTCAAAATTCCTTCTTATTAAAAATAAAAACAATAAGAAACCAGTATGTTCACAAGGTAACCAAGATAGAGTAACAAGTAAAATTCCGGTCTCGAATCCTATTGAAACTACCCTTTAAAAACCACCAGTTGTCAATATCAAAAGGTCTGTACGATCTAAAATTTCGATGTCTGTTAAATTTTCCCCGGTAGGATTTGCTGATGTGTCTTCTCTCACTAAATCATGCCCATATTGACCCTAGGAGTCTTTCTCCTACTCATCCCACGCAAGCCAAAGTTTTTTGTTTAGGGACTCAAGATCCCTCCTCTTTGACCAATTGCCAGGAACATTGGCCACCTCCTTACCGTGACCCCGACTTAAGCACCGAGCCATTACCGGATCTTAAGTCTACTCCCATTGCGCTCATCACAAATGAACCTGACCATACCTTTAAACATTTTTCTGGGTCTCTCCTTAATATCCGTGCCGATAAGCCGGCAAAGCCGCCTTGTTGCCGTACTCCTTTCCTCGGTAGCCTGGAGGTCCTCAGGGTGGGCGGCATACTTGACAACGCCGTTCCTAATTATAATTCACAACGTTATAAGTGGACTTCAAATTCCAAGCTCCGTTGTGGAACCAAGAAACTGGGCGACGTTGTTGTGAGCAAGGGACTGAACAGCTCCTCACTCTCCCGGCCTTTAGCTCTTATTTCCGAGCATTTTCAGGATTCTCTACTCAAAATTCGTACCGGAAAGCCGGCAAAGTCGCTTTGCAACCTGACGCCTTTCATCGACAGCCTGGGTGTTCTCAGGGTGGGCGGCCGACTTAAGAACGCCAATTTAAAGTACGATTCCCGTCACCCAATTTTGCTTCCTAAGTCCGCATATCTATCTCTGTTAATCTGCAAGCACTTTCACATTTCCTCCCTACACGCTGGGCCCACTACTTGCCAGGCCCTCGTGTGTAGCCGTTACTGGATCATCTCGTTGCGTCAGCTGTTAAGGAAGGTGATCCACCGTTGTACCACATGCCTTCGTTTCCGTGCTCCTACCGTGCAACCCATTATGGCTGACCTGCCTTCGTGCCGCGTTCGGCCCAGCAGACCTTTCTTCAACACCGGGATTGTTTTCGCGGGGCCATTTCAGGTTCGCGCGTCGCGGCTTCGTAAATCTGCTCTTACCAAGGGTTACTTATGCGTATTTGTGTGTACCGCCACCAAGGCCGTGCACCTCGAATTTGCCTCTGAGCTTTCCACTGCCGTTTTCCTGGCTACTCTAGATAGATTCGTTGCACGCCGCGGTCTTCCGCATTCCATTCTATCTGACCAGGGTCGTAATTTTGTCGGAGCTAATAAGCAATTAAAAGACGTGCATCTTTTCCTCCGCGCTCATCACGAGGAAATTTCGGATGTCTTGTCGAGTCGAGAGATAAGTTGGGTATTCAATCCTCCTTTAGCGCCCAATTTCGGTGGTCTTTGGGACGCCGCAGTCAAATCCGCAAAACCTTTGTTATCTCGGTTATCCACCGAAGTTTTATTCACTTTCGAAGAATATGCCACTCTTTTCGCTCGGCCGTTTTTGATGAAGCCTATCCAAATATATCTGTCACCATTTTTCAATGAGAAATTCACAACAGAACCAAAATAATAAAAAAAAACTTCCATCCATATTGTGAAGATGTTATTCCATCACCACTGTTAAACCAAGGTAAGTCATTAGATATCAGCACCCATTGGAAGTTCCACCCATAAAATATATTGTTAAGTTCCTCTCATTGCCATAACAAACAACTTGAATTATTTACTTGGCACAATCTCAATATCTACATATTGGATTTTATCACTTCACAGAAGTTATAGAATGGAATATAAGTATATATATCATTATTAACGTGTTTAGAATTCAAAAAATAAATAAATAAAAACGAAATAAAATAAAAACCTCTTCTAACACTTAAGCAGTGTGAGGTATCATGTTAATATTAATAGATAAAATTTAAAGTTAAAATATTCACTGCAAATGCCCAATCTCCTTTTTCTTATTTTGATTTCTCTTCTTCCTTTCCATTTCAGAAACACAAGTTTTTCATGGCAAGGAGGTGGATGCAGAGAATTAATGCCTGAGCCCTGCCATGGCATAGCATAATTCATGCTTGTGTTATGCAAATCAATCTTCTACTTAACCAAATGGCTTGTGCAAAACTTTTAGGACAAGCACATTACAACCCTATATTCCCACCCAAGGGTGCAACCTCAACTGAGAGGTGGATGGGTCAGTTAATTTAAAAAAAGTAGAATTCACTGTGATCTTACTGAAGTATTAATAACCCTGTTGCATATAGCAGTAACTGACATAGAAGAATGTCACAGTAAAGTAACCTATAAACTAAACTTGAACAATGGAAAAATATTGACAGACCACAACCTCAGTGAAAAGGTTTCATTTTATTTTAGACCACAGCAGAGGCTTGGATTTTTAAAGGGAATTTTTGCCAACGATTTACAAAATGACTTATAAACTCTGAGTAAAGCATAACATTCCAAAAAAAATACCTTTCTTAACTTCTAACGTGGCTTTGTTTTGTTTATTCCTAGCCACAGATGGAAGAGTTTTCTTCTTATTAGGGGATGACTTCATCTTTCCAGTTGAAGTGTTTTTGACAGTTTTCTTTTGTTGAACACGCTTGGATTTTTCTACAGTAGGAGAATAAATCTTTCCACTTAGTTTATCCTTAATACTTACATTTAATTCTGCAAGCTTGGTTTTCTGTAATAATAACAAACATTAAGGATATAGAAACTATGAAGAAAGATAAATTAAAAAATTATTTTTTACTTTTTGTTTAACTTGAGTAGGTCCTTTTTTAACATTGGATTTGAGGAGAGTAGATTTTGATACATCACTTGCGGCTTTGCTTGATGTTAATGACCTTTTAGATGATGGATTCTTCATTTTAACGAATATCTATCTAAAACTAAAACACTAATATCAATAATTTATATATCCTTAAAATAGTAAACAATTGGTAATTATGCACTTCAAATACCCACGTGGGTTAAAAGAAAACAAAACCTTGTTGAGGAGGTTACTTAGGTATCAATAGTTGATGTTAAAACAAAGAGCTACCAAAATATCGAGTTCCTTCTTTCCCTATGAATTATTAAAACAAGGTTTTATTAAAGACTACATTTTAAAACATATAGCAGATGTAAAAATATTTTAATTTCTGCTTACGCTGTTGAAAAGAAATTTTATTGTCTATTTATTTTATTTTTTTTTTTTTGTAAATATAAAGATATATGGTTACTTTAATTTAAATTTATTACATTCTAATGGCAGTTTTTATGAAAAACACTGAGGAAGTTCATTGAAAGTACTTTTACTGTCGGTATTTTATATTTAAAATTGCACATTCAATTATTTTTAAATCAAATAGTAATATTAATTTAATCACCATTAATTAATATTAATGCTAATTATATTTTTTAAAAAGGAGGAAGACCTCGGCTACTATGGAGTGATGATGTGGGTGGTGAACAGGGCCGCTGACAGGAGGGGGCAAAATCCCGGGACCCGGGCTCATGGGGGGCCCGAGCTAAGGTGACTACTGTTGGTAAGCTAAATCCATGATGGGTGTGATTAATTGGATGGCAGAAGCACAGGATCAAGACAATCTGGTACATGAGATCAAGACTTGGCAATGAATTGTAGAGCTGAACAGATATTATAGGAGAAAAAATGAGTATTGTGTTTGCAGCACTACTGTTTTAAGATGCAAGTACAGCTCAATAATTATCAAGCTGTTCTCCAAAGGCAATACTGCTTTAGAATTGTCCACCCCAAATGGACTGGTGAACAATTTACTTAAATGTACAAAGAGCTTCCCGGTTTGTGGAAAACTACAGATACACATAAGCAAACACCGGTTGTATTGGGTACAAGTAATTTGCTATCCATGATTATCAACTATTTAATTTTTTTTTTAAATACAAGAAATAGAAGCAACTCCTTATCCATGAACTTTCTCTTCAGTACGATTGACACTGGATGGGGGAAACTAAATGGAGTTGAGTTATCGTCCGTGAGGACCTTGAAATCGCAATGACCCCAATAACTTCAAACACGCCATTTGGAACGATCGTCGGTGGTGATAGCGATGTTTTGAGTGTATGGTATTGGACTCAGGTATAATCCTGATCGTGGCTAAAAGTTATTCCAGCTGTTTATGGAAACTTGGAACACACTCTAAATCAGCCTCAGTAAAGAATGTAAAGAAAGTCCCTTTATGTACAGAATCTGCTTTACACAGACCTGCTGTTTAGTTTTGCATCCATAAATGAATAGTATCCAAAGCACTTTAGGGGGTGAGGAACAGAGCATCCACTCAGGGCCTTTAAAACTTTATTCTATCCTCCGGTATTAGTAAAAATTTATATCGCTAAATTTATTTATAGATATCATCTTTCAACAGTCATCAGAAATACCTAAGTTCAATTCACATACTTATGCAATGGAAAAGGGCCCCACTAATATCATCGCGTGCAGCTTTGCGATGGTCAAGGCTGCCTCTGATCAAGAGAAAGAATGGGTATATAACATAGTTATCATGATTGTGGTGATTAATACTGTTAATAATCATTACAGTACAATGACTCATTTTTATATGAAAGTTGGTTAAAAATTACATTCATTACACTCTTAGAACTATTAATTGTATTAATCTTACCTGTCATGATATCTATGTTCCATAATTTTTATATCCATTTGTAATTTAATTTAGTTAATTTGTTACATTTTGGTCACATCTAGTTTGGTAATTTCAGCCCTGATGAACACCAGCATAGCTGGTAGGTACATCCTACGCCCTGACCACCCTTTCTTCTGTTTAAAATAATTCTTTTATTTATTATTTACCACCATAGCCTCAGTAACATTAATGTCGAGTGTAATTATAGAAACCGAAATATACAAAATCTAACATTAAAATCAAGTATAAATAGTGTAAATGGTTATTCTCTACTGTTGATAAATAACAAAATAGTCAACAAAAGAAAACTGTTAAAATATTTCTCCAACTGGTAAAATGATGTCCACCCAAGTATAGGGAAAAAACAACCTAAGTTAAAAAAGGTAATTTGTTTATTTAACAATGCTTTACTCACATTTATATGAATTTTTAAGTACATATGTATGTTCACATACATGTACATAAGTATGTTCACAAGCTATATGTACTACCAATTTCTACTTCAGTCCCTCTGGATCTAGGCCTCCCCGATAATGAGTTGAAGCCTAAACTCTATCCATCATCTTCTTCAGATGAACGATTATGCTGGACCTCTCATCAGAAATATTATTGATGCAAACCTAAATGAAGTGAGAGTACTGCCTGGGGTGAATTAAGCTCATGTCTTACCTGAACCTGACTGGGCATACGTGGGACAATATGAAACAAGTTGGAGCCCGCCATCCAGCCCATGAGAACCCTAACAAATAGAACAGGCGATAAAGTATTAATGGGAGAATATCCCGCAGGAGACTATAAATGTCCTCTTTTAATTCATGCTCCAAGGGTAAATTCCATCCCTGCCAGAGATGACAACAAACAGTTAGCATTCTAAAAGGCCTAAATTGGTTGGATTTTTTCTGATTTAAGAAATGCGTATTATCTTTGTTAAAACTTTTTATTAGTCACATCAAATTTTATGGTTGAATATTTTTTTCTGAAATGTAAGCAATTGTTTTTATTCAAAACCTATCACAAATTTTGTTTGAAAATTCCATTAGTCATTAATTTTCGAATGTTAAATTAATTTGACTGGCGGACCAAGGTGCAGGAAAGGAAGCCTTGACTCTACAAGAGTTGTAGCACCATGGATGATGATGAAATTAATTTTGCACAGTTACATATATATTAATATACAGAATATAAATTAATTGAGCCACCACAGGAAGAATAATTTGATCCAGACTTTTTTGTTATATCATACCAGTAAAATATAATGAAGGAACCATTTCTACAACAGGGTTTTTTTTTGTTTTTTTTCGAATAGGCCAACAGAGGACCACGTGCCAATTGCAATTCTTTCTTCCTTGTTTTTTCTTTTCTTCCAGTATGCTTTCATCTGTTCACCATGTTTCCTCTTTCTGTACTCCGACTATTTTGAGCCAGTCCTTTTCACTTTCCTGCCCTGGAATCCCTCCATTTTCAATACTTTTCGCCGAAAGTGTTCTCTATTATTTATTTCCTCTATTTTTATATTGTTTTTTTCCAAATCCCTTTTCACTTCATTGACCTAACCTGTTGTCGATTTCTTACCCCATAGATATCTGAAAATCCTACCTGTCAATCTACTATCAGGCATTCGATATAAGTGACCAAAAAACATCAATCTTCTTTTTTTTCATGACATGGGGTTTTATTTTTAAAATAAAATAATAAGGAAATTTTAAGTATGACATTAAAATCTATTAAATACAATACATGGGACTGCTAAAATACAACTCAATATTCACAACATTCTTTATTGAAAAAATATTTTAACAACTCACACCTTCATTCAAAAGATGTATAATGAGTAAAAATAGCTTTTTAGTATGTATGTAAATATTACATAAAATCAACTGTAACATGAAACATGTGACAGAAGCAATTAAAAAAAACAAAAAAAAAACAGATTAACTCAAACTGGCTAAAACTTCAAAAATCAGTATATAATGCATTGCACCAGGGGAAACAAACCCATCACAAGTCAGTTACAACAGTCAAATTCTGAGATTTACGATATTTATATTTGGATATAACAGTTTAACAGATTCAAAACGTTCCCTAGCCAGTCTGAATCAACTTCTTATATAACAATGATAATTCCTCTCCATACAAAAATGATTTGAATAGCAAACAAAATCAAATGTGAAATATGTTTCTTACATATAAGCAAATCTAAGTTCTACTCCATAATTACTAAAAGCTTTAGCTTTGCACATATGTAATTAACATAAGTGGGTATAGGAAAGATAATTTTCTAGATCAGAAATAAGAACATTCATAAGTAAAAAGAAAAACAATGTATGTAGAAAAGAACTTATTTCCTGAATTAATTGAATGAGCATTACATATTGTTTCGATACAAGGGGCACTGCTTTCTTCATTCATTCAAAATTAATAAACCTTAATAACAATTCATTGCATGAGCTGGTTGGAATAAAAAAGGCAGATTCAAAAAAGAACACCTTGTTATGCAATTATAACGTTTTTAAAATAAATTAAATAGAAATCCACTAAATACAACTATTAATCCAAAGTTTTCAATATATTGAACATGTTTGCTAGAACAGTGATTAGAAACATAATTGTTTTTTAGTCATAATAAACTTAGTAAGTCTTCGTATAATAGTTCTAAACTATTATTTGAATCAAATTTCACAATTTAAAATTAAGATAAAACAAAATAATAAAGTGTAAATTAAAATGAACAATAATAATTGTTTGAGAATAATAGGGAATTTTAAATTTTGCTTAGAAAAAATATTGAATTTGATACACCAAGTATTTTGTGACTAATGCAGATAGTTATTGAAAAATAAATAATTGCTTTCCATAAATTAACAAAAATTTAAAATTCATTGTAATGAAAATCATAACAATAACATAGCAAACTGATTCTGCTTAAAACAGTTAACTTCTGGCACATAAGTGAATATATTTGCTACTTTATTATAAATTCCAACAAAATAAACTAATTAAAATGCTTAAATGATAAATCAAATTTAATTAAGATAGCAGAGAAATTCATAAACCATAACAAAGCCAAATAAGAACAATTTGAGATTACTAACTGAATTCTGCTAACTATCTTACCATGTGAAAATTTTTACAGTGCTTATGTTTACAATGGGTTTTTTTTTTTAATACTAAGTAGCTTAATTTACAATTTTCATGTCTCGATTTATAGTTATTATGTACTTACACCAAAAAATGTTAAATTTCTAGTACATTTATTAAAAAAAAAAAAAAAAAAAAAAAATGCACATATGTTCTGCAAGTACATAAATTAACTTAAAAAGTATAATTAGAGAATTCATAAGTTCATAGATATTTTACCTATTGACTACTGAAACAATAATTATAAATAAGAAAGATCTTATTAGAGAAAAAAAAATCTCTGAATCATTAATTATAAAACAGTTCATTAGGGATGACCAATTAGTTAAATGATGAGACTAACTGTTTTAAATTTTCCCAACTTA
This sequence comes from Euschistus heros, assembly GCA_003667255.2. NCBI lineage: Eukaryota > Metazoa > Arthropoda > Insecta > Hemiptera > Pentatomidae > Euschistus > Euschistus heros. Next base: position 203,945 of record RCWM02000139.1, read on the forward strand.
GGAATAGGTAGCATTGAAAATTAATACATACTATTAGGATATTGTTTATCCTATATTCATTATGAACTTTACACAAAATATAAACTTACAAAGAGTTGAACAAAATTAAAATAAAGGATAATCCAGCATGTTGTATATTAATAATACATATTTAGATAAACAAAAATATAAATAATTAACAAGATGAGAACATCAAATCAACTTGGAATTAATGTTAGATCTTTTAAGATAAACATATATTGGTAACTGGTGCAACATTGTGCTCTATAAACACAAAAGAGGTAAGTGTTGGCAACTTAAGTTTCACTGAAGCTAGAAGCTATACTAATTATCAGGAATTTATGTTCAATGCTGACCACAGTCAGAAAATCATAAAGGGAAAATTTTTTTTTTAAATATTAGGATAATGTAACAATTAAGGAGGCAAAAAAGAAAACAATTAAAAAAAAAAAAAAAAAAAAAAAATAAATAAAGGAATTGAAAAATATATACAAAAAACTCAAATTCACAAGATGAAACTGTAATAAGCACTCATTGATACCAAAGACAACTTATACAAGAAGCATAATCAAGCAAAGGAAAAACATTAAATATAATCGTAGGTTTATTTTTGTCAATTTAATAAACACTTCTTTTACTATATATATTTTTTTTAATATACAAATCAAATTACTATCTACTCTCATTGACTCCAATTCCTAGTAAACAAATTTTAATAAGATAAATGAAAGAATATCTAGTCATAACATTAAAAACATACTATTGTGGAAAAGTTTATCTTTTCAAGTCAAACAAGTTATTTAAAAATTATACCTCTACAACATAAATAATGTGTTATAAGCTTAAAATAATGATTAAAAAAAGTTCCTTATAATCCAATTATAAAGTCAAATATCATTAAATTAAAGGAGAATTTGATAACTACATCTCAAATTATCTATATTTGATCCCCTGAATCAGGAATAAAAATATTCATTACCTCTATTGAATAAAATGCCCAAAAGCAAATAGTTTAACTATTTGAATAATCCAGAGATTAATAAATTTCTTTATGTTACCCAGAGTTTATTGTACTGCATTCTATATAAGCAAACATAGTAATTGAAAATGTTATAGCATGAGAATAGGTAAAGTTAATTAGCATTCTCATAAACCTAACTGGAACTATGACAAAAACTAATAATTAAATTGAACAATTTAAATCAGGGTATATTTATAAAGCTCAGGATTTGGAGTAATAAGTCAATGGCTATAAGGAAACGTAACAGATAATTTAGAAGTGCTTCCACTAAGAATCTCAACAATTAATGACAGATTTCAATATCAGATTCACAAAAAATACTGATAAAAAATAAATAAACTAATACCTATAATGTTGAACATATATTTTTTTAAAAATAGGGACTGGATTTTTATTATGTTGCTAACAATTATTATAAGTGTTGGTGTCAATACCAATTGGTGAGAAAAAGGATTCAAGAAAAAACATTTTAAGACTCAATTAAAATCATTCTAATTTTACTATTTCTGTGGCAATGCATATAAATGTGGAGATTAATATAACTTTTTTTTATTTTAATTATAAAGCAGTAATTATTCTTATTTTTTTCTAAAATAAATTGAACTTTAAAGAGCACATTTCATTTGTTGTAAGCATGTATAATTACCATTGAGTTCATCATAAGCAATGAATATTTTTTTTTAAAAAACTAAAAAGATTTTTTCAAAACTTCTATAACCAAATTCTATTACATTAACTATTAAAAAGAAAAAGAGAGAGAAAAAGAAAGCATAGGTTTGATATTTAGAATTTTACTATGTTTAATGAAGTATGAAAAATATGATTTTAGACATTACTAATTTGATATGTGAACAGGGCATACAAAATATAATCATAGAAAAAAATACAACAATCAAGTAGAATTAACCATAGCTTATATTACAACTATACAAATTTTATTCAAACTACAATTCTGTAGAACAGTCTAATACAATTTAAAAATATAACAAAGCACTTGACATTTCAAGTTGCATTTATACTCACTTCTCAAAGAACACAACAAATCGACTATAAATAGATAATGAAACAGAAAAATAAGTGGAAAGGGGAAGCATAGACAAAAGAATCAGTATTTACATAAACTTCTGAAGACTATAATAACACAATATTTAATTCTAATAGAAAATCATTTAAAATGAATCTGTATAAATTTCTTTAGTAAAAAAAAAAAGAAAAAAAATGGATAAAACGGCCAGTTTTACTTATTAGCCCTCTTTAAATGACCCTCTTTCATGACATTGTGAATCATCAATAGCTTCTTTAAAACAAAATTTAAATTATTTACCATTTAGGTCTTTGGCAATAGTATTTTTTTCTCCATTGCAATTTGCTTAATAATGAATGTCATGCCATTCTATAAAAAAGTAACGGTAATATTTTTAATTTCAGATACAAAGATTTTTATGTATCTTAAATTACATTTTGCTTGAGGCAAAAATTGCTTTAATCACTTCATAACAGCTGAAATTTTATAAGCCTTAAATAAATAAATTTTATAAAAACAACATTAGTAGGCATACAATAAAAACCATTAAACCATCCCAAAAATATAATTAAATAAATAAACTGGGAAAGCAAAACGAATGGTTTGGCTCCTACTAAGCTGCTAATTTGGTAATGGTCTTAGCATTAATAATATTTCACAAGAATTTTTTCTCAAGCTCTGCTGAGATTGGATTGAGTTTTTTCAATAATGTCTGCACATCTGAAAAATTATACAAATATTATTATAATTCATATTAAAAAAAAAAAGTTTAATGCAAACCTTAATCTCATTTTGTTCGCTATAATGTATTGTGAAATGTAGGAAATAAATGTAAACATACTATTCTTAGAGGTCTTAGGTAAGAAGCAGTAAATAATCTTAAACCGCTGGAGATTGGCTATTGATGCCAGATAGTTCTTAACTTTATCCCTTTCCATGACCGGATCAAAGTATTGGTCCAAGCAATTAATAAGGCCTGAGAGCAGTTTCTCATTGAGTGTATTACTCATCACTGAAAAAAAAAAGAAAAGAAAAATAATAATATTTCACAGAGAAAATTTATACTAATAGTGATGAAAAGTTAGGAGTGTAATAGACATTTGTTGAATAATTCCTTTCATATAACTTCAGTTTTGCAAACCAACAAAATTAATCTTCAAATTACATAGAATCATTTAAATCATGAAGTTGGATCATAAACAAGGTGAAAATTATTCCCTCCAAGAACTCATTTTTTTTTATTCCATTAAAATTAATCAGTTTCTTTTATAAACTAAATTTCAACCTTATCAAATGAACTGAGCTCATTAACACACACACACAATAAAAAATAAATAAATAAATTTTTAAAAAATCAGCCATACTAACTAGTATGTCTATTAGTAAACACGTAAAATAACATCTAGTAATATATTCAATAAAACATTTACCTCCTGATAATCGATGAGGACAAATTAAACGTAGGAGTTTACTTCGTTCTTCCAATGCATTAGGCATTTTTTCTAACAAAAGCCATGCACTTTCAAATTGTGATGGCCATAATACAAACCCATCTCCACATTCACATTTTTTCAAAACATCATTAGGAAACAGTTGCTTGGCTATAGAGCCCAAGTCAACATGTGGTATTACTTCAGGTAGATGTACATCAACAGTTATTTCATTAGGCAGTTCATCTCCTGCTTCACTTGATGAGGATTCATAACTGAGTGAACCATTTTGCTTGATGGTCGAGGAATCACCAATGGAGGATCCTATTGGTGGCTGAGGTGATTCCTCAACAGAAAATAGGCTGCAAGATGGAGAACTATCATCTACCATCATAGGCTCTTCCATGGCCTCCTTAGGACCATCTCCACAACCTCCCATCCCTAGAGATTCTTTGAGATTGATGTTCATATTCATTTTTTCTGCCTTTGTTTTAGGCAATGAATCACCACTTTCTAAGTTCTGAACAAGAGCAGCAGCCTCTTCTTGCTTACCTTCTTCACTGTCTCCCTCTTGATAATTACCAAAATAAACTTTAGGAGGCTTTGTCTTTCTCTTATCAGTAACAAGGCATGATGTAACTACTTTGTGAGGAGGTTCTAGCTTTTCATCCAACACGTTCAGATGAGTATCTTGAATTTTTGAAGACATTTCTTCCTCTTCAATCTTTTCAAGTTCAACTATGTCCAAACGCCTTGCTCCAGCCATTGAAGGTTTTGTTTCAGTAGTATCTGTCGTTTGGATAAGCGGTTTAGCTTTATTAACTGATTCATTAACAAGATTCTTTGAAGGAGTACTGAGCCTATTACCAGCAGCCTTTAACATTTTGCTGGCCCTTTCCATTTCTGCAATTTTATCATTCGCTCTTTCACCATAACGGGCTCGTATGTGTTGGTAACGAATAGGGTCATTGTTACATAGATGAGGATCATTAGTATGCTTTCCATTACAATTGCACATAACTTTGGGAAGATTAAACTCATTAACTTCCAGGTATTCTTTTTTATCTTTATACTTTTCTTGAAATTCCTTATCAGTCACTTCAATTACCACTACTTTCTCTGGGTCATTTTCATCATATGTTCTGAGCCTAAAAAGAATATAAAAAATAATAATAAAATATTGATTAATTGATTAGTAATATTTATTATTTTAGAATAGATATATAACTTAATTAAATAGACTTTAGGCAGGTATTCCTCAATTCAATTAATTTATAATTGAATTCAACAATTAGCAACATTCATAAATTTAATGTTAATTAATTTAACACTTCTATTAATGTTTGCATATTTGATTCACACATAGCAAAGCTGGTTAATGCTAGAAAACAAAATTTCTAGATTTAAATAATAATTAAACAGAAACTTACCTATGAATTTTGGGAAGTTTACAACAATTTTCTCGCAGCTCATTTGCAATATGTTTTGCAATAACATGATTAGGCTGATGTTTCAATACAAAAAGAATGTCATCAAGTGCCTGTGTAAATTATAGCATTAAAAAGACAAAAACAAAATGTGCTTACATGAACACATAAAACTATTAAATATTTAATAAAATTCATTAAAACAAAATATTCATGATGCATAACTAATTTTGTAAAATGGTCCAGAAAGGATTTACTTATTGAATTTTAGCAGACCAAATTACTGTATTTCAAAACACAAAAATATAAACAGAAGACTGAGGTGGGCGAGCATCTTTTCAACCCTTTTCAGGGCTCAATGTACTGCAGTATGCCATAACTTGATAGATTGTTTGGAAGGATCTCAACAATTAAAAAACAAAAACAATTGTAAAAATGAAATGAAATAAATTTTTTTTTAACAATTCATTGAATTTTAGACTAATAAAAAAGAAAAAACACAGTAAATTTAAAAAAATTTAAATACATTTCTTGCCCATTAAACTCCAAGAGTTCAAAGAGATCGAGTCTCTCAGTTAAAACTATATTTTTAGTTGATTTTTGCAACTCATTTTAATTTTAGTTCTTAATGAAACGAAACAAATAAAGTCTTTTTTTTTTTTACATAAATTCAAGTAATTAAAACCTATTTGGTTATTAAATTCAACAAACCATAAAATTAAAAATATTTTATATGACTAAAAACTAAGGTGTAACTAAAATTTACAGCATTTCAAAGTCAATTAAATATAATTTTTTCTTATTTAAATTTAACCCTTTCCAATTTAGATGTAACCATTTTGATTTCAAACATAAACATCTATATTTAAAATGTACCCTTTTCTGTTTCAAATATAAATTTTTCCATTCAGTTGAGGAATGCACAATATAATAGGAGAACAAATATATTTATTATAAAACTGTAAAAATGTAAGACAAAAAAGCAAAGCATGAGAAGAAAGTCTGGTTAGAAATCATAAAAAAATTTATTTGGAAAATGCGTCTTACACGATCGCAGCAGCATGGTACACCGTAAAAGATCAGAATTTGACAAATGCTTGGAATAAGATTTTGGGAATGGAGGAAAATTCTTAAACTGAAAACAAGGGACAAAACGACACATCTGAAATCTTTAATATGCTAAATTGGCATGATTGTGACAAGGATGTAGTTAAAGAGTAGATGATGCTGAGCCAGGGTACTAAATCATGCAAAAAAGTGAAATTGTGGACTTAGTGTCTGATAATTCTAGCACTGCCAGGACCTCACCATCAACCAGTTTACAGAGTGAAGCATTTACATGCTTGGATACCTTGTGATAGTTTGAAGCTCAAGATAAAAGCGACAAATTTCAAATATCTGTCCTTAAAAAACTGAGCGACTTAGCTGCTTGGAAAGGGGTGAGCTTGGTTCAACATACAAAAATTAAGGATTTTTTAAAGCAATAATTCTACATACATATATTTACATAGATGCATTTTAAATACAAACATACATAACTTTCCTGTTCTGTATAATTTTTAATCCTATTAGTCTCCTATTTTCATTGATGCTAGTATTCTTATAAAAATGTTTTTTAATAGTGAATTGGTAAATAAAAGTGTGCAGTTCGATTATCCTATTTTCCAAACACCCATGTTTCCCAATTAGTTCTGATAATCAGCGCTCTATTGTACTTCTATCCTGTTCCTAATCAACAGCATTGTGAAGAAAAGGGTATTTTAGTTTGAAATAAGTTGTTAAAATAGTGAACAAGTTTGTAGATAGGGCTAATGAAAAGACCAGTCTTACTGAGATTTCCTTTTTGAGTATTTCGGTAAGGCCATAGAGTTTTGAACATTTATCTAGTAAATGTTGGACAAGCCAAAAACTGGGCTATCTTAAGTTCTGAATATCTATTTGCCGAAGATTTGCTTTATTTCAGTTTGAGAGCATTTGCACTAATGGATTTTGAAACAAAACTATTTAGATTTTACTAAAATTATTTCAATATGAACTGCAAGATTTTCAAACATTTTTGAATTTATTAAGTGTTTTAGACTTTTAATGTGAAGTCTGTTTTCACTTACCAACAAGGTAATGTTACTAAATCTGATAACACATTAGGAAAATGGGTTTTTAATTTGAGGATTTTTAAACAAACAAATGACTGGTAAATAGAGTTATTGTTGCCAGACGGCAACTTCCTATGCTTCTTTATGGTAACTTGTTTTTGGTCATAAGATATTTAACTTGTGATCAAATTTTCTTATAAAAAAGAGACAAATTTAAGAGGGAGGAGGATATAAGGTATAATTTTGTTATAAGGTATAATCTCTGCTAAAGACCTTTATTCTATTATACCTTAGTCTAATTCAAATCTGCAATGTTAAAGTTGTCCCTCCATGGTGGCCATCAAGTCAGAAAAAAAAATCAAACATAATTCCAGGTTTTCAAGGTCAATTTTCATAAAATTCTAGGTGCAATTTAATATAAGACAGGTGGTCTGTTTTTCTCTAGCACGATTTTTGCTGATTTTATTAGGTATATTTTGTGTGATTGACACAAGGAGTATTAGTGCAATATTTTCTGCAATACAAATTTTTAAAACCTTTATTTTTTTTCAATTATTTGAATATTGTTTTATGGACATTTTTTTCTTTATCAATGATTTTGTTTTAAAAAATAAAAAAATTAACAAATTAAGACAACATTTGAAACAAATAGGGGAAGAACATAATGTTTTTCCGTGTAAGCTGTGGGTCACAGTTGTGCAGTATAGGTCAATGGTGTTTGTTTCTATCATTATATTATTGTTATTCCTAGCCTATCATCATATATGCTAGTCCTTTGTTGATTTTTATTTTATCTCAAATAATTGAGAAGAATTCATGAACACTACTGTGATACATAATTAATACATAACATATACAAATGAATTGGAAAAGGTTACATTTGACTTAAGATAAGAAAAATAAATTAATTAATTAATTAGAAAAATGTTCACCTTAGGAAATTCATTTTTATGCTGCAATGTCAAAGCCCTTCTAAAATGAGCTTTTACATTTTCAGGTTCCATTTCCAAAACAATATCCAAATCATCATGAGCTTTTGTAAATTTACACTGTTTCAGATCTATGAAAATAAAAAAAAAAAATTCTAAATATGCATTTAATAACAACTATAGCAGCTAATCACCATATGCAAAATTTCATTTAAATTACTGAAATATATCCAATAACAAGGAAACATTATAAGAAGATCTTAAAGATAATATTTAAATAAGGAATAAAATAGCCAAAACAAACATTCTGCCAAGAAACTCTCTCAACCATGTTCTCTATTAAAAAGTAAATTTATTATTATTACAAAACACAAATTTAAAAATAAAATAAAAGAGACATTGTAACAATGAAGTTGTAGAGAAAGCTAGTGGTTTAACAATGTTGATTGAATTATACATTAGTTGCTCATTTAATGTATTTTCTAATTTTTTTAAAAAGTTTTAATTAAGTTTTTTTTTGTTACCCTAAGGCCGGTTTCACACTGCGATACCGAGCAGCCGATACATGTATTCGACGTTGCATGAGATGCAAAAAGAATCATGATTTAGCCGCTCGGCTGCTGCTTCTCCCACTTTCCTATCCACACTTCTCACAGGTTGCATTGCAATGAACAAAGTTGAAGTGGCAGCACTCTTGTACTTAGCCAGAAAATCAAAAAATAAACGTAAGCAGTGGGTTCACGGAATCAATAAATGCCGTGAAGAAAAAGGTGCCTATGTATTACTGTTTAAAGAGCTAATGGATGACACCACAAAGTTTTCTAATTATTTTCGGATAATTCCATCAACATTTGAGGAACTCCTATTATTATCAAAAAATGTATTCATTTTTAAAAATTAAATTATTAAAATATTAAAATTATTAAATTAAAACTATTTAAATTATTAAATCAAAACTATTTAAATTATTAAATTAAAACTATTTAAATTATTAAATTAAAACTATTTAAATTAAACGAGTCAGCCAAGCTCTACAGTGATTAAAATCGTTCTCCTGTGCAATTATTTTAAACAGTGGTAAAAGTGCATCTAGAGTTTTGGATTTTCTTCTAATGTGTAGTGTCAACATCATTTAATTCAAATATTAAATCTGAGAAGCATTGGACCAGCCAAAAAGATTTTATTAGGAGATATTTCTTGTAGTAACTTTAGGTAAATTTATCCTTATCTATCCTAGGACTTAAGATAACGCGCCCCACTTGGTCTAGCTCCGCCCACTCCCCTCCACTCTCACCTGCTATAGACAGCTGTTCGTCAGAAACCAATACTTACGTATTCGTATACTAAAGTTTCAAAATTTTATTTTGCTCACCTTTCGTTCTGCAATCTTCATCAATTAAAAATGAGCTGCTAAGTGTGTAACAAAATAGTTCCCAGAGAAGAGAAAACAAAATTGTCCTGCACTGACTGTCAGCCTATATACCATTTCTAATGGGTAGAAGGTGACAGCTTGAGTTCTGAGAGCTCTAAAAAATGGGCATGTCCTGATTGCAAAACGGCATCGAAGACGAATAGTGAAGACAACTCAATGACAGACCTATTGAGAGGGCTAATAGAGGAGATAAAAGGGTTGAAGAAAAAGCTCCAAGGAATCGAGGAGTTGAAAGATATCAAAGATACCCCACAGAAACAATCCCAGCTTTCCTTTGATAACAACGAAAAACTTTTAAAAATTGAAAATCTTCTTGAAGAACAGAAGATACAAATGGAAAGATTAGCCAATGAAAACTCTGCACTAAAGTCAAGGTCTCTGACCTTAAAAGCAGACTTATAATTGCCAAACAGAAGCAATTAGAAAATTCAATTAAAATTAGAGGTATCCTTGAGAGGCAGAGTGAGACGGTTGAAGGCACCATTCTCACCGTTGGCGCTGGCCTAGGTATCAAACTGAGTCCTGAAGATCTGGACCACGCCGTGCGGCTGAAGCCTAAACAAGAAGGCACTCCAGGTCCTATTATTGTAAGATTTGTTCGCAAATCCTTAAGGGACAATATCATACAAAAACGGCGAACAAAAAGGGACTTTTCAACGCGTCACCTGGGCTGGGAAGAAAATGACATGCATCGGATATACGTTGGCGAAGCGATGTCACCGGCCATTAAAAATTAAATATGTCTGGTTCAGCGGAGGTTGAGTGAGATGTAGGCAGAACGATGGCTTCCCGGCAATTATAATTAGCAAGCCAAGTGACCTAGACGTTTTTGCCTGACTATTTTTTTTCCAAATCCCTCAATTACTTACTTATTTAATTATTTGCTTATTTAACATTTTGTTTAATTTTATAATTATGTTCTACACGAGCTGGAATATTGTATACTGTAAAACTAGCTTATTTTTCTTTTCATTTTTTTTTAATAACACGAGTAGGTATTATACCATTTCCTTCTATTTCTATTTAGTCTTCTATGTTTATAATATTTTAATAATTACTCATTCTTCAACTTATCTTATGTATTTATTTTCCACGGATGAATTCATGAATGTGAATCCAGAATCTAGAGAATCTTTATTTTTCACTTTTTATTCCAGATTCTTTATTTTTCTTTTCAATTTTTTTAACAATAAGTGTAGGTATTATATAATATTGTTCCATTTCTGTTTTTTACTCTTTTCAGTTTACATTAATGACCTTCCCCTTTCCATCCGTCACGGCCAGTATCACCTTTACGCAGATGATCTCCAAATCTATTTATCCTTTCCCATTTCTGACCTACTGGAAGCTACAAGAAAAATCCAGGAAGACTTGGATCGAATCTATAAGTGGGCAGTGACGAACAAGTTGAATTTAAATACTGAAAAGACCAAAGCGCTTGTAATAGGTTCGAGTTACCTCCTGAAAACCATACCTCCTATTCCCACCATTTTCCTGAGCAGTGATCCTATCAAATTCTACCCCTCATTCAAAAATCTCGGAGTCATTTTCGACCAAACCCTATCCTGGAAAAACCATATATCCGAAATTTCCCGTCGCACCATCCCAATCCTAAATGTCTCAATTACATTCGCCATCTTCTTCCTTTCGAAACCCGCAAATTACTAGCAACTTCCCTTATCTTCCCCCACTTCGACTATTGCTTTGCTGTGTATGGGGGTGTTTCTGGTGATCTCGAGGCCAGACTCAAAAGACAGTTTAACTGCTGCATTCGTTTTATTTTCGGGAACCCCAGGAACGCCTATGTTTCACAATTTTACGCGGAGTTAAAGTGGCTCTTTCCTTCCTACCGTCGCCAGTATTTTCTGGCACCCTTTCTCTACCAAACAGTGAAATCCCAACGCCCACTTTACATTTCTCAACTCCTTCAGCTCAAACCCTCCGTTCTTACCCGCTAAGCCCGTTCCCGCCCATCAGATTTGTACAGTCCTGCTCATTGCTCTGCTGCCTTCGACAGATCATTCCTAATCCGATCCTCGTCCTTATGGAACTCCATCCCTTACACCATTCGCCACTCAAATACCCTTTCCACTTTCAAATATCACTTATTTAACTACCTACTGTCCATCCAGATCCATGAAAACTGTCATTAGCCACTCAATAGTTATATAAAATATAAAAGATAATGTACACGAAATTTGATTGTTGTTACACAATTGATTCACAAAATGAATCGAAATATTTCTGTTTCCTTTTGTCAATATTTTTTAGCTTAATTTTTATTTTTTATCATTATTAATTACCATTTTATTATATTTAATAATATTTCATAACCATCTTGAGGCTCTGATGGCCCCTGATTGTACATTATTTTTTATTCTTAAGGGACTTAAGGTCCCAGAATAAATAAAGAACTTTTTTATTATTATTATTATTAAGTTATTATATTAAAATTATTAATAGGCGAAAAGCCGATTCCAAAAGTATCGTGGCGGCTGACGGGGACAGGCTACTCGTTTTAAGTATCGGATACGCGTCGGGTGCTGGAATTGCATTCTGAAGAGGCATAGCCTTAAACAATGATTCCTTTGTTCTATTAGTAGCTTGGATACTTGTATCGGCTGCTCGGTATCGCAGTGTGAAAGGGGCCTAACAGACTGAGTTATGCATTTATGACAGGGCTACAGCAATAGGTACCACTACTTTCACATCTAAAAAGGTACTAATGTAGGATGTGTGGACCTGAACTTCCATTTATCAGTTCCTTAGTGGATGTTAGATCTGGTTGGGTCCACAAATCCATTCACAGACAATAAAACAATCAGCTTGTGACTAATAATAAATATATAATATTACTTGGTAAAAGGAGGATTACAAAAGCTGGTATACAGTATTATAAAAGTAATATGACTTATAATTAGTAATAACTAAAAATGTCCTTGTCTTGAAAACTAGAAGACAGAGGAGGAAGGGGATCTCTGCAAATATTTTTTTCGCCTTTAAAGTTCACCGATTCTTGAAGAAATACACCTATAATATTTCCTATCAATATTTCAAGCAGAAAATGCCTATTCAGTTCATTGAGTGAAATCCACACCAGCTGACAATGACAATATTTGAAAACAGTGATTGCTTTGATGTGTATCTGGCTTCAGAGATATTTCAGACATAAATATACATTTATGATTTCTACAACTTGATTGAATTTTATTGAGCAGTTATTATACATAAACAAAAAATAAAGTTTTTAGATATTATTATCTTACAATAAGTTCGAGTTTTGATAAAATCATGAGATCTAAATACTTACAAGTGGCAGCTCTGTTATTGTAACTAACTGCAGTCGGGTAGAGGTAGATGGATCTGGTGTAATGTTTGACAGCATCATTGAAAAGATTGCGTTTATAAAATTCATTACCTAATTCTTTTTCCTTAGCAGCCAGCACCTTACGCTCTTTTTGGCTCAGATTATCTATTAAAAAAAAAAAAAAAGTAAAATCCGGTCTTCAGATTAACTAGTAAATCCTGAGGAAACAGATATGTCAAGTTTTCTTTTTCACTCTCTTTCAGTGTAGTTATAACAGCTGGCAGGCTATTTTTCTACCTAATTTAATTTAATTTTTAAAAATTTTTGCATTTATTGTATCACCTGTAGTACAATAAATGCAAAAATTTGTTTACAAAAGCACATTGGCTTGATACCTGGATTATATGTTGTAAAAATTGTATTCCGTTTATACAGGGTGAGTAACTCTTAGAGTAACAAAAAAATTGGTTGAAACTAGATCAAAAATGAAGAAAAATGGCACAGATTATACCCTCCTATTCCAATCCATTGGTATCCAGATATACGATAATTTAAAGAATTTTTTTAGGAAACCATGTTTTTTACCATAAAAGCCGTAATATCTCCACTTTGTTTAAATATTTTTTCAAATTTTAACCACATTATCGGATTTAGCATTAAATTTCCAAAATTTATGGTTTAATAGAAAATTTAATCATGCAATATTAAAAGTAATATTGAAATGTTATGTTGAAAAAATAATGTTAAACTGTTAAAACCAGCAGTGATGGCTACTTTGTCATCCCTGCAAAACTTGTGTAGCCGAGAGGCAAGGAAGGGAAATAAATAAATAAAGTTTAATGGAAAATAAAGGAAAACTGATAATGAAGTGGCACCAGATCAAAGGATTTTATATTATTACATTTATTTATTTATTATTATTATTTTGGATTTGTTTTATTAGATTTTCAATATAAGGTTTAAAACCTAATGAGAATGAACATAGACCTCAATTTTGCCGTTAGCTTCTGAATGCAGATGATGTTGAAAAATACCCACCTTTTGAGGTGAATTTTATGGGCAGATTAGTCTGTTTTTACTGGGGAAGGCATTTCTACCTATCCATGTGGTGTTTCATTGGTCTATTCATTTTTGAACTGCTTTCAAATAATGTGGAGGAGCACCATGGTGTTCCAAAATTATATTTTGCTAAACTGCGATGAAGTTGTGGTAGGATAATTTGTAACAAATCCTAGTAATTCTCTTCATTCAATCTGTTGGGCAAACTATGATTTTCCAACACCATTTGACAGCAGTACAAAAATTAAAAGGACCAATACCCCACATGGATAGGTAGAAATGCCTTCACCAGTAAAAACAGACTCATCTGCCCATAAAATTCACCTCAAAAGGTGGTATTTTTCAACATCATCTGCATTCAGAAGCTAACGGCAAAATTGAGGTCTATGTTCATTACTATTAGGTTTTAAACCTTATATTGAAAAAATATAAAATAAATCCAAAATAATAATAATAATAAATAATAAAGCTTTATTGGTCTCATTTTTATGACAAAAGCCTCTCCCTTAGGAGGTAAAATGGAGTTCAGCTCCAAAATTATTTTACAGAATAGAAACTGAATAGTAAAAATACAAAATAAAATATACAATATTCTTTGTAAAGCACTAAAACAAAAACAAACTTACAAAAACAAAACAAAACTTTGTTTTTTTTTTCTTTTCTTCCTATAGATTATTTATAATTTTGAACCAACAGTCTCTGTCCCTGGCCACTTTCATCCAGTTGGTTCCCACTCTTCGGGTAATTTCATCCCTCCAACTCATGTACTGCCTTCCCCTGCTTCTCATTTGGCCGATCGGTGTACACTTGGTGCTGCTTTTCAACCATCTTTCATCCTTGACTCTCGCTAGGTCTCCAGCCCACCTCCATTTCAGTTTCTGGGCTTCCTTGCTGACATGAGTTAGGATATCTCGGTTCTTAATCTTCTCACTTCTTCGGATTCCCGCCATACTCCTTAAAAGTTTCATTGGATGGTGTCTAGTTTCGTCTGTTCCTTTTTTGTTATTGACCAAGTCTGAGAGATATACAGGATTGAGGGGTAAATACAAGACTGCAGGACTTTTGCTTTTAGTTCTATAGAGAAATTACCCTTAAAGATTTTTTTTAAGGACCAGTATTTATGCCATCCTATTTTTATCCTTCTGTCCAGTTCTTTGCTGTATTTTTTTTTCTAGAGAAATTTCCTGTCCTAGATATATGAATTGATTTGAGTATTCGGTAATTTGTTTTCCTATTGTTATATGTTGTTCTTCCGTATTTGTAATTATTTTTGATTTTTGGTAATTTATTTGTAAACCATATTTTTTACTCTTATCAATCAGATCATTGATCATTTTAAGCAATCAGTTTTTCTAGGAGCTAATAAACAAATGTCATCTGCAAACCTTAAATTATTTAAGTACCTGCCATTTATTTGAAATAAATAAATGTAATAACATAAAATCTTTTGATCTGGTGTCGCTTTATTGACAGTTTTCCTTTATTTTCTATTAAACAATAATTTTTTTCTTTGCTTTTTATTCCAATGAAGAGTTTATTATGTTTAAAATGCATATTTCCATTAAGTGATTATCATAATTTCTTATTTACACAAGTAATAAGTAATTAACTACTTGTAGGATGTTAACTCAATCTGTTTCTATACTCAGTGCATTGAGTAAATATTAGAGAACTGTCCACAATACAGTACATATGTTCAGGATAGAATGGAAAGAAATATTCCAGCAATACTATCGGGTTGTCCAGGAATTAATGCACGGTTATGTTTTTAAAGTAAAACTATAACATAAATGATTAGAAAAAAATTGTTATTAGTCAAAATACACTTCATACCTTTCAATACATTTCTGCCAAATGCTGGCACCTCTGAATACAATTTTGAATACAGATTATTAACCATTTCTGATTTCTACTGATTTTTGATCAATATATTTGTTTTTAAAAAATGATCCAGATCCTTAAAAAATTGGTAGTTGGTAGGCTCAATCAAGGTCTGGTGAGGAGGGCAGTTGAAGCTAACTCATAAATAAACTCCAATGTCATAACAACAAAACATTTCATAACAATGATTTGTTGAGACCATTCTAGCATTGAGGTGGTGGTCAGTGTCGTTTGATTTGCTAACTTTTATTTTTAAACAGTTATGAGATTTTGATCCGCCAAAGCTCACAGTATATTGTCATCCAGGGAAGAAGTCCTGCCACGAAACTCCTTATTTTCAAAGCTGAAGTCTCCCCCCAAAATTTGTAAAGCTTTGTTAAAAGGTGCACAAACGCTATCATCGCCCTACACTTCATTAAAGTTTGGTTTAGTTTAAAGTTCATTTAAAGTTTAGGCTCTTTGGGCCCTGTTCAGGCCGAGTTTGAAGTCATAAAACAAAATTATACAAAAATCATATGTAAACTTGTAAGTAAAGACTGACTATTTTCAATTAGTAAAATACTAAACAGGCAAAAAAACAAACAAAAATATGGAATATTAAAATTAGTGAATTATAATTTACCTGCTGTTAGAGCAATTTCTTGAATCTCTTTCTCTTCAAGTGAAAGACTATTCTCAGCTTCTTTCTTTTTCTTTTCTGCGAGTTCCCTCCTTTGTTTTTCTTCAGTCCTTTTTTCTTCTTCAAGATCAAGTTTTAAACATTCCTTATCAGCATCAAATTTTTCCCATTGGTTGTAATCTGTCATAGTTATTTTCTTTTTATCCATAGCCTCTTTAGATGTTTCATTCTAAAACCAAAGATAATAACTCTAAAAATGATAAACCCAAATAAAACAATCAGTAAATTAATTAGTAAAGAGAAATATATAATAAATGTCTATAAAAAAAAAAAAAAAAATATATATATATATATATATATATATATATATATATATATATATATATATATATGAGGTGGAAATTCGGGGTTCGAATCCCGACGGGTCAAATCTTTCTCTTCAAAAAATAAAATAATATATTTAATAATAATGAGTAATATCAAGAAAAATACATATATTTAAAACGGTGACGGATTGTCACGAGATCCAAATTTAAATGTAATGTTCAATTGAACATTCATCCCCGGAATTACATCGCGAATTGCGAGTGCCCGGGGGTTATGGATCACTGAAGAGAGAGGATTTGCCTGGTTTCGATATACGACCCGGTGGCCATAGTTGGATAAGGCGCCACACTAGAGAGGTGGAAATTCGGGTTCGAATCCCGACCGGGTCAAATCTTTTCTCTTCAAAAAATAAAATAATATATATATATATATATAGTATCTAGATACTATATATATAATATATAAATAAATATCTCTGTGAGAATAATAACTATAGAATATTAACAGCTTCAAAATTACATTCAAACAAAGAAATATTTTGACACCCACCTCAATCTTCTTAACAGGTCTTCTAACTTCAGGGTAAAAATTTTCAGAATTGGATATAGATTTACTATTATTTAATATCTGATCAGTTTCATCAATCTCCTGTTTCCACTCCTAGAGAATATAATCATTAATTTCACAAGAATCTTATTTTATATTTTATAAGTAATAAAACTGATACCTCAGGTGTTCTAAAGATAATAAAATAAATTCTTTTCAAGTCATGGCCAAAATTGTAGGAAAATTAGTTCAATAATGCACAATACAGATTCTTTAAGTGATTAAGAATATTGGCAAAATTTTTATCAATGCCAATTCCTATGGAGGATGATGTTAAGGCAAGTTCAAAATGGTGACGTTTATTACAAGTTAATCTAAAATTCTACACGATCTATTTTTAATTTTTTTAATTCATTTTTTAACTCTCTTTTAAGTTAACTGTTATCAGTGTCTTTCAACAATTTACAAAAATAATAGAAGACTTCTACTGATGCAGAAAATATTTTTTTCATAAAAAAAAAACACATTTGTAGTGCATGGTTGAGAGATTGATTCTTTGGGAATCAAAGTAAACCCTTATTTTTGTATTTAAACAGGTTACAGCAAGAATTGCTAAATGTGGCTAAATTTATATAAGTTAAAGTGATAAGGAAAACTACAATTACATGAACAGCTAACTAATCCACATGATACACACACAAAAGCCTAGTTTATTTGAAAACTAGTTCTGAATTTTATATATTTATATAATTTATCTTCAGTCCTGGAGGCACATCTTAATATATATAAATTACGTGTCGCCGCCTAGGGGCCGGCTAACACCTAAACTACTGAACCGATTTTAATCAAATTTGCATACCGTGTGCAGTTAGATCCAACAAAAAAGATAGGATACCTTATATCTTAATTTATAGTCGCAATATTATTTGTATATTATCTGTAAGTCACAATTATCTGTTAGCTCTATACGATTCTAACATATGGCGGTACAAGGTTATACTATTATATAAAAGGACAAGCAATTTTTCGTTTGTGTTCACTAACCGCCAAAAACTACTGAACCAATCTCTACCAAATTTTGACTACATCATCTTTATAGAATGGTTTAGAAATAGTAAAATCTAATGATTTTCAACTAATTCTTTATTGAAAAATGAATAATAAGTGGATAACAGTGAAGTTCAAAAATGGCGGCAATTGCCATCTACATGAAAGGTTAAAAGGTACAGTGTTACATAGAGGTGAACATTGATAATAAAATTTACTTATTTTCAATTAAATTGTTATAAAAACAGCTATATGGAGTGAAATATACCAAATTTTAACTACATCATGTTCATAGTACTAGGTTTAGCAACAATGAAAATTTAAATGTACAATGTTGAGTGTTAGAAACGGGTTTTGCCACACTACCACATACTTTTATGGTTAAAAATTAAAATCCAACCTGATCAAATCAAATAAAATTATTTCTGTCGAATGAAAATTATTAAAAATCAAAATGCCGATCCTCAGCTGTTTAATATTGTGTGTAAAAATATGAACCTTTAGTTATAAGCACTGATAATGCAGTTTCTTATACCGCAGATTCTTAATAGTCTCTGTCCATCTGGATTACCAACTCATATTAAAATTGAAAATTGGATGTCTAATTATGCTTTATGTTATCTTCAAATACCTAATCAATCTAAATTTAACCAAGTTAATAATGGCTGCTATGCGTGAAAATATTATCAAAAATGTAATTTTCAATTGTTCACTTTAATACAAGATTTTTATCGATAAACAAAAAATCAATTATTAGTTAAAATTCCTCGACGGGGGATGATGAAGTTATATATAAAAGGACAAGCCATTTCCGTTCGTGATCACTAACCGCGAAAACTATAAAACTATTCTGTACCAAATATAACTACATCATCTTCATAGTTCAAGGAAGGTTTAGCAATAGTAAAATTTATATATTTTCTCTTAAATTCTGTTTATAAAGCGATAAATATGTAGTGGGTAGTAAAGCGAGCGCCATTCAAGAGAGGTTACAATGATCCAGTGTTAATTATAGCTAGAAATTGATAATAAAATTACTAAATTAAATTAATTTGTTATCCAAAAAGCTATAAATATGTGGTGTGACGTGTGGATTCCAGTGAAATTTAAAAATCGAATATGTGGCAAGCGACAATAGCATTTTAGTAAAACTAATGAACCTATATGAACCAAATTTTAACTACATCATCTTCATAGTTCTTGAAAGATTTACAATTAGAAAATTTACTATAATAATAACTTATACTATTATATAAAAGGACAAGCCATTTTTCGTTTGTGATCACTAACCGCGAATATTACTGAACCAATCTGTACTAAATATTAACTACATCATTTTCATAGTTCTAAGAAGGTTTAGCAATATTAAAATCTATTGATTTTTAATTTATATTTTATTAAAAAAGGTTAATATGTGGACAACAGTGCAGTATGAAAATTGACCGATAGGTGGGGAGTGCTATTCTACACGAGTGAGTGGTTACAAAACAGCTTGAAATTGATGATAAAATTTACTTATTAAGCTATCAAGAAAACTATTAAAAAATATTTAAATATGGTGTGCGATATGTGGATCCCAGTGAAGCTTGAAAATCGACCGATTGTGTATAGAGCCATTCCACAATAGAGGTAACAATGGTAAACTGAACCTATCTGTACCGACATCTAAATAAATAATTTTTATAATTCTAGGAAGGTTTTGCAATGGTAAAATTTAGAATAACTAAAATTTAAATGTACAATTTTAAGAGGCAGGACCGAGGTTTGCCACACAGTCATATACTTTTATAGTTCGAAATCAACATCCAACCAGATCAAATCAATAAAGTTTTTACTTTCGAATACAAATTATTACTAAATCAAAATGTCGATCCTTTGCTTTTTTATATCGTGTGTAAAAATATGATTCACGGGCCTTTTTTCGTAAGCACTGATAATGCAGTTTATTTTCCGCAAGAGTTTCTTAATAGTCTTTATCCATCTTGATTACCAATTCATACATTAAAGTTAAAAAATTTATGCCTAATGGTGCTTATATTTAATCTTCAACCACCTAATCAGTGCAATTATAACTAGATTAATAATTACTGCTAAAAAATCATTGAAGAAATAATGCTCAACCACATGCTAAAATACAAGAATCTTATCGATAAACAAATAAAACTTTAATTTTTAGTTGAAATTATCTTTAGTTATGAGGGCGGGCGAAGCCGCGACGGGAATGCTATAAGCATATAAAAAATGATTATAATAATGTATATCATATCATAACTCATTTCTAATCAATAGTTTACAAAGTTTGCCATACATGTGTCAAGAGGATTTAAATCTAGGCAATGAGCTTTCTTCCTCCAAATCATTGAGATTTTGCATGACTACCATTTTTATGAGTGGTTATACGTTATCCTCCATGAAAATGGAATAGTAATTAATAAATGATTCAAAAGGAATAACGTCTTAGATGATAAATCAACATTAAGATGGCCCACGAAACAAATGGAACTATTAAGTGTTACCATCAAAGAATTTACATTCCACGCCATCAGTGAACACCTCAGAATCTAGCCTTCCCATAGACATTAAACACAATGTAGCACTCATCATGCCTTCACTAAACTCTCATATGTCCATCCAGTGAATAAAGAGTGAAGCATGACTCATCTAAAGCATGACCCACTCCACCAGTTTGTAGGTAACATAAGGCTTTTCCAAGCAAATTACGAATGAACTTTAATGTTCTTTTGTTAACAATGGCTCTGATCTCTAAGGGTTTGAATTACATTCAGCAAATTTTCTTCTATGGTTTTAGAACTCGTTGTTACTTCACTAGTCATAGGAAGACATTGAGCAGCCTCAGTAACTGTGTAGAAACCAATTCAAAACTTTGTGGAGTACAATAAAACAATTATTTCATGGCCGACCTAAAACGGGTCTGATTTGATTAAACTTCCCTCACAGTAACATTTAACTGCTTTTCCATGAGCATATTCATGTAAATACATTGAACTGGTAGCTTTTTGTTGGCTTCTTCAGTTGAGACATGAGAGAACATAAATCAGGAGTAGGTTGCAGTGAACTGGATAAGGAATATACCTCAAAGACTTGAGCCTTAGAAGTGAGTCAGAGTAGGACCTATAGACCAATCGATAAAGGATTATAGAGTGCATTGTCTGTAATCCAAGGTTTTTCTTCGGAAACAAGTTCAGGGTAGATAAAAAGTAAAAATACTAAAAGTCTTGGAGTTTTAGGGCCTGGGAAAAGGAAAGGGGAGGGGCACAGAGCGCGGAAGGCCTCTTTTTTGGTTTTGCACTCATATCTCGAAAGCGGTGCGTCGTATACAAACATGTCCATTTACTAAATTAAATTGTCAACAACTTTTACTCTATACATATTTTTCATTTTCTGTACCGTTTCTGAGATATATGCTTCACAAATGTGATGAACTTTTGGTATGTTTTACCAAGAAAAGTTAAAATTTATGTAACTTTTGAAAGGTGATAAATTTGTATGTATATGTGTATTTTAAGGGAAATTTAATCTCCTGCAATATTATTTATGAAGACTTTTGTCATAGGATGAACATTTTAAAAGATATGGAGGGAAGTTTACCAGAAAACGTGAGGTGAAATTCATTTTTTCGTAAAATTTCACAATTTCCAAGCATATATCTCGGAAAGGGTACAGAATATGAAAAATGTGTATATAATAAAAGATGTAGACAATTTAATTTGCAATAAGTTAGTAGTCATGTTTTGCATACGACGCACCATTTTCGAGATATGAGCGCATAACCAAAAAAAGGGACCTTTCGCGCCCCCTCCCCCCCTTCCAGTTTCCAGGCCTGAAAACTTCAGGGCTTTAAGTATTTTTACTTTCTAACTACCCTGAACATGTTTCCGGAGAAAAACTTTTGAAAAGCTCACAGAAAACGCACTCTACACCCTTTTTCAGACCTTCATTGACTGGACTACTATGAAGTATTTTAATATATTAATCATGATAGGAAATTTGAGTATGATTTAAAAAAATAAATTACCCAGTAGGTTATGGGTTTTTCCTACATATGCAGATCCAACTATTACTGAAAACATGTAACATTAATTTTTTTTTATAAAATTAATTCAGGAGCAAAATTTAAATCTTTAAAAGTGTGCTACCTACTTTTACTGAGGTAGATTCAAATAATAAGTATTTTGAGCATTCTAGGATCATATTGGGCTATTATAGAACTATATTGGTTGGCACTGATGTTAAACCTGATAAATAAAATTAAGCCCTTACTTTTATGAAGTAAACTTCAGGCTTTTCAGACTAGATAGAATTTAACATTCATTTCTTCTATGTTTTTATTTTTGTCAAAATAATAATGTGAATAGAACTGCTCACAAATTATAACTTAACCCAATGGTACTTTTTCATGTAATAAATTAAAGGAAACTTCCTTAATGAAAATCAAATAGCATTCACACGTTCACCGTCATAATCAGTCATTAAAATGATTTGATTGCATATTAAGAGTTTGACGACTTATGCACCCAAAGAGGAGGAAGAACAGGTTATCTTATCAGGCCGTATACAAAGAACAGGTCGTATACAAACATGTCCATTTACTAAATTAAATTGTCAACAACTTTTACTCTATACATATTTTTCATTTTCTGTACCATTTCTGAGATATATGCTTCACAAATGTGATGAACTTTTGGTATGTTTTACCAAGAAAAGTTAAAATTTATGTAACTTTTGAAAGGTGATAAATTTGTATGTATATGTGTATTTTAAGGGAAATTTAATCTCCTGCAATATTATTTATGAAGACTTTTGTCATAGGATGAACGTTTTAAAAGATATGGAGGGAAGTTTACCAGAAAACGTGAGGCTTAAACTTCAGGCTTTTCAGACTAGATAGAATTTAACATTCATTTCTTCTATGTTTTTATTTTTGTCAAAATAATAATGTGAATAGAACTGCTCACAAATTATAACTTAACCCAATGGTACTTTTTCATGTAATAAATTAAAGGAAACTTCCTTAATGAAAATCAAATAGCATTCACACGTTCACCGTCATAATCAGTCATTAAAATGATTTGATTGCATATTAAGAGTTTGACGACTTATGCACCCAAAGAGGAGGAAGAACAGGTTATCTTATGGGTTACCAGCCTGTTATAGCAAGAGGTATAAGGCTGAGAACTACTCTGTGGATTCGTCACAAAATAACAGTCAACCATTCCCTGCAAGATTCAAATCCACACTGCTTTTGACTTGAGAATGCTGCCTTATCACACAGCGTATATGGGCTAAAATTATTGGATCATTTTCCCCAATTTTATTAATCTTATTAAAATATCCTTTACATAGAATGTTATACACAAGCTTATATATAAATGCGTGAAACACAATCCACAAATCCACACAAATAAACCGTCCTTAAATGGGGAAACCACATAAACAATAAAGTTATAATGATAAAGAATATGTATGTTCATATAAAGGAGTTGGCAAACATTTACGTAGTAAGTCATATGTCATACAAACAGCTCTTGTTTAAAATTAAATCTATTCTTGATATAAAATCTGAAGACTAAGTACAAAAATAAAATTTAGCAAATTTCAAATTAGAAAAGAAAGAAGAAAAATGGTAAGTATAAAATATGCTGAGACAAAATATATTCTATTTATAACTAATTATCACTTTTATAATATGAAATCAATTTTAACTAGAATAAAATGACTTCATTTTAATGAACTCATTAATGAGAAACAAAACTCAAGAACTTCACTTATCACATCAATGATATCATAACCCTTTGCACTCCAAAGCCGCTAGCCCAATGCCTGGCACAGAACTCATATGCCGGGTATAAGCTGGCTATTCTTTTCGTGGCTTTCACTCAGGTGGCTGGGACAATTTTCCTCTCTTAGCACTCAGATCGTTTTTTACACTTTTCTGTAGCATTATACTCAATATTTTTATAAAAGGCATAAATAATATATATAAAATGTTTAAACTTTTTATTATTACTTCAAGTACAATAATATAATACAAGCAAACAATTTTTTAAAAAATCAATAAACCAATATTATCTTCAAGAGAGGATCTTCAAAAAAATAATGCTGGTCTGTACCCGGCTTATGAGCCTTGTGCCAGACAAGTGGAACTTATAATGAGTGCAAAGGGTTACTAAACTAATCTAACGTTGATGTTATAACTAGAACAGCAGATGTTAAGCTAAAATATAAAATGTTAATTAAGACCGATGATATAATACCATGATTTCTTTATGAACAGAATTCCATTCATCAGGATTCAAACAGGATTTGGTCATAACAGGTTCACATGTTCTTAGTGCCTTGTGGTCAGGACATAAAAATTTTAGTCTTTCTTCAACACACTTTAGGAGTTCCGGATAATGACCTTCTTCACCAGACCTACAATTATTCAAAATTGTAAAAATAAATAAATTAAAAATTGCTAATAATAGGCCACATACATACAAATAATGTAATCACCTAAACATAAAAATAAACTGAAATCCCCTGAAAAAAATGTATAAGGAAATAAATTTAAATAGCATCTTGGTGTAATAAAACCTTGACAAGCAAAAAAAACATACCTTAAAATTCTTAATATTCTTTCTATTTCTAAAATGTTACAACATTTCTTAACATAAGCAAAGTCAAGGTGATTAATAGGTATTTCATATTTTTCAAGAAGGGTTTTCTTTTTTTTCTGAGTCGGTGTTTTTTCTGGCAAAGTATCAGTAGTCATTTTCAATATATTTCAATTCTCATAAATTAAAGGAACTACTTAAGGGAGGCAAAGGAATTGATTAATCAGGTTTTAACAATGACATTGAAGAACTAGAAGGAACCAAACTTAAATGTCACCATGACAACACTACATCTGGATCAAAGTTTAGAAATTAAATTATTTTTCACAATAAAAATAATTTAATAAATAAGTTAAATTAAAGTTATAAATTAGAAACCTTCCAGTTTAAAACACTCACAGTCAAAAGAATTATACATACCTAAATTACAAGGATAATCCAAAAAATCATATGAAAAACAGTAACCCAAACCTTTTATCATAGGTGTATAAATTCAACGTCGGGCAACTTCTTAAAATTTTGACTCAATTCAATAAGTACATGGTACCTTAAGATTAACAAAGAAATAAACATGAACTCCTGAACAGGCATGATCAACAGCTGTCTAAAAACGCGGGAGGACCGAGCTCATTCAAAAACATAAAGCTGTATTTCAAGGCATGTTGAGGAAATATCAAGAAAAATTGTTTGGAGGACTAAGAATTGAACTGTAAAATGTGCTTATGGACAAGAAAAACATCCGCTGATATTCAAAAGATCTTCGGTAATGAAACATTATGCGATCGTCGAAACCATTTAAAGATAAATTAAGAGTCATATTAGATTTGATATTAAAAGAAATTCATGTAAGGTTCTAACACCTTTCAATAAATGAATCAATAACAGTGATCAATATAATATTTCAGAATATTATTAAATATTCTTGCTTGAATGTATAGAGAGAACATAGTAAACGATATTAATTATAAAATAATAATGCTATTTAAATCAACCTATTATTAAATCAATTAATTTTTGATTTAGATATACATTCACAATCAACTAAAAATAAAATATTTAAATATACTAATTGTAAAAACAAGTTATCTTGTCAAAATTGTAATTAGAGACGAAGTGACTCAGCGAATAAGGCACTTGAATCTACTGTACCCGGGACCGAGATTGAGTGCCTCTGAAAACAGGGTATTAAATTTCTGTTATTTCAGTTATAGATCGACTTAGAGGACCGGAAACCATCCTGAGACGTTTCCAGGCCAGGGTTAGGCAAAATTTAATCATGATTTAATATTTGACATCAAATTTCCTGGAATCAATCACCTAATTTAATTATGATTAAATATTTTACTCCATTTCTTAGTTGATTAATGATTTAGTTCTCTGAATAATCAACTGATACATTGAGTACCCCTAATTGGGAGAAAACCTTGGCAGTTGTGCTTGATTTGGGCCAAATTTCCTTTCACAACTGTTCAGCTAGTAACTAGGGATGGTCTAAACCAATATTTTTCAGTAAGAGGGACCAGAGTTGGGCATAATTGTATTTAGATACTATTCGAAAATTTTGTATTCGAATATGAAAAGTAGTCGATGAAAAAAGTAAATTTATCGAGTAAAAAAAGTATTCTAATAACTATTCGAAGATTTTGTATTCGAATATGAAAGTTATTCGAGGAAAAAAGTAAATTTATCGAATACAAAAAAGTATTCGAATACTTTTGTATTCGACAATGAAAGTATTCGAAGATACAAGATACTTTTTTATTAGATAGAAAATCTAGAAAATCATCATTTTGTGGTGAATGGAGTCTAGTTTCTTGAGGATATTTTTAGCTGCATCACCATATACTTCAGAATTTAAACAACAATTGTATTGACACAGTCTTCTATATTTTGGGTTAAAAAAACTACAACAACAAAATTATACAATGACTCATCTTATAACTTGGGCAAATTACAACACATTTTTATATTAATCTTTTGATGATTCACAACTTTTATCACTCACCGAATTCAGGAGTCTTTGACGAGCTATTTGATTGGAAGATTCAGCAGAAAGAAATATGGCTAACGTTCAGTAATGGCTTGCTTCTTTTCTTCAGTTCATGAACATCGTGTAAACTCATCAGTGAAAAAATATGAGCAAATGGAATACTATATTCCCTACTTACTTATATCTGTATTCTGTATATGCCGGTAAACACTTTGTCCCTACAAGACCATTGTTGTTTAAACTTACGATAGCATTGGAAATGTTCATATTTCCTTTGATCGTATTCCGTCTTGGGATTTCCCGCCTTATTTTGACCCGACCCTAGTCCAAGCAGTCATAATTTTGGCTGAGGATTCCTACGGCAAACCGTAAGGTAGAAAAATGAGTTTTGTGTCTCAGGAATAGGCGCGGGAAGAATGGAACTGCCTATTTATACTTATCTACAAATTTATAAATGCTGTAATTTATTTGACTTACAGCCCAACAAAATCAGTTAATTGTTTATACGCTAAAGGAGGGGTTATAGCTAATACAGCAGGTACTAGTACTTTTACCTGCCCGGCAGGCATGATCTGGCCCTGTAAAATTTAGCACCAGGGTTATGCAGGTAGTGCAATAAATTATGAGCGTTTTATTAGACGTCGGAAGATAACTAGCCTGATTGATCAATAAAATTTTTTAGAAATATATCGATTTAATCACTGTATTATTTATTCAATCAACAGAAGAACGTAGAACAGGAGCATTCAGAACCAGTCCCAGATCAAGCGTGCTGTGTGATGCTGAAGAATGGCCTCTACAACTCCGCAGGCACTACTTACTATTAAAATTCTTAGGGCGCCTTAAGTCGAGCAAAGATTTTTTCGAATTAAGTAGATATAAAATACCTCCCCGAGTTTCTACTTATCCACTTCTATCAGACCTATTCCAGATTCCAAATATCTACTTAGCTCATCCCTATTATATGCCCCACGGAAAACAACCAATGCCTCCTTCGACTTCTCACTTTTCTCATACAATAAAATTACGTATCCGCAAGATTCCATACAAAAACTTTTTCTTGAGTCTAAATCAAAATATAAAGATTTCCTTTTAGTTAGATAATGGCTTCCTAAACTATACTCGGTTTTCTCGAATGAATTATTTGCTATCCAATTAGCGCTTGATATAGTTAAAATTTTAGATAGCAACAAAATAGTAATTTGTATAGACTCTTTCTCAGCCTTAAAAAACTTACAAAACTCACACCATTCTAACAATCCAATTTCCAACACAATAATAAAACAGTTACTTACAATAAATAGACTAACATACTTTATTTGGGTGCCCAGCCATGTTGGAATGCCTGGCAATGAATTGGCTGATGCAGCTGCTAAAGAGGCGAGAATATGTTTCCTGTACCCAACTTACCGATTGTCCTCAGCGACCACCAAATATATATTAAACTGAAGTACAAGGCGGCATGGTTTTATTATTGGACCAGGGTTCCGGATACTAATAAACTAAAAATGATCTGTCCCAATGCTCAACCATGGCCACTGCTAAACGGCTCTAGGAGGGAACAAGTGGTGATGACTAGGCTGCGCATCGGGCACACAAGACTCACATACCAACACCTACTTCAAGGTATATCACAGCCCATATGCTCATGGTGCCATGTTCCTCTATCAGTAGAGCACATATTTAGAAACTGCGGTCTACCCCCTACAGCTGGAACACCGATCTTCAACAAAGACCTGGGTACAATCTTCAAAAACTATCAACCAGATGTTCTAAAGTTCCTCAGGAATTGCAGAATCTTTTTAGATAAACAATACCAATTTTTACAATACAATACCATTTAGATAAACAAGAATCCAGAATTTGGTGCCTCTGGCCATGTTGCAGTACACGGCACCTTAAAAAAAATAAAAATAAAAATAAGAATAAATTCTGTTTAGAAACTTAAACTTGTTAAAGTAATTAAATTAATTAAAGACGTTTATGTTTTATATTTAATAGTTTAAAAATAACATCTGTAAAAAAAAAATCATCTGTATTCGAAATTTCGAATACAGATTCAAATATAAGATAATTTATTCCCGTATTATTCGAATACAACTAAAGGTACTTGAACAATGTATCTTCTGAATCTGAATCGAATTCTGCTATGACACGCCAAATTTCAAGCCTCCTGAGCGACTGGAAGACAGCCTTATGGCATGAACAGTTACGGCGGACGCACAATGACCATCGTCAGTTCTGGAGGTTAATTCGGACATTCATAAGCAAGAGGAAAGCGGTGCATCTAACCTGTGGAGACGAGCTGCTGACCCCTAAAGAACAAGCCGAATCATTGGCCATGGCCTATACCACAAAGGACGCTGAGAGGACGGCTAACGCACCACTTCCTACGCCTGGCTCACAACCAAACTCCATCGAGACTCCTATCTTTTCAACGTTCAAGCAACTTGAATCCATACTGCGCCGCACCAAGGGCAAGAAATCACCAGGAATGGACGGCATCCCATCAGTGCTTCTGAAGATGTTACCCAGAAAAGGGAAGGCGTACCTCCTCAATATCTATAATTCATGCTTTCGGATCTCTTACTTTCCTAATGCTTGGAAAAGAGTTGTTGTTGTTCCGTTACTGAAGCCAGGTAAAAGGGGTGACTCTGCGGACCACTATCGTCCAATCAGCCTTCTTTCACATATCAGTAAGGTCTTCGAGCGACTTGTTCACTATCATCTCGTGAATCACTGCTTCAGTGAAGGCGTCATCCCTCCCGAACAAACTGGGTTCCAACGAGGTGTCGCCTGTGATCATCATCTGGTGAAACTTCAGACGCATACTATTAACCAGATGCACAGGAATAAAGCTACGGCGTTTATATCCCTCGATTGCTCACAAGCATTCGACTGTGTGTCTCATCCACTGTTATTACGCCGTCTAGAAGAGTTCAGGTTTCCAGTAGCCTTATGTCGACTTATTGACAACTACCTCAATGGTAGATCGTTTATAGTGAGGGTAGGGGAAAGCCTATCTTCACCTGTTCCCACCACATGTGGAGTGCCACAAGGTTCGGTCCTCGGACCAATAATCTTCAATGTTTTCACTGCACCAGTAGTTGCCATTAAACATCCTGAAGCGGTGGTGGCTGCTTATGCTGACGACATAGGAGTTTATGCATCTAGCATGAATGCGAAAAGGGCTCTTAGTATGGCTGAGAGGGCAACAGAGACCATAGTTGAAGCACTCAAGTCATGTGGAATCAAAGTGAACCCTAGAAAGACCGATACCATCATAATGTCTTTTCAAAAAGGGAAGAGAAAGCGATTGCCTACCCACTTCACTGTGGACAATGTGAAACAGACACTGTCAAACTCCATCCTCTACCTAGGCGTTCACCTTGATCGACACCTTACTTTCTCTACTCATGTGAGAAGTAGGATTAAGCTGGCCCGCCAGAAGACATACCGCCTGAACTACCTCTTGACATCTCCTCAACTGTCTCTTCGACTCAAAATTCTGCTGTACAAAGCCATCATCCGCCCCACCCTACTTCACGGCGCCCCACTTCTCCAGTACATGTATATAACAACACTGAAAGCACTTCAGAGCTTTCAGAACTCAGTTCTCCGACGAATTGTCCGCGGAACAAGCCTTGAGAGGGCCAGAAATACCGTCATAACGGAAAATTTACAACTACCATCGGTCCCTTCATTCATTGGTCGACGGCACATAAAATTCTTCGACGGCCTTAAGTACTGTGCCAACCCTCTCTTCAGGGACATAGCCCCACCTCCCAGGCCTGGTAGGTGGCAAGGTTTGACCCCCTTAGCGGACGTATTCGCTTAGGGAAGGGGTTCAGACTTTTCAGACTGACCCATTTTCACACCATCGCCAGCAGAGTGATTCCTCCTCACTCGATCAAGACAACAGGAAGACAATAGTCAACCGAGGCGCCCGAATCTACAATAGCAACAGATCTTAAAATGCTAAGAAAGCAACAGAAGATCCTTAGAATCCAATCTTTATTATAAATTTTATTTTTTTTTTTTTAAAAAATGGAGGATGAAAAAAAAAAAAAAAAAAAAAAAAAAAAAAAATCGAATTCTGCAAACATCGAATACAGATGTTTTTATATTCGAAATTCGAGTACTTTTAAAAGTATTCGATGTTCGAATTCGTTTTAAATGGACAGTCGCGCTCCAGGTTCGATGATGGTAATATACGAGTATATTTAGTTCCATCAATTATTATTACGATTGAGGTGGTATTAAAATGACATCTGCTGATATCACTTTTGCTGAATTGCTATAAATCACGGCTTTGGAAAGGTTCATAAAATAAAAATAAATTTTAAAGAAATATTTTTATATAAATAGAAAAGTTTATTCTAATTATTAGTACAAATGTATTACATTCAGTGTACTAATTACTGATTCGAGCAGATCATAGTTTATCGCTCGCACGAAAGATGAGCGAATTCTCAAGAAGTTATATTCATTGGAAATATAAGCTTTTGACCGAGTCTAGCACCAGGGACTGCTGTACAAACTATGAAAATTCCTACCTCCTACATACTTCCTTATCATCCGTTCTTATCTTAGCGATAGAACCTTCAAAGTTAATAATAACTTTTCTTACTCCTCTCTCTTTACTCAATCTGCAGGTGTTCCTCAAGGAAGTATCCTAGGTCCAATCCTCTACACGGTGTATACAGTTGACATCCCGACGCATCCTAGCACCATCCTCACCACGTATGCTGATGACACGTGTGTGTTATCAGTAAACAATAATCCCTTCATTGCCTCCCATATCATAAAACTTCAAGAATGGTGTCAAAAATGGAGAATCAAAATAAGTCCAAATAAATCCCATCAAATAACCTTCACCCTTCGTCGTAAATCTACGACTTCCTGTCCTACAGTATCATTTAACGATGTTTCACTAATCCTCGTTGAACAGATCCGCTACCTAGGACTCCATCTGGACAAACGTCTTACTTGGAATCCACATACAAGACTAAAACGACAAGAAACTGCCCGTCGTTATCGACTACTTCAACATTTACTTGACAAACGTTCCAACCTTCCAATTAATTACTAAAGACTCATTTACATAACAATAATTAGACCAATTTGGACAAACGGAGTTGAGCTTTGTGGCTCCACTAAACCATCCAATTCATCTCGTATCCAATCCTTAAAATCCATAATCCTTAAAAAAATCCTAAGTGCTCCTTACTTCGTCACAAACAAACTTATCCACAAAGATCTTAATATACCTTGTGTTTCTGACTTAGCTTAAACCAGATATCATCCTTTCATAGCAAACTCCAGAACCATTCAAATCCATTAGTATCACAACTTGCTTCTCATTCCATTCCAGATAATCCTCCGAGGCGCCTGAAAAGAAGATGGCTTCGGGACCTTCTAATATAATGCTTCATTATTTAGAACCTTTATAAGTGCTACCAATGGGTAGTTGCATGGAGTTATAGACAAGTGGAGGGAGCTTACTCCTCAATAGCCAGGACAGGCAGTTATTTTGGAGTGCACCGTATTATCAGTGTATTAACATCTTATCAGTTCAAATATTGGTTTCCTAGGCTTTATACTGCTGTTAATTTATTTTAATGATTTATTGACTTTAGTGATTTACTCATTTTATTTATTACGAACCCTTTCAATTGCCCTAGCCCATATGGAATGCAAGTCGTCAGTTGGGCATGGTGGGCGTGGCCGGTTAGTGTTTTGGTCCCGCCCCTCACGGAACAATATACGGGAAGGGCCTCTCCATAGTACTATAACTCTATGGGGTAGTTGCTTTAAAAACAAGTGACGTGCAATTTTTATCTATGTCATCACATTTACTTGATGTATTATATTTTACATTGTATATACGGTTGTAAATTTCAATTAATAATTTTTAAAAAAATTAGGAATTGGACGCTTATCAGAAAAGTTCTTAACTTTTACATTATGCTTTAAAATGAAGAACTTGCTTCTGATCAATCTAAACATCACAAACTTGCTTTAAAAATATAAATACCAAATAAACAATATAATGGTAATAGTGAGCATAACGTTATTAATCTGTAATACGTTCTTCAGTATTGTTGGTTTTGCATTAGAACTTGTTTGTAAACAAATGTTTGCTATCTCAAAAGACCGCCTCTGTGCCTTCTCTTCTATTACCGATTCGAAATTTTTCCATATTTAAGTAAGGATCGAATCAAAGTAGAAGTCCAAGTTTAGGAAGCCTCGCTTTAGGACCTCGACCTGACTCAAGAGGTTATAAAGATACTATCTGCGATTTTTTATTAAAATAAGTGGATAGAGAAAATATCATTGTTCCTATTATTTTCTTTTTTCAATTATAGAACGGGGCTGATATGGTTGCTTGGTAACTAATATTAATAGTAATGAATAAGCGACTTTATACCATACTAGCTGAATGTACCCCGCTCCGCTACGGTTTAATATCATTAGGATGAAGACAACTTAAATTTGTAAAAGTTAAGCTTAACGTTGATAATTATTATTACTTAAATAAACCTGAACAATTCCATTCTTAGAATAATTTCAATAAGTAAATTTGTCAATTTGCAAAAGTTAATTTTATATTATTTTGATAGCCCTCCAGTGAAGCTTCGAGGCAGCACTACCATCTTACCCAGCTCTGATACCAGACCATCAGCTTTTTCTTATGGCATACTTTAAGTGAATATAGCCTTAACTTCTCAACTTTTTTGAAGAAAGTTTAGTCTTTCGGTTTCTATTTTCGCGTACATATCAAGCATAAATTGGTTGAGGAGATTACGAAATTAAAGTAAATAAGGTTCTCCACCTCCTCGCTCCACTAACATTTAGGCGTAAAAATCAGCTGCAGAAACAGTTTTCTTAAGTGATGTATTGGTGTTTGGGTCACGCTGAGGGATGTTAATACTGTACCTTTCTTCTCCATAGTAGAACATGATACGATACTAAAGAGAACTACTTGTCCCTACATCGAACTGGCCTTACATGTCATCACCAGAGAACATAAGTCTTTTAACCTCCTCTTTAACATAAGTCTTTTAATAGATTCTCTTCACGAAACAACTCAAACTTGTAAGTTGTAAGTAACCTGTGCAGCTACCATGAGTTCACAGAAAGTACCAATATTATAAGGTTTCGACATCGATCGTATTTCTGTTTGTTTACAACTATAAGGAACTTAAACGGTGGTCAAAGTTTGCGGCTTAAAGATCTAACCTATTTTTTAACTTAGCTTATCTCCAAATACCATATGATAATTAATCTTTTATTATTCACCCAATAAAAATTGAAATCGCATTTTTTGCAAATTAGCCGCGATCCAGGCCGATTTTTTAAAATTCCTTTCTTAGCGAGCACCTACGGCCCTAGAGGAATCTACATATCGAATTTCATTCCAATCCGTTCGGTGGTTTCTGAGATTTCGTGTTAAGTGAGTGAGTGGTATTTGACAAATATATAATAGATTAAGCTAAAATACAAAAGTGAATAAAATGATCCAAATTATCGACAAAATACTTTAATAACAACCATTAGCTAGTTACTTTTCAAATTTAAAACCATACCTAGATGATATTAGTATATAAAAAAAAAATTAATTGTTACCATTGGAGCTTTAATTAGTTGACATGACTTCTTACTCAAAGCCAAATTTTAGTGAGGCGAAAAAATGGAAGTATTTTTAAAATCTTTATGTTCTCATCTTGAGGTAAGTTAAAGAATTTATGGAGCATTGATTTCCTGCTCATCAGTTTATAATTAAAACAAAGAACACCATTTTAAACCAAAATAAATTATAGCAACGTCAAAAGAACTTAAGCTTATATTCATTTTATTGATGATATTTAAATCAATGATCTTGATCTAACTTTTGACAATAGATAGAGACAAGTTGACCTATTCATTCCTTTCTCTATATTTCCTTTGATCTCTATGGGTAACGTTTTGATTCGCGCCGACAGGAAGCTCTAGTCTAGTTTTCCCCGTAGCTCTGTCGTTCTAGTTATAATTCTCTTTGACTGTGTTTACTTCGTTATTCTATTAATTTTGCCTTCTTATAATGAACGAATTGCGTCCAAAATACTACAATTTTATTTCATTATTTCTCAGAAACAATATTTTTCGTAAGGAGCTGAAGGTCCCTCAATGAAAATCAATACTTATTACTATGCCATGGGGTCAAAGTGATAACGTTGAACTCACTATTATTATTCAAATTTTCCAAACATTGAAATAGAAAACCTAATGATGTCACGCTTAAATGGTAGATAATACATGCAAAGGTTTCTTATAAACCAGGCACAGTGGGACTTCATCCAATTAATAGGTTAATTTATTTTTCTCCCTTGATTGAATTTGAGGTTTTATCTATTTATAAGGTCTTTTATAATTATAGGATGAAAAAAAGGAATGGTATGGATTTGCAATGAGCGAGCTGCAGGCAACAGTGGAGTTCTCTGTTGAGCTCTGCAAATTTTATAATGTTGACTTGTTTCAAAGAGGGTGAGGCTAATTAGTTTATTATTACCAAGACTTATAGCAGTTTTTTTTTTCTTATAATTTTTCGTTTGTAGGTTTTATCAGATAAGAGCTGCCCTCAAAGTATCCCCTAAGTTACCTGTCAAAATTGAAGCCTCCATCCCCACCAGCCAAACCAAAAATTTATCAGGTATTTTTATTGAACTACTTCACTCATTCCTACCCAACTGAATTTATTAATTATTCCTTCAATAATTCTTTACAGAAACAATGTAACATAAAGCAAGTTATGTATTTATTTTGTTACTAATTTCTATAGGTGAAAATGAGCTCGGTTTTCCTGCTTGCATTTTGAATGGAGTAGGTGTAAGTCGAACATTCCAAATTCTTTATCGTAATGAAGAAGTATCTTTGGACGATACTGTGCTTTTCAGGGTCCACATACTTGTAGATAGTCACAAGGTAAATGGTTATAAATTTGGTTTATATTTATGCATTAAAGTGTGTGACAAAGTAATAATATAAATATTGTATATACTTAAAATTTATTTATCGGATAATTGTTTGATATTATTCAGTCATTTTTCTCTGTTGAATTATGATTTTTATTTGAAAAGTAGTGGATTTTAATTAGTCTAGTGTTCTGATCCTTGGTTTGAAAAATTAATTGTTACTTATGAAATGTTTGAATTTTGCTTTAAATTTAAAACATTTTAAATATATTTTTACATAATCTTTAATTTTTACTTGTCCATGGATGAAAATTATGTTAGTGGTTGAAACCTTATTAAACTTCACTATATTTAACTAAGCACTGTATTATATAACTGAAAACAGATGCCAAATTATGTTTTGGTAATGAATATTCAAACAAGACAAATGTTATAAATTTCATAAATATTTATGAAATTTATTACTATTGTGTAAAGTATTAACTTCATGAGTTAAGAGAATTATTTTTCCAAAAATGCAATAATAAGAACATTTTGCAAAAGAATGGAAAAACTGAAAATTATGTAAAAATTTAATTTTGTTTAGATAGAAGAAAGTCTAGAGCGAGCTGATTTCAACATAAATCTAGAGCTATGGTTCACTGACCAGGCACTAATGACAGACCAACAGACAAACATAAGTTGTGTCTCAGTTCGAAACCTACAGCTTAGCTTCTCT
Organism: Euschistus heros; assembly: GCA_003667255.2. NCBI lineage: Eukaryota > Metazoa > Arthropoda > Insecta > Hemiptera > Pentatomidae > Euschistus > Euschistus heros. The sequence goes on from RCWM02000139.1 coordinate 240,366, forward strand.
GCACCAAAAGGCCTTCACTATCATCTTCCCGTCCTCTTTGATTATTTTCATCTATCAGCAGCAACCATTACAATACATGCTAGCCTTGTTGCCCTGCACCAGCCCTATATAAAGTAAGTCCTGTGTTATTATCTGTCCATAAATCATTATTTTTAATGTTCTTACTTATTAGTATCAGTTATTTTGTTATTTTCCATTGTATTATAATGGTTTCTTCAGTTATCATAGTGTTTAAATGCACTTCAAACCTTATTAAAATGCTTATAATTGTTACAATTTCCCTAGATAAAAGAATTGTGATAATTGATCTGAAAGTTTCACTCCATTTTCCCAGTTTAGGGTTAGTGTTGAGTTCAAAAAGTAATGTGTTTGTTTCACATTCCCTTCTAAAAATTTAAGTAAAATTTCTAGATGTAAAGTAAAGATTATAAAAGATTTTGTGATACAAAAATTTGCTATTGTAATCTATAAGAATTATTTTTAAAAAGCCTTTTTTACCCATTGAGTTAAAAAGTCAGGTAGATTGCAAGAGTGTTGATAAATTATCTTCTTATTAAAAGCTATAAACAGAACAATTTTTAATTTGCACTTGTGTTTTTGTGTCATGCCACTACTTCTATTTCTGAATTGGCTGTTCATATTGTTGCATAAGTAAAATTAAGTGAATGAAAACATTTTTTATAAAACTTTGTCGCCATATATGTTTATCATAATTGGTTTTTTAAATGTCTTCATCAACCATCACTTCCTGATAAACATTATGAAACTTTTTTTTTTTTACATGAATAATATATTTGAAAAAAATTAAAGTAAATGTAGTATGCATATTTTTTTTTTTTTTTTTTTTTTTTTTTTTTTTTTTTTTTTTTTTTTTTTTTTTTTTTTTTTTTTTTTTTTTTTTTTAATAATAATTTTTTGTGTCAACACTATAGTGTAGGAAAGCACTAACTGATTGATGACATTTTAAGTAATTATATAATACATACTTTATATCCCTACCACATTCTATAATCATTTTACATACCAGCATAGTCTAGTACCTACAGCCTTGACATATATTACTATTAATATATACATATACAGTTTCTGACACCAAGTTGAGTAAATGTGTCAGTAGCAATACCATATTTCCTTAGCAGTTTAGGTCTTCTGATACGCCTCATACCATAGATTTTTTCAGTAAGAGCCTTCTCGGGTATTTCCACCGTGCTCATTCTGGCAACATGTAGCCTGGAGAGCTTAATAAACTTGCCAATATCCACATCTTTATAAAAACTGTACATATTCACCAGATGACTGACTAGGGGGCTCGATACACCTATACTTGGTTTTGTCTCCGTTGATGGATAGTCCTAGTCTCTTTGCCGAATTTTCCATTGCAGCAAATGTATGTTGTACGGTTTTCAATGGTCTTCCGACTATATCTAGGTCATCGGCATATCCAAGAATTTGTACACTTTTGTTTAGAACTGCCTCCTGTCTGGATTCAAGAATCTTTTAAGCTAAGTTCTCTCGTGGCGTGGCACGCTAACATGATCCACACATTCGTGGAATTTCCTCCGTCTGAACAAGGTGGCGTGAGTTTGCCTCTGACGTCATTTAGAGAGAGGGGAGTCTATGAGCGCTCACACTCGGTATCAAACCTGTTTGATATTCAGACGTGGCCACACCAGTCGAGAGAGTTAACAAGTGGTTTATTTAGAACAAAAATGGATTATATGTTGAAATATTCCAGGATCCTAACGATATTCCGCTATTGTTGTCCTTATAAGGATACTGTTTTATTAATATTAAAATATTTAACGGTTTTTAAGTTATCCGAAGGATATTCAGCCATTGTTGTCCTTAAGGATACTGTTTTAAAATATTTTAAATATTTAACAATTTTAATATGGTGGAAGGATATTCCACCATTGTTGTCCTTAAGGGTTAAGGGTACTGTTTTATTAATATTCGATGATTTTTCTTGCGAGTATCCAGTTCCTGACCCATCATGCTTTTTCTTCCTTTTTTTTTATATGTCTACGTGATTCTCTCAATCTTTTTGTCAACATATCAATAAAAACTGAACTCCAAACTGCACAACTTTCCGTGAGAAGCTCCTCCATGGTAGGTTTCAAGGGGCAATCTGAATCGTGGTCCTGTGAACTGTCCACAACTCTCGGCTAGTTTACTTTTCACCCCCACTTCAGGCAAGCGCCACGAATAAGAAAATGAAGGCGTGCCATGCTTTCGTCGTTTTGCCCCATGAGAACTCAGCTTTATAGCTCTTTCCAAAGAGAGTATGGCAAGCCAGACTATCTCCTTGGCTCACACTTCCTGTTGTGCCAAAACCTCTTGACAATGCCCTATGCATCCTTACACCCCATTTATTGCCTTCCATGGTCATTCTCACCAGTCTGACTAACTTCTTGGGTATATTCATTTCCGTTATGGCCATAAATGCTTCTCCTCTATCAATCGAGTCATAAGCTTGCTTAAAGTCTTTAAAACATGATGAGTATTAATCCAGTACTCTCTTGTCTTTTCCAGGATCATCCTGAGGGTAAAAATTTGGTCAATAGTTGATTTATCCTTAATGAAGCCACATTGATTTTCCAATTTCTTGCCTATGGAATCAATCTCTTTTATAATATGTTTGAGAGAGTTTTGTATACTCATTGAAGCAGTGATATATCTCTATAATTGTTACAATTCAATTAACATTTATGAAAAATTAAATTCATTGTATTTAAGGTGCACAAAAAATAAAAATAATTTTAAAAAATATATTTTTTATATTTAAAAAAAAAAATTTAATTTAAAATTGTTATACTTTACTCTTTTTTTTTTTTACTCTTAATAACATATTGGTTAATAATTCTAGAGTATTGAATGTGGTAGCAAGAAGCACATGCCTGTTTATTTGTTGCACATTAAGTATTCATAGTGAAAATTATTTTATTTTGGTTTATATATATTTATACATTCAGTGTAGCCACTTTAGAACTTTATTTATCCAGAATAATGTGGCCACCATCACGATTGGTTTGGAAGAAATTATTGATATTCATTACAATATGTACATATGTATTAGAAAGGGTTTTAAATTAGAGCTAAAAAAACACAAAATTACATTATTATTAAAGTGAATAATTAGTCTTCTGTAGTAAAGTCCTTTGAAAATCAACTAAACTGAAGAAAAAACATCACTATTCAACATATAATCACATGCTCTCTGAGATCATTGAAAACATTGACTACTGTGGTATTAACCAGGTATTTTTAGAGACTAGGTTTTTGTGTTGTTATTGTCGTTCTATATGTATGTTTCGCTTATCTAAAATTTGAAATCAAAAATTTTATTTTTTAATAGGGTTTGGTAGCAAATGCATAAACTTCATTTTTAAGAGTTTCTTATACTTTTTAATAATTACAGTTTATATTTATATGTTCTAAAATAAAATCATAAGGTACAATCCAATTTACATGCATATTCAAAACTTTACTTGTCAATATTTTGTATAAATGCTTCTTAGGCAATTAAAATTGAGTTTCTGTAACTATTCAGCAATATTAAGGAAGTTATTAGTAAACAAAATTTCCTGTTTATAAAATTTCCTTAAGAGAAACAGGAAAATTGTTTTTGGAAAATTTTTATTTTTGATATATCAGATCCTAATAAGTGGAGGTTCTGTTTATAGTTATAGTTTGTCCCACAAAAGGTCAGTTAAACTTTTTATACCCTTATTCATTCATTTATTTATTTTAATCTTCCTGTTATTGATATTTTATTCTTTATAAGTAAGCTGGGTCCATATCTATGGTAGACAAATGTTTTTCATTTAATCTTTTGAATTGATAAATTTATTTCCTTTCATTGTTTGATTTATTAAAACTTAAGGCTTAGGGAAAATGCATTGTTTGTATTATTGTACAGTATTTATTTTATCCCAACATTTTATTTAATATCTAATATTTCACTCTGTTTCGCTACCCCTAAGGAAAAGCATATTGAACCTTGTTCAGAGTTGGTAAGTTAATTTTTTTTAAAACTTATAAAAGGTTTGTGTTATTCTCCCATCCTCGAAGTAATTTTATTTTAATTTTGTGAGTGACTATTTAAATGCTTCCATTTTCATCAAATAGCAAAATAAGAAATCACTTTTATTGTATTATTAAAAAAAAAAAGTATTTTTTTTGCTAATCCCATGTAATTAAAATATATGTATCATATACAAGAATTAAAAACTATAAAGATAATATAAATCAGTGGAAGAGCTGTATTTATACACATTTATGTAAGATAAGATGCTTAATTAAAAAGAAAGATATTGTAAATTAATAATAATATTTTGTTATTTCATCTGAATATTTCACGACAAGAATGAAAAAAGTAAAAAAATATTTTTCTCATCAATGAATACATTGCTAATTGGTGTAATTGTTTTTCAAAACCATCATTTATTTTATGTTACATTAAACTCCTTTGTTCGGCCTTCATAAAGGAAAAGTCTTGGTTAGATAGAAGAAACTTAAAGCAATTTTAAGGGTGAAATAAACAATTTGTCTTTATAAACCCACCATCCAAGCCCATAAAATGCGGCAAGTGCTTTGTTTGTTGTAGGCATTATAGATCCAATGTTTTCCTCTGTGTTCCTTTTTGAGTTTCCATAGTAATTATTATGTCGACTTCAGTAATGAAATTTATGACTTTTCATTATAGATAGATCATTGTTTATTTAAGCTGAGTAAAAAACAGTTTTGTCAAAAAAGTTTATGAAAAGGAAGTTCATTGAAGGTTTATACTTGTTTGCATTCATTAAAATAAAAAATTGACCAATTGTGTACAACAAACTTTATGACTTCCCCATCAAAGCTTATATTTAATTTATTTAATTAATTGTTTATTTGGGGGTCTAAGTATATTGTTTTTACTTTCTGTTTGCTGTTTCTTCATAACTTTGTTTTAACCCTAAATAAACGATACTTCACAGTCAGTCCCATTAAGAACATGACATGTTCTTAAATTTTTGTTAAAAAATTGATTGGGTTTTGCTGTTATTTTTTTGAAGTTATTCACTGTATTCAGTTTTCATATAATTCTAACTTGAATGATTATTAGATTATATAGAAAGATATCTTGGGTGGGATCAGTCAAAAATTGATTGATTGTCGACTGATCCCACCCAACATCTCTTTCTATATATGTGTATTTCATCACTTGACATAGCTCTTCGATTATTAGATTAGGGTCTTATTCATTCTATTATTCCTGATAAATCTTACTTTAGCTTTACGTAGATAGTAAGAAATCATTGCTCATAATTTGACAATAAATTGTACTACATTAAACTCTTTCTCTCCTGTTAGAACTTAGAACTTGTAATGTTGTAATTTTTTTTCAGATAGACTAAATTCAATTCAGAATTTATTTCATTCATTCATATTCATGAGGCAGTATTAACAAAAGATTTCTTCCTTTACTTCATTTATAAATTCATTCAGAAAATTTACCTGTCAAAAGCTAGAATGATTGATAGGTAGCCTGTAGTAAGTTATTAAAGTATATTCGTGTGCACTGACTTTCATCAGCATGTATATTTACACTTATTGTTTTATAGGATGTTTATATGTATTTTGTGTGCACAGTAAGTGTCGATTGTCCCAGTATTATTAAGTTGCTGTTCATCAGGCAGACATTGGCACAAATTCACATATTACCATGCATTGTCATATACTTTTTTCTATTCCTTAAAAAATATTTACCAAAATCCTCCTCATCCTCCCCTCTCTACCTTTTTTTAGTACATACCAACATATAGATTAAAGGTATCATGCGTACCCCAAGTGATATAGATTAAAGGATTTGTTGGGTACTATTTAATTAAAAGTTTTATTTATCAATTCTGTAGCACAAACCTCTTACTGAAGAAAATGTAGTGAATTCCACTGGATATTTTTTGTGTCAGTTACACCCGTGATAGAGTGAGGGTCTCTGATTCAATAAAAATATCATCATCAATGTTTGGATTTAAACAATGTCTCATAACACATACTAAATCCTTGTGTGTAAATCTAAAAAATATACTACTTGGGAATTGACTTGATCACGTAAAAGTTTTTACAAATAATTTTATAAATATATAATGTAGGGTATAACAAATTATAGCCTAGTGTAATTTTTTGTTAATAGTATGATTCTACTTTTGGAGAATTGGAATAGGCTTATACTTTCTTATTTGATTCCTGTAAAATATGCGCTGTTAAAAAGTTTAATTTTACCTACATTTACGCACTTATAAGGAACATTAAGGATTTTACATTGTTATAAATCTTTAGGTTTTGATGTAATCTGACTTTTTATGACCCTTAAATTACAATGCCCAATGTTCACATAGTCCAGTCAATAAGCACATTCTAGAGTGCATGGAATATGAGATAATTTTTGACTTCATAGCTTTGTTCGGAATAGTTAGAAGGTAAACATACTAAAAGTCCCCGCCTCTGGGGGGGGGGGTGAGCTAACGGTGAGGGGAGGGGAGAAGTTTAATTTTTTTGTTTTTTCTATAATATCTTGAAAACGGTTGACTCTATAAAAATATGTTTCAAATAAATATAAAAGGTAATTAAATTTCCTATGAAATTTATATTATATAAATTTGTCCTAATTCTAACCGTTTACGAGATATACGTTATTGAATATCGGTGATTTTCGGTAAAAAACAAATGTCACCTCACTTTTTGTCAAACTTTTCCTTCTATTACGTTCTACAATCCTTTCTCAGAAAAAACGTCAGAATGAAAATTGTAGAGAATTAAATTTACTTTAATTTCATATATACGTTTCAGGTATTTGCTTCAAATGTTTAACAAAAAGTGAGGTAACCATTTTTTTTATTTCTAAAATTATCGATTATTAATAACGTATATCTCGATAACCATTGGAATTTCGACGAATACGTATATAATTAATTTTATAGGAAATTTAATGAGCTTCAATTTTGATCTGTAGCATATTTTTCTTGAGTACACCATTTTCGAGATATAATCGAAAAACAAAATTGGGACCTTCTCACCTCCCCCCACCCTTAGCTCACCCCTCAGGGGTTGATATGTTTACCTTTTAACTATTCCTAACAAAGTTATGAAGTCAAAAATTATCGCATATTCCATGCACTCTACACCCTTCATTTCACCACTCTTTATCTGAGGTGGCACTTCTCTGAGAAAACAGGTTTGTTGGTACTCTTTCCGAAACTAATAGTTCGATCCAAAATTTTTATTTTTTATCAGAATGCTCCTTAAATTAAATTAAATCCAAGTTTTTTTGGCATAGTTTTCACCATAACTCTAAAACTATTTGTCAGATCTGAAATTTATTTTGTTCAACTAAAATCTGGTGAAATTTACTATCAGGCCCTATATATGAAATTTTGATTATGTCATGTAATACACCCAAACCTGAACGCTAAATATGTATGTTTTGGCAAACTATGACGATATTCTCAAATTCAGTGGGCTGGTTTGAGTGTATAACGTGACATAATAAAAATTTCATATATAGATTCTTATTGTAAATTTAAGGAGCATTCAAATAAAAAATAGAAATTTTTGATCGAACAATTAGTTTCGGAATGAGTACCAACAAACGTTTTCTCAGAGAAGTGCGACCCCAAATAAAGAGTGCTGAAATGAGGGGTGTAGAGTGCATGAAATATGCGATGATTTTTGACAGTTTCGTTAGTACTAGTTAGAAGGTAAACATACTAAAAGTCCCCGCTCCTGAGGGGTGAACTAAAGGTGGGGGGCGGGGAAAAGGTCCCAATTTTGTTTTTCGATTATATTTCGAAAATGGTGGACTCAAGAAAAATATGCTACATATCAAAATTAAAGCTCATTAAATTTCCTATAAAATTAATTATATACATATTCGTCGAAATTCCAACGGTTTTTGAGATATACGTTATTAATAATCGATAATTTTAGAAATAAAAAAAATGTTTACCTCACTTTTTGTTAAACATTTGAAGCAAATACCTGAAACGTTTATATGAAACTAAAGTAAATTTAATTCTCTACAATTTTGATTCTGACATTTTTTCTGAGAAACGATTGTAGAACGTAATAGAAGGAAAAGTTTGACAAAAAGTGAAGTGACATCTGTTTTTTACTGAAAATAACCTATTTTCAATAATGTACATCTCATAAACGGTTAGAATTAGGACAAATTTATATATAATAAATTTTATTGGAAATTTTTTTTTTATTATTTTATTTATTTACATTACAATCAAGCTCTTTACGAGCTTATTAGCAATTTTTTTCTAATAGTAATAATAAAAATACAATACTAAAACATATATACATAAAATATGGTTTTATTTTTCAAAATTAAAAAGCTTCAAATGTCAATAGCTTAGAACGTTATACACAACACCCTATATTAGGTCATGGGGCTTCCTTCTCTTTAGCCTCCTCACTAGTGCATTGGAGTCCAGGAGATGGGCGGCCTCGGCGTTAACATGTTCTTGCAGGCGATCCTGATGCGACTGGGCGTATTTTTGGATTACCTCTTCCACGGTTGGCACCCGAAGATCTCTGTGAAGATCATCATTCCTGATGTACCAAGGTGCATTTACGATGCCCCTTAGCACTTTATTTTGAAATCTTTGGATTATTTTTCTGTTGGAGTCCCTGGTGCATCCCCACAGCTGGATTCCATATGTCCAGATTGGCTTCAGGACTTGATTATATATTAGTATTTTATTGTTTACAGACAGTTTGGATTGTCTGCCTAGGAGCCAATATAACTTTTGATAACTCAAATTGAGTTGTATTAGTTTTTTTTAACGTGTTCTTTCCATCGGAGTTTTGCGTCCAGTGTCATCCCGAGATATTTAGCCTGATTTGAAAACGGGATCACTTTATTATTCATGGTTATGGGTTGACAGTTGATTTTTTTGTTAGTAAAATCTACATGTACAGATTTTGTTTCATTTAGTTTAATTTTCCATTTTGAGGTCCATCTTTGTATATTGGCTATCGTTGTGTTTAATTTTCTTGTGGTTTCCTGATTGTCATTTCCACTGGAAAGAACAGCTGTGTCATCGGCGAAGGTGGCCATGACGCCTTCTTCAACTTCTGGGATATCGGCGGTATAGAGCAGAAATAGTATGGGGGCCTAGTACACTACCCTGCGGAACACCGGCACCTATTTCATAGAGCCCAGAATATGCATCTTCTTGCCTTATTCTGAAGTACCTATCAGATAAGTAGGACATTAAGAGTAGAACATAATGTCCGGGAAGAATTTTCTTAAGCTTATCGAGTAGCCCTTGATGCCAAACTTTGTCAAATGCCTGTGTTACGTCCAGAAAGACAGCTGAGCAGACTTTTCCTTCTTCAAGTGCTTTCTCAATTTGATATGTAATTCTGTGTACTTGATCGATGGTTGAATGTTTCTGCCGAAAGCCGAACATAGGAAATTTAATTAGCTTTTATGTTTATTTGAAATTTATTATTCTAGAGTCAACCGTATTTTTCTAGAGTCAACCGTTTTTGAGATATTTTTCTTCTTCTTCTTCATCTAACCCTTATACCTCACGGTGTCGGGGCAGCCAGCAACCATGCTCTAAACACCTCTCTATCTGCAGTCAACCTCCTAATCTCTCCCATAGTGAGTCCACTCCTCCTCGCCAGATCCGATATGAGGTCCTCCCATTTACTTCTTCGTCGTCATCTGGGTCGTTTTCCCACTGCTCTTGCTTCCCATACTTTTTTTGGCAACCTATTGATTGGCATTAAAAAAAATTAAACTTTTCCCCTCCCCCCACCGTTAGCTCACCCCCAGAGGCGGGGACTTTTAGTATGTTTACCTTCCAACTATTCCTAACGAAGTTATGAAGTCAAAAATTATCGCATATTCCATGCACTCTACACCCCTCATTTCAGCACTCATTGACTGGACTAACAAGTCTTGAGCTTTCATCATATAATTATTGATGTCAAAAACAACAAGCTTTTCTTTCTTAATGTGTGAATTCCATGTTAGTCTTTTATCATTTTTGACTGATCTGTTCAGTGGAAATATTATTGAAGGGTGCTACAGAAAAAAACTTCTTACTATCCTGATAAACTTCTTTTTTTATCCCAGCCATGAACTAAAATGTTGCGATAATAGCAACCACGTTTCCATAATATTTTTACTTTTATATATTCTTAAATTCAATATATCTATCTATATCGGGTGCTACAGTCCATGAAGGACCTGGGCACAGCTTTCTCTACTCCTCTCTGTCAGTGGCCCTGTTCCTCCAATTCTTCTGGATATTTAGCCGCTGTATGTCCCCTTCCACATCATCCATCCATCTTTGCCTGGGTCTGCCTCTTCTTGTTCCTCCTGGCGCTTCCATCAACATTTTTCTTAGCAGCTTTTGAGGTTCCATTCTAATGACCCAGCCATCGCAACCTCGCTTTTTTCATAACAGTGACAATACCCATTTCATCTGAGCTCTGAATTGCTTCTGATGCGCAACCTTTTTTTTAATTCAATAATTGCTTTAACTCATTTTTTTAAAATTTCAGTGTTCACTTGTGACCTTTTTCTAATCCATTAATTAAAGGAAAAATTTATGTTATTTTGACTGTTTGATTCAAAACTCTTGAAATATTTTACCGACATCACTGTTGCAGCTTTAATAATAAAAACATTGAACTCATCAAAACATAATGTAAACTTTTGACTTCATTTTTCATCAGTTCAATTGTACTCATGGGGCTACAAAGGGGGTGGTACCTAATATAATGTATTAAATTAGTACATAATATGTATTAAAAAAGTGGGTAATCGATTTTTATAAAAGATTTTCTTTTTAATACTGACATTGCTTTTTAGAAAAGTAAGTAAAATCATGTTAAAAGTAGTAAGCTTAATAAGTTACAATTGCATCCTATGAAGGAAACTGTCTTAAAATTTGTATTTAACCATATTAAAATCCTTTTACTCTACCGTAAATCATAGCAATAGGTAAAAAAATGTTTGTGTTATAGAGTTGGTTCTCTAAAATAATCTTATGATTTATACAGATTTTTTTTTCTGTCCCTCCAAGATAGTTTCCCCATTGCATGTAACTTTGTAATTTTATTTACCATCATTTTAATTTGTTTTGGATTATCCTTTCATATTTTCATTTGTTTTTAATTTCCAGAAATCTGTTGACCATTTTATGGTAATTAATAATGTGACTTTGCATAACTGTGTAAAATCGCATTATTTATTACATGCTTTTAATTTAATTTTAGCTTTGACATGATTGTCCAATTTTTTCAGTACTCCAAGGAGTGGTAAAACATGGCTGGGTACCTCTCAGAGGTATAACTTCAGACCTCAGTCAACTATGGAGACTGTTTTCTTCAGTAACCTTGTAAGATTTTTTTTCTGTTTTTAGCATTTTTCAAAGCTAATAATGGTAGTTCTCAACAGTGAATAAGTATCGGCTGTTATAATACTGTATAGTTTTGAATCCAGCAAATTTCTTTGTACAATTAAAGTTTTTGCTTAATCCTTTGTGGCATTATACATTCTCAGATTGTTAAAAGTTTTGATATTCTACTTTTTTTTTAATTGACTGCAGGTTTAATATTGTAATGTCTCCAAAAGCAAATACCTCTGATAGATATAATATGACTTAACTGTCTCTGTTGTGGAAATTCCTTTTATTTTTTAAAACATGTTCAAATTTAAGCCAAGGTTCTGCTAATTTATTTTAAAACAACTTTTCCTGTTTGAATGAAGATTCTCTGAGTTCGAAAAATCTCTGTTAATGTGAACGTTGCTAAAATAGATTTTTAATTCTATTCAGCATTTAAATATTGAGCTATCTTCAAGAAGTTCTTTGGGATAAGCCTAGAACTATGACATCTAAGTATATTTCAACATCAACTGAATAAAAACAGTATTGAGATTATAGTTTTTTCACCTCTCTTTATTTTTGAGGCCTGTCATTAATGTTTCTTGTATTGGTGCTGAGACCATTTCCTAAAGAATTCTATATATTATCATGTTTTAAGAAAAAAAAGAAGGAACTAGTTTTTCTTTTTGTTTATTGTAACAGAAATTTTTTTAGCTTATTAATATTTCTATCATCTTTCTTTTATCTTTGTTGTAGAACCTAAGAAGGGTTACATAGCTTGTATATGCTTGATGTAGGGTATTTCAATTGAATCAAATTTAATGTGTTTATATATTTTCTATTTATGAATGTAAAATCACAGTTTTAATTTTTTTATTTTTAGAATGGTAGTGGAAGTAGTGGAAAATGTGTTGGAGGAGGTGGTAAACTGGCTCATGCTCGGCACGTGCACCGGGAAGTTTGCAATATCCTAGTTGCATCTTATGACTCTCTATATTCAACTCTTCATCAGTACCTAAGGCTTGTTCACCATGACAGGATTGCTAAGGTGAATAAAGAATTTTATATACTGTTTTGTCCTAAAGTTATACTATAATTAGGTTCTGAAATGGTCGGAATAGCCCATAACTTTTAATTGAAGTTTTTTCTGTCTATGCCAGTATTTATTACCCCTCAATTCTTTGAGCAGTGCTCAATTTATTATACTCGGGACTCGATTAACTGAGCCTTCTATTTTTTTTATTTCACTTTGTTATTAAAGATGGGCTGATTAGTCAGGTGTCTAAAAAGCTGAATTGTTGGCCACGTTGGTCATTGTTTGCTTCCTTTGGAATTTTGGTGACATCAGCAATGTTAGAGTTGTTTTATTTATATCTTTATAGCCGTCTGTACATGTAGCTAAAGGCTTTTATTTATCTTTTTATATAAATTGATGTGTGTGTGTCTGTGCGCGCATGCGTTTTTTTCTGTTTTTACAAACGGCCCAGTGTGTAACAGTGTTTTACATAGATACGTCTTTTGGTTGGGGATCTATAGCTTTCTTCTGTAACATTTTTTTCATACTAAAAAATCTAACATTTTGACACACTCTAGCTTGGTTGGTGTTGCTTGGATTGAAAATTTTATGTCAGTTTCCTTATCAATAGTTTTAGAAAAATAAAACCAAAGTCAGCCATTTACTATTCTTAGCTTGGATAGTTGATTGTGAAATTTTAAATTCTATCTTGCAAAAAAAGATATTGTGTTTATGGACTTTCTTTGATGAATCTAAAATGCATTGCATTTGTGGGCACATACACAGCCTTCTATTTTTTTATTTCATTTTCTATTAGAGATGGACCTACTATTCGGGTGTCAAAAAAGCCGACTTGTCGCCCAAGTGGACCATTGCTTCCCTTGGAATTTGCCATTTCTTTCTTTCTTTGATGAATATGCAATGCATTACACACACCACACAAAAACATCTGTGCAATTGTAAATAAACACATATGTTAATTGCTATAATAGCAGTTTTCTTTTTGGTTACCTTTCCTTTACATTTAATTAAGAATTAATATTTTTTAATTATGAAAAAAAAACTTTTAATAAAATAAACAGAAAGTTACCTAAGTTCTTTATTCAGTATTGTAGAAGTTATCGAATTTAGTTTTTGTTAATATAATCTTTCTTAAAGTTTGATAATTGATTACTAAAAAAATAGTTCACATTCCAAGATTAAATAACAACCTGTAAAGATGATTCTAAAATAAAAATTACAATTAATAAAGGCCATGTTCTCAGTTCAACCTATTTTAAAGTGTTGTAATATGAATAAATTAAAATGGCTGACTTGTCAGAGCAGACCATAAAAGCAGCTGATTTGTCGGTGTAAATATTTCATTGTCAAACAACACATCAGGCAATGTCTGTATGAGCATTAATATGGGAAGGCTGGGAGATGGAGGGGAACACATTCTACTTGGAAATGAATCGTCATTAGCAATTTCTCGTGAAGAAGGGTTGGCTGTGTTGAAGAACACACTTCAATACCTAGAAGGCAGGACTGATGCAACATTGTTCAATTTTCTGGTTCTTAGACAATAGAGAAATCTACTAATGGCAAATAATGTCACTGCTTAAACAAACGAAAATTGATGATTTTTTTCAAGCCATAAACGTTTTGATTCACATATGTATTAATGTTATGTGTAATATGAGATGGAAAAAAGAAATTTGGTTTTTGGACAAATATTTTTGGAGTTTAGCGATAAATGTGCTGAAAAAAACGGTAATTGTTGGGATCGGCGACACCAACCCCTACAAGCGCCCAGTATACCTTTTATCGATTCTAACCTTGTTCCGATTTATTTCGATGTTCTAGTCGCTGCTTTTAGAAGGGAAAGTTTATTCTCTTACATTTACTGAGAAACTCTAAATCCCTGTTCAAAGTAATATTAACTTCTGTTTACCTTCTAATATTAAAATGAGAAATAATGAAGTGGAAATAAGAAAATATAGAAATATAAGACACTAAATCAATTTTGAATTAATATTAATTTAATCAACAATTAATATACTACTGAACCACCAGTAAAGTTAATTCCTGATGAACTTTCTGTCAGAGAAGTGAAAATAACAAATTATAAATATAAAAAAGACAGAATCCTTAAGTATTTATTTGGCATAACTTCTATTTATTTAACATTTGTAGCTACATGTTTTGGAGACAATGTTCCATCATCAGGCTTTCAATTTTTTTTTAAAAACACATTAATCTATAACATTATACCAATAGTTCTACAATTATATAGTAATGTGTCATTTACCTCCTAATCTGTGATTATTATCACATTGTCAATTCTCCATGCTATAAGCCATTATATAATATAAGACAGAATCGTAGTTGAAAGTGATGATGTTAATTTTTGCTATATTTTCTCAAGGGAAGTGGAAATAAGAAAACATGAAACCTGTGATATACTTTATCACATTTATTTATAAACCAATATGTTTTATTGAATTAATTATACGATCTGTCTCACTTTAGGACAAAAAGTAATATGGATGACAAAGAATCCATTCACAAAATACGTATACTGAAATTTTATCACTGAAATTGAAACAACAAATAAAAATATATAAAACACCAAATCCATGTACACATAAATCTTGTTAAGTTTTGTATCACTTCTACAAGTTTTAATTTTATCACTTAAATTGATAGAACAAATATAAATATGTAAAACACCAAATCCATATACAAATTAATCTTCTTAAGTTTTGTAACACTTTTACACATAATATAAGATGAAATAAGAAAATATGAATTGATAAAACACTTAATCCTCATGTTGTTAACTTCTGTTTCACCTATTTACATTTAAGAAGTCTAAATATCAATATAACAAACTAAACAACACAATCCAAGTTGAAACTGTAGAAGTGATTGTTTACATGTGAGGTTATAGGAATGAACTATCGAAAAATGTAAACATGAAGTGAAGCATAAGGATCGAACTGGTGGGTGTAGCGCGGGCCAAGCCAGTTTGGTGGTGTCGCCGATCCGAACAATTACCAAAAAAACGATGATTTCACAACAATATGGGTTTCTAAGCGTGCTTGCATGAGTGTTTTACAGGACTTGATCAAAATTTCATATATGGGTTCTGATAGTAACCAGCTTTCAGAAAAAAGAAAAAGAAGTTTTAGATGGAACTAATTACTAGTTTCTGAGTTATAGCCAAAAGAGTACTATAAAAGTGTTTTCGCAGAGAAGTGCGACTTACCGCAGTTAGCCAATATTTTCAATTTTTCCTTTCCCCACAGCTCTAATATTATTGATCTGATCTAAAAAAGATTTGGGCCAGTGTCAAGAGAAGGATAAAATTTAAAGTGGGACCAGGAGGAGCTACGTTGTGAATTTGTTTGGAAGAGATGTTAGGAAAAACAAGACTTATTTGAAAGTATATTAAAATCTTTTAAAAATTATTGGCCACCCAAATGAAATATTGTTATGTACCCTTGTTTGTTTTGTAAAATAAAGATTATTTATGAGTACCATTTTATTTTTTTTAAATAAACAACATATGTTATTCAATAATTATAACATAGTATTAAAATAAATCACTGTTCTTCATCAAAAGTAACTGGCATATCTAAAGTAGAAAAGACTCAACTTTCTCACTTCTTGAATTCTCTTAGATACTCTGGAAATTTTTCACATAAACCAATTTTTCCAAATTAAAACAGTTATTAACTATATTACTAATATTATTATTAAAGCACCTCATGCTCTTCTAATTCAATCTAAGATATTTCATGCTTCTTGTATCTCCAGTCTCCTTTAACCATTCCTATGAATAAATAATTTTAATAACCTGCTATTTCAGGACAGCCATAGGACTCTGCTTGCTGCTATTCAGCAACGGACAGCATTTCTTCATTCCGAGGCACATTGGGAGAGGCTGAGGGTAAATTAAAATTTTTAATTTGTTTTATTAACTTTTTTTGTTAGTACAATATTGTTTTGATATTAATTCAAAAGATCTAATATCATATGAATCCTCACAATAAAATGTATCAAAGCCAATACTAATTCTGATAATATATTTTTATGAATTTAAATTCTTCTGTGCGGATGAAAATATTCTGAATATTAATGAAGTTCAGTCTTAAAAACATTGTTTAATTCACCATTCAGTGTTGGTTCAGAGAGTTTATTGTAACAAATTTTTAGATAATATTATTAGTAGAGCTTTTTTATGTTTAATTGCTTGATAAGAGTTATGTATCTCTTGTCACTTCCCATTTGATTTCATTATTTCACAGGTTTCTTATCCAAGGATTAAATTAAATAGAATCTCTGCTGGATATTTTGTTCATCTCAGATAAATCAGAGAATTTACGACTATCATGTTACTCAACTTCTGAAACTTAAAATTGTTTTTTTTACTAATTCTAGTCAGTTTATTTTGAATTTATAACACTAATTATGCAATGGAGAACAACATTATTTTGTATCTTTTTTATCCCAGTATCATTTTTCTGTACCTAAGCTGAACTGCTTCATCACCAGACTATTTCATATTTCTTGCAGGATGCATAGAAGTAGCTATCGAATAACTCAACGCTCCACATATCCAGTAATAGGATTTTTTCCTATTCCTTTTCCTCTTTGGTTATCATAGCCATCATAGACCTTTGAGAGTCCTTCTGGAGATGCCAATGCTCGGACAGTTGGTCGTTGAAACATTATTGTTTCTTTTTTAATATGAATGGAACATACTTCATTGCTGATCTTTAAACATTCTTCATTCCACTTATTATTTCTAACATTCCACAATTAATTTTTCACCTTGTTTTGTTTATTTTTCAGTTGCTGATCAATGGATTTTACTTCTCTTCAGCCACCCTATTGCCAATTCGACAATAATTTATAATTTTGTATAAATTATTATTTTTTATTATTTTAATGTGCAGATGATGGAAGGTGAAGAAGAATTTGCTACAGTTGCGAACAGTGATATTGCCCAACTTTGTGCTGAGAACATTGTTTTATGGCATCAATTCTTGGAGCTTTGTTCCTGTCAACCACCAATCAATCAGCACCTAGCTGCCATCCATCATCATCTCAGGGTATTGAATTAATATATTTTTACCTAAATAAATAGTAGTACCTATATAAATATATTTGTATGATTTTTCAAAGTTTTAAATAACTTAAGGATATAAATAAAATTCTTAACTGACAGTTATAAGATCATGAAATTAAGAATTTATAAATAAATAACATTATCCGTATTCTATTATAAATCATCACTCAAGAATTATACATTAGAATAATTCAATGATTTTTATTTTATTTTTCATATTAACTGGTTAATTTTATTTTTAAAAGTGTTAAAAGGCAAAAGATTGCCAATTTACAATACTGATGATTTAAAGGTAATACATAGTCATATCATTCGAATCTAGTATATTTATTCAAAATTAAATATTGAAAATTGAATCTTTAATATTTTTGGATGAATGTATTTATTTGAAGCTGTTGCTACAATTGTTAATTTAACAACTTGTAAGAACCTAGTTATATCTGAAAGGAAATCTGTGTGCAAAATAAAATTAAAATTCCATACATGATAGTGGTTTGGGACACAATAATACGTTTTAGTATAGTAATATAAAGTTAAATCTTAGTTTGTATATTGTTTTCAATGTTCTTCAGGTCAAAAGGTTTGCAGAAGGATTCTTTGTACTTGACAATCCACGCCAATCTGCTGCAGGTTGTTATGACCAGAACTATCAGACCTATCTTGCTGTTTCTGAATTGGCCAAAAGGAGGTATGAATATATTTTTCATTTAGGTGATTTTTTTTTTTTTCTTAAAGATAGTTTTTTTTTATTCAAATAACTTGTTCATAGTATGTATATTGTTATATTAGGTAAGAATTAATATGTTAAATAGGCAATTATTTACAAATAGAACATATAAGTACTTCTCTATGTCAGTAGTTCTCGTCATTAGAACTTCATACTTGGTAAAGTTTAGGTGTAATATATCCCTTAAAAGAGTAGATATTTTAAGTTGAATCGAAGGTTACCATTCTATCGAACCTAATTGAAATTATCATCATCTTAAATTTCAAGAGATATTTTAAATTTAAGGATATTTTTGTATTATTTCTATTTTTTTTTTAATGTTATTTTTTTTGGTTTTCCATAAACAGGAAAAATTTGCTATAGGCGACATTGGAACTAGTTCGAGAGTTGACTACGTTATAATATAGTTTTATCGAATTCATTAATTTAATGTGTTTTCATATTTTATAAGTAAATGTTATATTTCTTTTCCGTCTTATCCATTTTTAAACCTAATATTTACTCTTTTAGATACCTCAGTTTGCTCCCACAACTTCCAGTTCACTGCCCTCAGCTGGACGGTGATGTAAACACACTTCCAGTAATTTTTGAGGATCAGTATCAAGATGTTGCTGAATTTGCAAGAAGGCGATCAGCTGCACGAAAAGCTGGTTCAGGTATAGTTCTCAAATTCATGTTTAATATAATAAACAAAATCCTGGTTGTAAAATAAGTATAATTTATATTATATAACAGTTATGAAGGCACTAGACTGACAGGCTCCCGGGCCTGAGTTTGAGTCCGAGTCTGGCTGAAGGCAGATATTTATGTTCTGTAAATACCCTCCTGGGGCATAGCCTGCCTCTATAAAGTGGGAACCTGCAATTGGGGAAAAATCCTGGTGGTTGAGTGTGATTTTGACTAAATCTCCTTTCTCAACCATTGGCCTAATAACAGTACATTACCATAAAATTACTAAACACCCACAACCTTTCATGGGTTGTAGTGGTACAAGTTTTTATTTTTTATTTTCTGTATTATATTAAGTTGCGGCCATGATACTGACAGGTTGTTCAAGCTAAACTTAGAGATACCCTTGTCAATTAATTTATCTTAATTCAGTTTTTTTCTAATTTTTTGTGTCAATTACTTTAAAAAATTAAACACCTTACCTAATTTGGTAGTTCCATTTAAATTTTTTTTTTTTTTTTTTCATACACGTACTTGAGGTACGCATGATGGTATAGAAGGATCAATACAATTAGGATTGATGAATTAATTGCCACTTCTATTGAGATTATTTTATTAGAAAACTAGTTTCGAATGCTAAACATTCATCTTCAGTTCTAAAACATAAAAATTTTTTCAACACATCAGTACTATGTTACCCAGATTATATATGCTAAAGTTTTTAAAAAGGTAAGACAAGAAATCAAACAGGCACTCACCTTCGAGGTAACTAAAACACAGAATTCGTGAGAAGTAAAAGAGGGAGCAGGTAGGTTAAATTTTTGATTTACAATGGGGTTTCCCTTATGACTCATAGGATTATTTCGTTCCTATGGGAAACAAATTTAAAATGGGGCTATTGGATATGTTAATCTAAATGATCAGATTAACAAAAATCTGGATCGGTTTTAAACAATTTTATTATCTCTAGTGATTCAAAAGTATTTAATTTTAGGCTGTTTTCTGCTTGTAATATTTTTACTCCCGAGTCTTAATTAAATTTGTGGTTATTTTTATTTAGATGGATAGCAAAATTAGAGTTTTGGGTCTTATTAGTGTATGCTCTTATATGTTCTTTTACTCTTTGATTTACCGATCGTCCAGTTTTTGCTTCACAGTCACTTTAATGGATATTGGGCCGTAGTATGGTATCAAAATATATTTTTTAGGGGTAGCTTTATCCTCTGGGGGTGTTTTGTATATATTATTCATAGTTTTTTATGTATTTGTTTTCTTAAAATATTATCGATTGTGGTTTTACTGTATCCATTGTTGTTAGCTATAGTGTGTATTGTTTGTATTTCTTTGTTATAATTTCGTTCATTTAGTGGTATATTTAAAAGGCGGTTTATCATGCTATGAAATGCTGCGAGTTTGTTTGTTAGTGGTCTCCTAGCATTGTTGTCTATAACTACATCTGTGTGTGTGGGTTTCCTGTATGTACTAAATTCGTGTTGTTTATTGTTTATGGAGATTTCAGTGTCTAAAAAATTTAAAGTTTTATTGTTCTCTAACTCCAGTGTAAATTTAATTGGAGGGTGGATTTCGTTTAAGAAACTATTGATTTGTCTGGTTGTCACAGACCATAGGCAAATTATGTCATCAACATACCGATTCCAGTATATGATGTGTTGAACTAATATTGAATGAAGGATTTTCCGTTCTAATTTGTCCGTAAAAAGATCTGCCAGAAGGGGTGAAAAAGGGAACCCTTCTTCCTGTAACTTTAATTTTTTTAAGCTTTAAATATTTTAGACATTAAAATCTCTTGGCATTTTTTGTAAAGAAAAACGGTACACTGCAGTAAAAAAGGGTCGAAGCAAGTTCACAGAAGGTCCATGAAATTGAAGTGATAAGCCGAAAGTGAAATTGTATGCCATCTTTTGTCTTTAAGAGGCACTACAGTTTCTATAAACAGTCCACAGATGGCGTTAGAAAAAGAAGTAAGTTAGTAGCAGCCTGGCATTAAACCAGCTGGACTCATATAGTATTCAGTAGCAGCCAAAGGGTTAAAAGATTATTTAGATAATTACAGTTTAAAAGATAATTTTTAACAAACGTATTGTGATAATTATTCCCAATATGTGTGGACCTCTCATTCTAAATTACTGAATTGTTTTCAGGGCTACTGTATGTAGAAACGGGTATGTGATTAATTCTTAGTTAACAAAAATGAAGAGTTTTTAGAAAAACCTTTGATTCTGAAGGTATGATTGGCAATAGAAGCCTAACCTATTTTTGATAACTGAAATAAATCAAAGTTTATCTTAAGTGACGCAGTTACCTGTTTTAATTTTTTTTATAAACTGTATAAATTTATAGTGGTTTTCCTTGCTGCAATATTTGTTAAATCAATCAGAAATTTCGTTATTTATTTTTGTAAATCCTCACTTAAAATTTATGTTTACTTTCTTTAAATATTAGAGAAAATAATTGTCTACAATTTTGAAAGTTTTATCACAAAACATATTTTTCTAAAATTACTAAATGTAAGGCTATTGAAACTACTTTATAAATTATATAAAGTTTTTGACAAAATAATGCATTAATAAAATTATTAATCCTGTGATAAGAGGTTAAATGTCTTTAGCAGAATTCTTAAGTATTTTAGAAAAGTTAAATTAAAATTTTGTATGAAAAATTATACTGAAGTTAATAAATTACTATTATAGTAATTAACCAACTTCATCGATCATGATATTTCTTTGTTATCTTTTCCTAGTTTTATAATCAGTCAATCTAATCAATCTTGTGTTGTAAAATGAACACTAATTGAAATGTGTTGGTTTAATTGATAGTTACTTCTTTGTCTCATTCCTTATTTAGTTCCAATAAATAACTATGACAATACAGACAGATTTTAGATCCTTATTTTATTTATTTTTTTCTAAGGAAATCAAAGCCTGAAGAACTTATAACTATTATTTCAACTTAAATCCTATTCAGTATCATTATATTTTTATATTGTATTTAAGGTAAATATCACTCACTATTGGTGTATTGAATACTACAATAGATCCGTTCCTGGCAAGCTGTGGCCTGGAAGAGAAACCTGAAACAACTGGTCCAAACCCAGGTCCCCTCCAATTGGCACAACCTGAAGATTGCTCATGTGGAATTTCAGCAATACTCCAAGCTAGATCAAAGCAGAGTTCAGCTTCACAAAGTAAGAATAATTTCTGTCTGTATCCATCAGAAGGATCTTCATTGTATTTGTTTTAGTTTTACCAAATAAAAAAAAAAAAGTATAAATTTTCAATTAATAAATGACCTTTATAGATTTCTTTCTTTACATTGTAGATTCATAATAAAATTGGAATATAAATTTTTGACTAAAAAAAAAAAAATTAAGAACAAAGCAATAAATAAATGAATAATTAATCAGAATTCTTATATGAAACGAAGTTTTGTGTATTTTTCAAATTTTGTGAAATTAATTACTTTAGTGTTAAATATAATTTAGAATTATTAAACTTAATTAAAATAAAATTTTAATTATAAAATATAATTTTTAGGAGGTGGGGTCTGGTCCGATTATGAAGCAAGACAGAATGGTGCGAACACTTGGGGACTAGCTCCTGGAGCGCGCCATAGTAAATCACTGGACCACCTCCTCAGACCCCCAGTTGCTGTGGCACTTCACCATACCCATACTACTATGGTTAAGAGGTCAGCTTACTTTTAAGTAAATAGGCTTACCCAACCTGAAGGTTCCATGCTGACTCCACCAATCTCTGACCACAAACCTCCTTCCAACCCACACCATCCCCAAGATTTTAACAGTTACATTGCTATTTACTTCTTTGTGAACCATCTAAAATCTCCCGTATGTTCATCCTTTTTTGGGCCAAATATTCTATGGAGTGCTTTATTTTTGAAAACTTAAGGACATTGTGCTCCCCTTAAAATAAGCAGCCATGTTTCACAATTATAAAGAACTTTTGGTTGTATAATAGTCTATTAAATATTAATTTTTAAATTTGTGGGCAGTAAGCACGAACTGATCAGTTTTGCGTCCGATAAATAACCAGCATTTCCAGCTTTAACCTTATTTTTATTTCCTCTTGAATTTCATTTTTCCTGGATATTGTAGTAGGCCCTAGATACTTAAATTGCTCTATTAGGATTGATGAATTAATTAAATCTCATTAAATGTACCATCATGCGTACCTCAAGTGATTAAATTGTTCTACATATTCAAAGTTAATCTCTAAAGTTATCACCATTGCTACTATTGACCGTATATTTCTTTTTATTGGTATTAATTACTAGACCAATTTTTTTACTAATTTTTATGACCCTTGTGTTTAATTTAATAGTGTCCTCATCTTTACCCAACCTTACCAAATTAATAGTGTAACCAATGGTATGTTATCATCTATTTTTAGACTTTAATATAAATTACTAATTCGAGTTCCACTAAATGTTTAGGGTGTGCATATCTTTACTATTTTAACAAATTCCTTTGGTATTCCCACCTCAAATAAAATATCTAACAGTTTCTGGTGGTTAATCAAACCATAAGCCTTTTGGATATTAATATAAAGCTGATGGACTCTGGCTTTATGCTTTTATTTATTTTCTAAAACTTGCCTAGGGAAAATGTTTGTTCAATATTTAAATTACTCTGTCTACAACCACATTGATAGTTGCTGATTATTTCCTTATGTTTCAGTGATTCAGTTGTTAAAATTAATGTAAATATTTTATTACATGTTAAAAGGAGTGAGGTACTGCGATAGTTGCTCTCTCTGTTTTCAGTTCCTTTATTTAAATCAGAATAAGTTTAGGAACTTTCTATGCTTCGGGCATTTTTTCTTTTTACTCAATCATTGTTACCGATTGATGTATTTTATAAACTCTATCTTCTCTGCACTCTTTGACTAATTCAGCAGATATTGTCACTGTCATTTGCTTTATAGGATTTTTATTTAATGATGGTTATTTTAATTTCCATCTTCTTTAGTTCTTCTACAAGAGTCATTCAATAAGTTACGAGACAAATTACTACTTCTCAAATCCAGTTTATTCAATCTGTACAAAACTTTGATTACTTTTTAACATAGTCCCCAGCAACACTTATACACTTGTCCCATCTTTCTATTAATTTGTTGATGCCTTTTGCATAAAATTCTTTGGGTTGATCTCAGAGCCACTTTTGCACCTGATTTTTGACCTCTTCGTTTGATTGAAAATGTTTCCTTCGTAGACCCTCTTTAAGGGGTCCAAACAGATGGAAGTCTGATCGGGTAAGGTTGGAGCTGTAGGGGGAATGTGAAAGGATCCCCCACCCCAGTTTCTGAAGTTTTTCTTTTGTTAGCTGTGCCGTATGTGGGCGGGTGTTGTCATGAAGTAAAATTACTCCTTCAGTCAAGAGCCCGTGGTGTTTCATTCGAATTGCAGGTCTTACCTTGTTTTCCAGCATGTCACTATAGTACTGGCTGTTGATTGTTCTTTGGCCTTCTAGGAAATCACAATAAATTGGCCCTCGAAAATCCCAGGCATGACTTTACTGGCAGATGGCTGGGTCCTGAATTTTATCCTAGTGGGAGAAGTTGTTTGCTTCTACTCAATTTTCGTTTTGACTGTAGCTCATAGTGGTTTCATTACACATTACAATTCTTTTGAAAAAACCTTCTCCTTCAGTCGAATATCGATTTTTCAACAGTTGACTGGTTTGAGCGTCCGTGAGTTGTCTGGGCACCCATCTCACACAGGTTTTCTTGTACTGCAGCTTGTTGTGAATAATATAATATGGAATATAGTGAATGCTATGGATAGTTCTAACACTTGCATTTACTTTTTCACTTACAGTTGTACAATGATACACCTATTGTCCCGAATTAACGCATCAATGCGAGATTCGAGAGAGGAAGTTCCAACTTCGACCTGTTGTCCACTGCGTTGCTCGTCAGAAACTTTTGTACGGCCGCTTTGAAACTGTTCTACCCATTTTAAAACTTTCTTTCGTCAATTTTACTACTTTTCTCTCCTTCTGTGACTAAAAATCTGATCATAGCACATTGTTCTTCCACGGTGCAATTCTCGAGCAGACTCACCATCGTTAACTGAGTAAATTTGAGGTTGTGCTTTCAAATGATTGAAAAGCTGATCAGATGTCATCGCAAGGTTGAAAACTTTATGTTCTGAAAGTTTCATTTGGATCAATTCAGCCATTTTTGAGCAGTAGTAATTTGTCTCGTTTGAATCGAATCAACTTTACCACAGCTTCTCTTTACTCCCTCAATATTGAAAGTAGTTCTAGGATCTATGTTTTCATTTTCTGCATAATGACGATTTTTTTTAAGTCAGTAATTATATTGGTTCTCCTTTGATTTATAAAGCAAAGTACAACTTTAAAGTAAACTTGAATCTTGAACCAACAAGTTCATATTCAATTTATATTTTTGAAACATTAAAGAAATGAGTTATTGTTGATGCCAAATAATATAATTTTAATTAAATATTTAAATTAATGTAACATAATAATTTTTAATGTTCAATAGGGAATCCAGTCATGAGCAGCAATTACTTGTTGGTAGAGGAGAATCTAGAACTCTTCCGATTCGTGGAAAAATGAAAAAGAAAAAGACCCTGTCACAGACTAGTAATTCTGTAGCAAACGATAGGGGGAAGGTTTGCAATGGAAGAAGCAGCGGCCCTAACCGAGGGAAGCAACATTTTTCTACACTACCGACCAGAAGGAGGGCCAGACAACCATCCCCAGCACTACTTCACAATGGCCTTCCAGGTTATTTAACTTTATTTTTCAATTAAGGGTTTCTTGTGATTATATATATTTATAAATAAATTCAGTTGAACCTCGCTAATCTACCTTCTGCTTGACCGATTCTCCGGATAATCTAACCTTCCCGTCAAGTGAGTTGGGAGAAACAATATTTTAGCGGAATTCCTATTTCAAAATTTGATGTCTCAGTAATTGAGGAAATTATATCTGCCGTTTCTAATACAACGAGATAAGAAGTTGAAAAAGAGAAGGGATTTTTAAAACTTCTAAAAATAAGTCATGTTTCTTAGATCGGGAGCCCACCACATGCGAATTTAATGGGAAAGACATGAATTTTTTTCCTAACCCATTTTATATTATCAATGATTGAATGATATATCATGGTCTGGCAGCCTGTATCGGTTGGAACGCAGTGTGACACACGCCTAAAATCGCCCAAAATAGCAAAAAATAATTGGAAAGGTATGTTCTTGAATTTGGTCTCATTTTTTAGTGTACCCTTTTCTAATCATGAATCAAATAGTCTGGCAGCTCAGAGCCGTTGGAAACATGCCACCAGACCGGTTTTTATGTCATGGAAAACTGACATGAAAAGTGAAAAAAAAATATTTATCCACCATTTTTTAATATGATGTTAGGACTCATAAGAGTAGTTAAAATCCAAGTTCGCAACCCTCATAATGAAAATCGATTTTTGTAGTACTTGAAAAACCGCAAACTTTTTGCACTATTTTCATTTTTTCGCTTATATCTCGTAAAATATGAAAATTTGCTGGACATGGCATATTTGCATTATTAAAAAGCTCTAAATTTGTGTCAATTTAAGCCTGATTGCATCTCTGTAAATTAATTTACTGCGGAGATAGAGCTCTCCAAAAATGGCGAGTTTTCACAAAATTTGAAATTTTTCTGTTAAGCGTCAAGTTCTTGGCCGGATACTGATGATAGTACTGGGTTTTGCAAAAACTTCTTTAGGTAATAATAGAAAGAAAATTTAATTATCTTTAATTTGAGCCCTAAAAGATATGCCAGTAGATGTAATAGTTTTCTAAGAAAGAGGAAAAGATTGGAAATTTGGAAAACCAGCTTTGGAGAGAAAATCATATATACTGGTTTGAAAAGTGTGTGAGTCAGTAGGAACCAATCTATTTCATTTTTAATTTATTAATATATACATATAAGTATCTATTTCTTTATTTAAAAATATTATCAGTACCAGAAATTTCGCTGTGAGGAAAAACGCATTTGTAGGTACTCTTTTAGCTATAACTCCAAAACTATTTGTCCAATTAGAAATTTATTTTTTTCTACTAAAAGCTGGTTAAATTTACTATTAGTTGCTATACATAAAATTTTGATCAAGTCCCGTAAATTACCCATGCCAGTACGCTAAATACCGCTAACTATAGTGAAATCCAACGCTTTTTGGCACATTTTTCGCTATAACTCCAAAAATGTTTGTTCGATCCCAAATTTCTTTTTTTCGTACCAAAGCTCATTAAATTTACTATCAGATCCTGTATATGAAATTCTGATTTAACTTTCGTAAAATACCTACCCCAGCTCACTGAACATGTCAAAATCTTCATATTTTGCCAAAACAGGAACATCCGCCATAAATTAATTTACAGAGATGCAATCAGACTTAAATTGACACAAATTTAGAGCTCTTTAATATTGCAAATATGCTATGTCCAGCAAATTTTCATATTTTACATTACAAGATATAAGCGAAAAAATGAAAATAGTACAAAAATTTCGCAGTTTTTCGGGTACTACAAAAATTCATGTTCCGACGAATACAGGCTGCCAGACCACAATAAATCTTTTCAAGACGGATGATACTATATAATGGGTTAGGAAACAAATTCATGTCTTTCCAATTAAATTTGCATGTGGCGGGCTCCTGGACTATCTGTAAACGAAGCTTTTGAGATTGCAGCTACTAGATACAGCTGCTAAAGTCTGGGAGGGGGGAAGGACAATTTTTTAAATTAATAATCTTTATCTTTTTAATTTTTTCATTTTCCCTCTATATTTCGTTTATTTTTTTTTAATGTTATATTGTAACATTCAATATGTAAAATTCAATTCATATCTGACAAAATATATAAAAGTTATATATAAACATTTAATATAAATATAATAGGGCATATAAAGAAAAATGACCGTTTTATCATCAAATTCCAGAGTTCAAAAGTCTGTAAATATCTTAATGCTATTTATTATTTACCAATACTTAATAATCCCTTTAGAGCATTCTCTAAGCTTGTTTCTAACACTGGACTTCTTAAAAAAGAAGCCTCAGTTCAGTTATTTATTTCAAAGAAGAAACATGACATTGTCCTACCGAATTCTCGTAATTTTAAGACATTGCTGGAAAAAAAATTTCACAGCCGCTGAAGCAACTCGTGAAGTTATTAAATATGAAGTGGAAGGTGTCCTTGAAGAGCACACTGTGTTGGTTTGAAAAATTTAGAAGTGGAGATACGACGGAAAGGAAGAAGGGCTCCAGGTGGCCATTAATGGATATTGATGAGGTTCTAAAGGAAGCTGTTGAGTCAAATCCGTCCACAAGTGCTCGCGAAACTTGCCAGGGAGTGTGGTGTGTCAAAAGATACTGTTAGTCGCCATCTTCTCTCCATGGGAAAGCTGAAAAAGACCTGTTGACTTGTCCCTCACGAACTTACTCCTCAACAATCAGCAGTCGAACAAAAGAAAAGTTTACAGAACTTCATGGGTTTGAACTCCTGCCTCATCCACCATATAGTCCAGACCTCGCACCTTTGGATTACTACTTGTTTTGATCCATGGCCCATTTTCTTCATGGGAAAAAATTTGATAATTTTGCGGAAATTGAAAATGCTGTCTAAGAGTTCTTTGACAGCCATCTCAAGGAATGGTATCAGCGTGGCATCGAGCAATTGGCTAGCAGATGGGTAATGACGGTAGGTAACAATGGACTATACTTTGAGTATTTATTTTATTCTATATCAAAGAAATAATAATACAAATATTTGTTTCAAAAACGGTCTTTTTTTTCATACACCCCATTAATACACTTTTAACTGTTAAAATCTGATTCATTATAATCTCTCGTTAATTTGGCCTTGTTCTGTCCTACCCTGTGGTCCCTTAGGGTTTGGATTAGTGAGGTTTTACTGTAATAAGAATTGAATATTATCCATAATGTTTTGTCTGAATTTATGTATATCTGTTGTTATACATTATTAAAAATGTTGTATTGCTTATGTAACTACTTACTGTCCATCCATTGGAAAACTGTTCATTTAAAATTTTAATACTTATTTAGTTTTAGTCTTAATTAAAGATTTCTAAGGTCAGCAATTGTATTATCTGATATATATTTTTAGAACAACTAATATTAATTGCAAACAACTAATTTTGAAATACCGTAAAACATTCCCTGTACAGGTAACCAAGGCCTGGTTTATCCAATG
This sequence comes from Euschistus heros, assembly GCA_003667255.2. Taxonomy (NCBI): domain Eukaryota; kingdom Metazoa; phylum Arthropoda; class Insecta; order Hemiptera; family Pentatomidae; genus Euschistus; species Euschistus heros. The sequence continues at coordinate 269,534 of RCWM02000139.1, forward strand.
CTCCTATGAAAAATCTATTAGCAGATCCTATTTTATCTTGTATCTTGAATAAGCAAGTAAAAAACATTAATGGTCCAGCTTGTTGGACTGTTTGGTACTTTAGCATTCTCATAATTCTTAATCTCTACCAATGTTGTTAAATCTTGTTGATCAGTATACAACATCTACAGAGCTTTATCAGTGATATAACAATTGGTATGTTGTCAGTGTATCAATTGGTAAAACAATCCTACTCTATTTTTTAACACATTTTTTCGATCGGTCTTCTATTTCATCGCCAACGTTAATGGTATAGTAGTTTATCCAGCAAGTTTCTTACATAAGGGGTTTAAAGTTTAATACAATCAAGCACAATTAGGGTTGATTTGAAATGTCATGATAATAATAGGGTAATGATTATCGTATTCAAAATTTATCTTTATTGCCAATGTCTTTAGGTAAATTTTATAAATATTAATAAACCTCATATCCTGCTTTCTATGCACTGTTTTAGAAAGTGGAAGTAATAGAGTAATCGGTGACAAAAGTCAGCTGCAGCCTCAGGAACCTATTAATAACCAGCGCCTGGAGTCAAGTGCCAGTGTTCCCCAGCGGCTAAGTGACACACAACAGCAGCTAGGAGAACATCGCCGAACACAACCAACCGGTTCTATGCCAAACCTTGCCTCTAGCCCCCTGTCATCTTCTTCTTCATCAGACATCACTTCAGAACGTTCTGGCTGGGTATCATCCCATCGCTCCAGCCCCTCATCTAGTCCTCCCCCTGGTGAGGAACTTTTTACTCAAAAAAATTTTAAATATATTTGTGTTATAGATTCAGAATCTTTAAAATTTCAGAATTGTCCAATATTTGTGACAATAACTGTATTTGGATAATTCAAGTTAATCTTTATTTAATAAAAAAAAATGTGAGGTGAAGGTTTTTTAAAAAATATTTATTGATATTTACAAATGTATACTATACTAGCATCCCTGTCGCGGCTTCGCCCGCCCTCATAAGTAAAGATAATTTCAACTAAAAATTTTTTTTTTTTTTTTTTTTTTTTTTTTTTTTTCATTTATTGATATTTACAACTGTACAGAATAATATACAACAAGTAAATGTGTTGACAGTGAATACAATGGCATGTAAATAACTTGTGAAGAACTACTCACTAGTAGCACTTATATAAAATCTAGTCTAAAAGGTCTCTAGGCCATCTTCTTTTCAGACGCCTCGGAGGATTATCAGGGATGGAGGAGGAAGCAAGTTGGGAGACTAGTGGATTGGAGTGGTTATGGAGCTTACTATGGAAGGATAGGTATCTGGTTTGAGCTAACTCAGCAACATATGGAACATTAAGGTCTTTATGGATAAGCTTATTGGTGACAAAGTAAGGGGCATTTAGGATTTTTCGAAGGATTTTGGATTGTAAGGATTGGATACGAGATGAATTGGATGGTTTAGTAGAGCCCCAAAGCTCAACTCCGTACGTCCAAATAGGTCTAATAACAGTCATGTAAATAAGTCTTTTGTAATGAATTGGGAGGTTTGATCGTTTGTCTAGTAAATGTTGAAGTAGTCTGTAACGACGAGCAGTTTCTTGTCGTTTTAGTCTTGTATGTGGATTCCAAGTAAGACGTTTGTCCAAGTGGAGTCCTAGGTAGCGGATCTGTTCGACAGGGATTAGTGGAATATCATTGAAGGATACTGTAGGACAGGAAGTCGTAGGTTTACGGCGAAGGGTAAAGGTTATTTGGTGAGATTTGTTTGGGTTTATTTTGATTCTCCATTTTTGACACCATTCTTGAAGGTTTATGATGTGGGATTGGAGTGACTGGGATGCAATGAAGGGATCATTATTTACTGATAACAAACATGTGTCATCAGCGTAAGTGGTGAGGACAGTGCTAGGATGGGTCGGGATGTCAGCTGTATACACTGTGTAGAGGATAGGAGCTAGGATACTTCCTTGAGGAACTCCGGCAGACTGAGTAAAGAGGGATGAATGGGCGGAATTGTGACTTACTCTGAATGTTCTGTCGTTGAGATAGGATTGCACAATAAGGAAGTATGTATGAGGAAGGAAATTACGGAGTTTGTAAAGCAGTCCCTGGTGCCAGACTCGGTCAAAGGCTTGTTCTACGTCGAGAAAGGCTCCAGTGCAGTACATCCCGCGCTCCAATGCGGACGAGACAACGTCCACCACACGATGGCATTGCTGGATAGTGGAGTGTGACGTTCGGAAACCAAACTGGTGATCAGGGATAATATGATAGGATTCTAGGATAGGATTCAGGCGTTTCAGAATGAGTTTTTCCAGGATTTTGCCCATAATGGGCAAGAGTGATATTGGACGATATGAGGATGGGAGTTCAGGTGGCTTTTTAGGCTTAGGTATCATCTTTACTATGGATAGTTTCCAAGGATTGGGAAAGTATGTGGTGCGGAGAACAGCATTATAAATATAGGTTAGGAATAGGATAGCTTTCTGAGGAAAGAGTTTTAGGATTTGGGCTGTAATTAGATCATGTCCAGGGGCTTTGTTAGAGGGTAATCTGTGGACTATGTTAGATACCTCTGAAGGATGGAATGCTTTAGGAGGAGGAGACATTTGGAGTGGAATATTTAGTTCTGCTTCAACACATTGTAAGTGGTGAGGATTAAATATATCAGGATGAGGGTTGAATGATTTAAAGAGGTGCTGGCCGAAAATTTGGGATTTTTCTTCGTCTGATCTTGTCCAGGTTTGGGAATCTGTAAGGAGAGGATGATTAAAGTTTTTGTAATTAAGAAGTTTTTTCGTAGTTATCCATAACGACTTATCAGAAGTATTAAGACTTTGAGTACGGTTTTGTAGGTTTTGTATTTTGAATTTTCTTATTTCTGTCTTAAGTTTGTTGGTTAAGTTGTTGTAATTATTTTTGTCTGATGGGTATCTAGTACGGTGCCACTTCGCTCTTGCTCTTCGTTTTTCAGTTAGTAAGGTACGAATATGTTGTGGCAGGTTATTCTGTTGTGTACTATGAATTTTTCGTGGTAAAGTATTTTCCTGTATACTAATTTTTACTGATGTTGTAAGTCTGTCAATTGCTAAGTTGATGTCTTCTTTTGTTTTAAGGGGAGTTTTTAAGTCTAGTTTGTTTTCAAGATCATACCGAAACCCGTTCCAGTCTACACGTCCTGTAATCAGTCTGGGAAGAGAGGGTTTAGGAACGGGATTTGAATGCAGGAGAAGCAGAACAGGGCTATGATCTGATGAAAGGTCATCAAGGGATTTGATGATGGTTTGAGAGGATGAAATTTGAGAAGATATAAATATATCGAGAATATCAGGACGTTTTTTGAGGGATGTAGGCCAGTAAGTAGGGTTCAAGGGTGAGAGGACAGAATAACATTTGGAGGTTGAAATACGGGATAAAATGCTGCCGCGGGAGTTGGTTGTTCGACAACCCCATCGCTGGTGTTTGGCGTTGTAGTCTCCTCCAGCAATGAAGCGCGGTCCGAAGGATCGGAATAATGAATCAAGGAGGCTCTGAGAAAGGGAATTACCAGGAGGACAGTATACAGCTGAAAATGTTATATGGAAAGGGCGAGTAGAAATGGATACTGAGGTGGATTGAATGGCGTCAATTGAAGTAGAAGGGATAACAGAATGAGGAATTGTTTTATGGATAAGGATGCAAGATCCGCCATGTGAGGTGTTGTCTGGGAACTAAAAATTAAAGTGTTATTTGTTTATCGATAAGATTCTTGTATTTTAGCATGTGGTTCAGCATTATTTCTTCAATGACTTTTTCACGCATAGCAGTAATTATTAATCTAGTTATAATTGCACTGATTAGATGGTTTAAGATTACGTTAAAGCCACCATTAGACATAAAATTTTTAATTTTAATGTATGAATTGGTAATCAAGATGGATAAAGACTATTAAGAAACTCTTGCGGAAAATAAACTGCATCATCAGTGCTTACGACAAAAGGCCCGTGGATCATATTTTTACACACAATATAAAAAAGCAAAGGATCGACATTTCATTTTGATTTAGTAATAATTTGTATTCGGCAGAAATAACTTTATTGATTTCATCTTGTTGGATGTTGATTTCGAACTATAAAAGTATATGACAGTGTGGCAAACCTCGGTCCTGCCTCTCAACATTATACATTTAAATGTTAGTTATTGTAAATTTTACCATTGCAAAACCTTCCTAGAATTATAAAGATTATTTATTTAGATGTCAGTACAGATAGGTTCAGTTTACCATTGTAAACTCTATTGTGGAATGGCGCTATACACAATCGGTCGATTTTCAAGCTTCACTGAGATCCACATATCGCACACCATATTTAAATTTTTTTAATAATTTTCTTGATAAGTAAATTTTATCTTTATCATCTATTTCAAGCTGTTTTGTAACCTAGAATGGCACTCACCACCTATCGGTCAATTTTCAAACTTCACTTTTTTTAATCAAATATAAATTAAAAATCAGTAGATTTTAATATTGCTAAACCTTCTTAGAACTATGAAGATGATGTAGTTAATATTTAGTACAGATTGGTTCAGTAATATTCGCGGTTAGTGATCAAAAACGAAAAATGGCTTGTCCTTTTATATAATAGTATAAGTTATTATTATAGTAAATTTTCTAATTGTAAATCTTTCAAGAACTATGAAGATGATGTAGTTAAAATTTGGTTCAGATAGGTTCATTAGTTTTACTAAAACGCTATTGTCGCTTGCCACATATTCGATTTTTAAATTTCACTGGAATCCACACGTTACACCACATATTTATAGCTTTTTGAATAACAAATTGATTTAATTTAGTAATTTTATTATCAATTTCTAGCTATATTTAACACCGGATCATTGTAACCTCTCTTGAATGGCGCTCGCTTTACTGCACACCACATATTTATCGCTTTTTAAACAGTAATTTAATAGATATATAAATATATCTATATAATATATAGAATATATAAAGAATATATATATAGAATATATAAATTTTATTATTGCTAAACCTTCCTTGAACTATAAAGATGATGTAGTTATATTTGGTACAGAATAGTTCTATAGTTTTCGCGGTTAGTGATCACGAGCGGAAATGGCTTGTCCTTTTATATATAACTTCATCATCCCCCGTAGAGGCTTCGCCCTCTCTCATAAGTGAAGATCTTAGATAATTTTAACTAATAATTGATTTTATCGATAAAAATCTAGTATTAAAGTGAACAATTGAAAATTATATTTTTGATGATATTTTCACGCATAGCAGCCATTATTAACTTGGTTAAATTTAGATTGATTAGGTGTTTGAAGATAACATAAAGCATAATTAGACATCCAATTTTCAATTTTTATATATGAGTTAGTAATCCAGATGGACAGAGACTATTAAGAAACTGCATTATCAGTGCTTACAACTAAAGGTTCAAAATTCTTATTTTTACACACAATATTAAACAGCTGAGGATCGGCATTTTGATTTTTAATAATTTTCATTCGACAGACATAATTTTATTGATTTTATCTGGTTGTATTTTATTTTCTAACCATAAAAGTATGTATTAGTGTGGCAAAACCCGTTTCTAACACTCAACATTGTACATTTAAATTTTTATTGTTGCTAAACCTATAACTATGAACATGATGTAGTTAAACATTGGTATATTTCACTCCATATAGCTGTTTTTATAACAATTTAATTGAAAATAAGTAAATTTTATTATCAATGTTCACCTCTATGTAACACTTTACCTTTTAACCTTTCATGTAGATGGCAATTGCCGCCATTTTTGAACTTCACTGTTATCCACTTATTATTCATTTTATGAATTCTTTTTATTCATAAAGAATTAGTTGAAAATCATTAGATTTTACTATTGCTAAACCATCCTATATAGATGATGTAGCCAAAATTTGGTAGAGATTGGTTCAGTAGTTTTTGGTGGTTAGTGAACACAAACAAAAAATTGCTTGTCCTTTTATATAATAGCATAACCTTGTACTGCCATATGTTAGAATCGTATAGAGCTAACAGATAATTGTGACTTACAGATAATATACAAATAATATTGCGACTATAAATTAAGATATAAGGTATCCTATCTTTCTTGTCGGATCAAACTGCACACGGTGTGCAAATTTGATTAAAATCGGTTCAGTAGTTTAGGGTGTCAGCCTGCCCCAAGACAGCGACACGTAATTTATATATATTAAGATTTACAAGTAAATGTGTGGAAAATGGTTACAATGACTCTTTAATAAAAGTTCTACAATAGGTCTTTTGTCCATGCCTCGGATATTGGGAATTGAGAGTAAAGCAAGTTCAGAGAACAGTGAATTCGAGTGGGTATATAGTTTAGTATGAAAGCAACATATGAAACATTAAGAATTTTATGGATAAGTTTGTTTGTGACATAATGAGGAGCATATTGAATTTTACAAAGGTGTTTGGATTGTTAGTATTGGATTCAAGAAGGTTTAGAAGAGCCCAGCACTGTATGTCTAATTATGTTTAATTACTATCATGTAAATTAGTCTTTCATAATTTATTGGAAGCTTTGAATGTTTTTTCTTGTATATGTCCAAATGGAGTCCTAGGTAGATCAACATAAATTAATAAAGGATTCTGTAAGAAAGCAAGTTGTCGGTTTATGACAAAGGATGAAAAGTTATTTGGATGAGATTTGTTTGGATTTATTTTTACCCTCTGATTTTGACATTCTTGCAGATTAGTAATATGAGATTTTAGTGTTTGGTATACAATCAAGAAATCATTATTTACCGGCAACATTTGTCATCAGCGTACGTGGTGAGGACGGTTCTACGATGATTCGGTATGTCAACCGGAGGTGGAGGTTATGGTTAAATAATATTTCAAATTATTAATAATTAAAATTATTAATCTCTTAATAGAGTCATTTAATATTGTAAGAGATTTTTCAACTTGTTTTTCATTTAGTATATCTCTGGTACCATTTAGTGTGGAAGTTTAAATTATATTTATTTATTATTTAAATAATATATAAGGTATGTTGTTTGTGGAAATTTAAATTATATGTATTAATATGTTTGCATGGGTGGGTGTGTTACTCTAAAGACATTTAAAGAAAAAAGTACAGTGGAAACCCGTTATATCGACCTGTTTGGGACCTGGGGTCACCCCTGGGGGCGAGGTCAGTCCCATAAAAAGGTCGGATTAAACGGAGTCTGTCACACTGGTGAATTAGACCTACATATGTTCAGAGGTGAATGAAAAATAAAAATTAGAATACAAAACGTTAAATTATTTTGTACAAATGAAACAGAAAAACTAAATTTTTAAATACATGCAAACGTATGTATACAAAATATATGGAACATATAATGAAAAAAAAACACAAACATTTACAATTAGGATTGATCCTTCTATATCATCATGCGTACCTCAAGTGACAAACATTTACGATGACTAACACATAATTGATTTGATTTGTTGGCAAAACCATAACAAAACCGCTTCATCCAATACCTCCGATGCAGGTTTTCTTAGTCTTTTTTTTATTTGTTTGGGTAAAAAGAAATTTATTGATCCCGATTTTTACCTGTCCTTTTTAGTAGTAACGCCTACTCCTAAATCTCTAGCTAATTTGACAAGGGCCTCTAGTTATTCCGCGATAGTTCAAGATTTCCTTTTTTTAGATATTGTAACATTTGTAACACTTTGTCTGATGTTAACATTGTGGAAGTTAAGATCAAACTGTTTTTTTCAAACAATCAAAAGAGAACAGTGAATCATCTTTCTAGGAAAATATTTACAAATTACTTATCGGAAACACGAGGTTCCGTTCCGGAAACATTGGATCTGTATCTTCTCAGAAATAGTCAGTTTATGCAAGGAGAGATGTTTCAAAAGGTTAGATTATTGAGAGGAGTTCTAGCACAAAAAAGGGATGGTTTATGCAAGGAGTCGGTTTATCGGGGGTCGATAAAGCGGGGTTCCACTGTAGTTTGTTTCTCTAATTCCTATTTTAAAAATTAACTGTTTCACATGTTGTTGGTTTACTTTTTTTGTAACACTGTAGATAGGAGAATGCTCTGTATATAAGCTTTTCAGTGATGGACTCTTTGAAAAGTTTCCCTACTTCATTGTAGATGTTTAGAATGGGTGGCTACTTGTAGATAGTCATGTAATAAGGAATGTTACTTTTAAAATACAATACCAATTTTTTGTTTACAATATGTGTTTGTGTGTCTCATGTGTGTTATATATATAAAACTTTATATTTAACACCAATCTTGTATTAATGATTTTTGATATATTTTTTTTTAGGTAGTGATAATGGTGTCAAAGAGGATGATTGGAATACAGACCATACCTATGAAGAGGTCCGTCTCCCTCCTCCTTCAGAATTTAGAGATCCTCCGCCACCAGAACCTTTCAGAGATCCACCTCCATTGAACTCTTCCTCAACAGAGGAGGAGAAACTTGGAGTGCAACCTATAGATAACCTCCTGTACCATGTTTATGAAAGTGTCAGGCAGAGGCACCCTTCTGCTCCAGAGTGGGTAGTCTTTACATACTTTAAATAAAATTATTCAATCCAATTGTCTTAGTAACCAAATGTTTTTTCAATTATTGTTATAATCTTGTAAATAATTAATGAAGTTAGTAAGTTTGACTGCTTCTGTATAATTTTTAAATAGTTACAAGCAGAGTTTGGTTAACTGTAGAATATACTTTATGAAGAAGTTAGTGGCCCACTTTGCAAGAAAAAAAATAAATATATTTTAAGCCCAGAAGAAGACCGTTTCCCAGATTATCTTTTTCATAAAGTATATCCTACAGCTACCCAAACTATTTTTATGATTTTGTTTTTTCTTTTACCTTGAGTTTTGAAATTGTTAATAGTTTATTTTTCTTTATTTAAATATTAATTACAGGATTTTCTCACCATTATATGATCCTTTACTAAGGGATTCTTTAGAAGGAAAAAAGAAAATTAAAGAAAATATGAATTACATTTCTTTCTTTATTATATTTTAATGAGAACATTAAATTTCCAATCAAATAAAATTTTATTTAAATAATCTGTTCAACACTGAATGTTATTATGTATGCAAGAAGTGTTTGGTAAGAAAAGAGAAACATGAGCACATGTTATAATTCAAGTATGTGTTGGTAAGCCCTAGGCTTTAATCTTTGTGCTATAGACGTTCCTAGGATATATTCCAGAGCTCCAAATGTGGTGTGAAGAAGCGCATGGTGTCGCCTGGTGAGATTGTTAAAGACCTCTTCAATGAGTCAATCATCTTCCAGTTCCCAGTGGAGCTGGGAATTCCTAACAAACCAGGGTGTGTTAACCGCCATCCGCAGTGTTCTGTTCTGGAATGCCTGTACTCTTCTGGTAAATTTTTACACATTGTACCAGACAGGACAGGAGTAGGTCAGTAGGGGCCGCAGCATGGTTTTGTATACTAAGATAGCAGTTCTGTGACGGAGTAATGATTTTCTATTTGAAAGAGAATATATTAGTTTAAGTCTTAAGTTAGCCTGTTGTAGGATGTAGTTAGTGTGTAGTCTCTAAGTCAGTCTGGTGTCAAGGTGTACTCCTAGGTAACGCACTGCCTGGTCTTTAGAATTCCAGGGAATCGGGAGGTGATGGAGTCGAAGTGTAATCAGGTCGGTGAGGTTGAAACACTTTGAGGTGAAGATTTTCACTACCATCTTCAATGGGTTTAGTTGAATTTTCCATTTCTGGAACCACGACAAGACACCCATAAGGTCACACTGAAGTCTCATAATGCCTTCGTGGAGGTCTTATCGTCTTGGAGGAAAGTGGTGTCGTGTCATCTGTGAACTAAGCAATAACTGTTTTCTCATCATACTGGGGAATATCAGAACAGTAAAGGTTGAATAGAAGAGGACTGAGTATGGCACCTTGGGGTACTCCAGCCAGGATATCTTTTCTCTCGTTGATAGTAATTTTTATTCTCAGGCTTGAAGCCAAACTGATGCTGCGGGATAATATCGTTGTCTTTTAAATGTGAGTGGTGACACTTCTCGATGATCATCTCCAGGAGTTTCCCCAGTGTATTGAAGAGACGATTATAGCTGTCTGGTTCATGCTTGGTTTCCCCCTTTTGTGAAATAGGATTACTACGGTGTTCTTCCAGGTGTGAGAGTAGTACCCTAACCAGAGACAGGCATTGTATATACTGGTGAGCAACGCAGCATTTTTCCTAGGCAGCCTTTTGAGGACTGAATTCAGTATTAGATTGTAACCTGAAGATTTTTTCCTTGGCAGCCTTCTAATGAGACACTTCAGCTCATTTGGAGAGACGAAGGGGATTAGGGGTTCTACAGTTGTCGTAAATGTCATGAGGTATGTATCTACTTCGTTGTAAGTTAGTTCGTCTTTTCTGTCAAAGTCTCTAAACATGAGAAAGATATTCAGCGAAAACTGCACACTTCTTGTCGTCAGTCATTGCCGTGTCTGTCCCGTTTGTTAGAGGGGGGATCTGTGTTGTCTGTCCAGTTAGTCATTTGGTTTTTCTCCAAAGTCATTGGTCCCCTGGCATGAAGCTCTCCAGGTAACTGTTGTATTTTTGGTACTGATCTGTGTCTAGTTCTTGTCTAATTTGTCTAGAGAGTCTGTTCATCTCACATTAGTCTGTAACGCATTGATGTCAAATGTGGTTTTTGTGGTGTATAAGGTCAAGAATATTGTGTTGTTTGTGTGTGCAAGGATACATCCGTTAAGTGACTATATTTATGGAGTTGTATATATGTTGTGTGAGTGTGGATACGGTTGTGTGGGGATGGGAAAGGAACCCATTAAATTTGATTTCTGTAATTATAGCCCATTATTTTGATGTTTATCTTTTATAATATTTATGAAGTGTCTTATGGATTGACATTAATTTAACTGATCAATTGGACTTAAAAATATGTTTATCATCTTACAGAAGTAGTGAGAGGAGCCCAGTCAAGCAGGAAGAGAACATGTGTGAATGTTATGATAGTGGGAAACGTCTTGTCCTTAGTATAGATATGGAAGATACAACTTTTCATAAATCAAAAGAAGAGTTTAAGAAACAAATTAATTTTACTGGAATGATATATAGGTATGTTTTCATTTCTTACTATTTTTTTAACACTTGACAGGTCATGCCCTGTCTCGTAACATGGCCAGTCGCGCACATTACAAAGTACGGGTTCCAAATTTCTATAGTTTTTTCATCACTAGCGGGTTTTTTTCTTCCAGAACATTTTTTAAATGTATTTAAAGTTATTTTGAGTATATTATACCTGATAAAAAACTTTAAAAAACTATGCGAGTAATGAATTTTTATTTTATTAATGTGTAAATCATTTGCTTTTAGATCAAATCATTTAGATATCCTTTCCTGACTGTGAAAACCAATGGATCATGGATAAATCTATCTGGATCATTTTCCAGGAAAGGGCCAACTGCAGGTCTGAAATCTGCATACATTTCCCTACAATATTAAAAAAGCACTCAGATTACTTTTTTATATGTAAAATAGTCAATTTTTATAATGATGTCAAATTTTTATACAAAATTTATATTTTGTCATTCCACTCTCGCAGTTCAGCTTTAAGCTCTTCTGGTGACTTTTTCTGAGGCATTTATAAGGGTTGTTATGAACATGAATTGTATTATAATTCAATAAAATAATTAAGAAATAACATTTTTAAATTGAAAGTTTGATGTATAAATTATATCTCAATTTTTATGTACACATACCAAAAGAAATTGTTAAAAAATACAAATAAAGCTATTACACTTCGCACACAATTTCATAGTATTACTCTTTTTCTTATAATGACACAACTTGTAAGCTCTGCATATCTTCTTTACAGCAGTGTCGTCTAACGCATGCTGCTGTATTTCACTTGGTTTTTTATAATTTATCATAAGGAATGACTTTACATCAGCTGGTATATCTGAGCGATTCAGCAACTGCTCCTTCATGAGTTCTAATGCTAACCATTTGAGGAAAGTTATTGATCTTCTTGAGGCTCTTTGGGGTTTTACAGAACTAAATAAAACTTGTGTATTTATTCCCACAATATTTATTTATTTATTTTATTATTATGGTGCTACAATCCGGTTGGCCTCTTCCAATTGTCACGGTCTTGTGCGGACACCATCCAGTCACTGACTCTTAAGACACTTCTAGCATCCCCTGCTACACCATCCTTCCACCTTAGTTTGGTCCTCCTTTTTCCATTAATTTGATGTGTCAACAACATTTTAGGCATCTCAACTTCTGGCATCCTGGCGATAGGTATGCCCATCAGCATACCTTAGAAGCCTTAACTTAATTTCACTGACCACATCTGCCTCTCCAAAGGCGAGGTATAATTCTTGGTTGGAGTGTCGCCTCCATTCTCCTCTAATCCTAACATCTCCAATAATTCAGCGGAGAACCTTTCAATATTTAGTAGGTGTTAAAAAACGACCATGGACCATCTTTTAGTAATGCGTGTTACTATTTGCCTATTTACTATCTACAACTATTGTCTGTTGGATTTTCCTTGCCAAAAGACAAACATGGAACTCACACTAGTCTCAAAAAAAGAAGTTATAAGTGTGATGGAATAATTATAGGTATACTTGGAATGAAAAAAGCAAATAAAGAAACAACAATGAATAAAAAGTTATAAAAAAAAATATATATAAATATTACCTCCCTTTCCTATATTAAAAATTGGATGATGTTACAGGTTCTTCTACTAAAATAGAAGTATATACTTATAACTGTAGAAAAAATAATAATAAAGTACAGACAAAGTGAAAAGATATGAACTGTTATTACAAAACTTTGAATAACTTCATGTGTAACATTCCCGATCACATGGTCCCCTTCAGCACTCCACATTACAACTTATCTTAAATCTTGTGTTCTTGTAACTTAATATTCATTAGTGCAACCTGTGCACAGGATAGTAAGGGACCTAATTTAATTTCATTACATTAAATCGTATATATATAAAATAGTTAGTTAAATAGTAAATAATAAAATTATAAATATTTATAATCCATATTAGTATATCCATATAGGTATACTTGGAATGAAAAAAACAAATAAAGAAACAACAATGAATAAAAAGTTATAAAAAAAATATATATAAATATTACCTCCCTTTCCTATATTAAAAATTGGATTATGTTACAGGTTCTTCTACTAAAATAGAAGTATATACTTATAACTGTAGAAAAAATAATAATAAAGTACAGACAAAGTGAAAAGATATGAACTGTTATTACAAAACTTTGAATAACTTAAAAATGTTGATGTTTGCACATTTCACTGCTAAAATATTGTTTAAAGAGATGCTTTTGCATAAGAGCACTCTAATGGTCGTTGGATTTGACTGGTTAAGGATATTTTGTTTACCTACTGTCAAAACTTGTACATGAGGAGACAGTTATGGCCATATGCACATGAGGGTACATTGGGAAAGAGGATTATGGGTTCGATTCCAACCTGGGCCAGTAGATATTTATTTTGTGGAGTTCCCAAGAAATGAATCTCAGCCTTCCCTATCTTGCTAAAATAGACTGGTAACCTGTAGGATAACATTTCTAGCCCTAGTTATACTATATAAGGATGTTAAGCCCCAATAAACATCAGCTAGTACATAAAGGGATTTGAAAGAACATTATGGCAACACTGATCATGTGTAACATTCCCGATCACATGGTCCCCTTCAGCACTCCACATTACAACTTATCTTAAATCTTGTGTTCTTGTAACTTAATATTCATTAGTGCAACCTGTGCACAGGATAGTAAGGGACCTAATTTAATTTCATTACATTAAATAGTATATATATAAAATAGTTAGTTAAATAGTAAATAATAAAATTATAAATATTTATAATCCATATTAATATTATATGGGTTTCTCCAATTAGTAAGTTTTATTCATTTGGAAATAATTGCAGCATAATTAATAATAAATAAAACTCATAGAATGTTCAAAATTTGTCAAAAAAATGTTGTTTGCCTGTGATAAGTTAATGTGTTGAATTTAGAACAATCCTACAATTATTAATTTTTTTACTGTTTAACCAATATGGTTATTTTTAATTTAGTTAATTTTCTGCATTTTTTAATGTTAGATATTCTAGTTATGACTGCATTTAAACAAAATAATATCCAAGTTGTTTGCTTTTGTTGTATATAATAGAGCATAAGAAAACATTTGTTTTCTGTAAAATTAATTATACTCCATTGTATTAATGCGTTCTTATTTTTTTTTTTGCTAGTGATGCACCTACGTTGGTATCAACCTTGCCATACTTCCAGATCCCAGAAGATGAGAGAGTCCTTAGTCCAGAGGGTGTCCATCTTATTGTCTGTGTTCATGGCCTCGATGGAAACTCTGCTGACCTTAGGCTAGTTAAAACCTACCTTGAGCTAGGTCTCCCAGGTGCAAGATTGGATTTTTTAATGTCTCAGGGAAATCAGGCGAGTTTATTAAATTAAAATATGAATCTTCAACAAATAAAAGTTTTCTGTTATTTTATTGGTATATAATTATTTCATACTTTTTTTTTTTTAAACACTTCTATATTCTCAAGATAAAAGGTATGGTAGCTCAGTGGATAAGGGATTAGACTGTAAAGCTTATAGGTTATAGTTTGAGTCCAGCTGAAAACTGAAAATTTATTTTCTGTTATTTCTGCCATGGACCAGAGGTTTGGAAGCCTTCCCGAAACAAATCGAGCTTCTATAGAGTAGTTATCCTTGATTGGGAAAAAATTTGGTAGTTGAGCGTGATATTGGCCAAAGCTCCTCCTTTCATAACTGTTGGCACGATCCTAATATTACACAATAATATTGACTGTCTATGGACCGCTTTGCTCTAGGCAACTCATATATATCGAAATGCCAGGTTTGAATCTGGCTGGTGTAGGGTGAAATTAATTCTGAGTAATTCCTTGCTCTACCCTTCCAGGCATGAAATTCTGTGTTGCCGTGATGCCAAAGAAGAGGAGGTAATGAAATAGATAAATTTAAGCAATAATCTAATTTATATCAGATAAAGGCTTCACAACATATGAATAAAATAAGTTTTAATTACAAATTCATTATTGAAAAATATGTAAAATGTTCTACATGTTTTTTCAGTTCCAATCTGGAGCAAATATCAATTAAAAAAATCAACATGTGAGACTCAACCTTAAGTTAAGTTTACTTAAAAACAGATTAACACATCATCGCACATGTATTTCTAAAGTGACACAAATCAAAAACCTGCATTGAAAAAAATTTATAATTTTAACAGTCTTATATGAAATATGAAAAGTGTACCTGAATTATCTTTTAATTCCAACCGTAAGCGAGATGTATCAGATAAGATTTGAAGTTAATTCTATACGGTTTTGACATTCCATAGGAGACTATTGGACTTAAACATAAAGATAAATAAAAAATAAAGATTTTTGAGTTGTCACACTGTTGAAATACATATGCGATATGCGATTGAAGTATTGTGGGCTTACTATATTTTATGATTATTTTGTGGTTGCCCTTGACCATATTCATCTTACTGACCTCTCAGAATAGAAAACTTATCAGTTATTCTTGCCCCAAATGTTAATATTTTAAAATTCTATGTCTTTTACTTGTTCTATATTTGTGAAGGATTGATTGATTTATGCTGAAATTTACAGGGTGATACTTTTTCTGACTTCGATACAATGACAGATCGACTGGTAGCGGAGATTCTGTATCATATTGAAGGTGCTGGAGGTGTTATGCCAAGCAGAGTATCATTTGTTGGCCATTCTCTCGGTAACATTATTATCAGGGCAGCAATAGGACGGCCTCAACTGAAGCACTTACTTCCAAGACTCTACACTTTCTTGTCATTGTCAGGTCCACACTTGGGTACCCTCTATAACAACTCAGGCCTTGTAAACATGGGTATGTATTTATTCTTCTTCTTCCTCTTGGTAAGGATTTTCTTCACCATTCGAAGTTTCCTTCAGTCAAACTCCTCCTTCAGTCGGTTGCTCCACTCCTCTCTGTCCATTGCTTCTTCTTCCATTAGTCCCCAGCCAGCCATACTTTCAGCCACATCTTTCCACTTGATGTGAGGCCTACCTCTCCTTCTACCCTCTGCTTCCCATTCATAAGTGATTTTGGGGATTATTTTATTCTCCATTCTTTTAATATGGCCAAACCATCTCGTTCTCCTTCCCTCCATTTCCTCCAGGATATTCCTCCTTACGTCCATTTTTTTTTCTTCTAATCTCATTTTAGATTCATTAAATCCTTGAGGTTCTAAAAATCCATCTCCACAGCCAGAAATCTTTTACCTTGCATTTTTTAAATTAAATTTATTTATAATTTTTATTTAATGTATTTGTAATTTTCATTAATTAAATTTTTTAATTATATATTTGTAATAGAAGAACATTTATTTATAAGTAAATAAGAATAAGTTTCTTATAATTAATAATTTCAATTATATTCATACTGTCTACAGTATAAAACTATGTTTTCAAAAATAGTACATTTATTTGTTTTTCAGGAATGTGGTTCATGCAGAAGTGGAAGAAGTCCGGTTCGTTGCTTCAATTATCCTTAAGAGATGCACCTGATGTCAGGGATACCTTTCTCTATAGGCTTTCCCAACGTTGCAATCTTACTTACTTTAAGTAAGTGACTTTTTGTTACTAATATTTTTAGAATTTTTCATTTGGTTTGTATTTATGTATTTCTTAAATCAAAATAAATAGGAAGCAATAGGAATAAGTAAAAATGAGTTTCTTGTTGTTGCAAGAAGTAAAAAGTGGTTTTTAGTAAAAAGTGTATGATAATAATTTATTTTTCGACCCTTCAGGTAAAATATTTTTCTAAGTTTAATTTTTAAGGAGAAACTTGTAATAGTCAGAATGCCCCTGTGAATCCACCTGAGAATTGAAAGCTAAAAGAATTGAATATGTTATTTTAATTAAATTGTCGTATCTAAAATATAATTTTTGTAAATGAATAAATTGTTTTATTATTATTATTATTATTATTTGTCTTGAATTTAAAAACTTACCAGGTATGCAAGTTTAAAATGTCGTTTATTTCTTAAAATATATACACAGTAATTTTAAAAAAAGTATAATATATTTTATTCAAAGTACTGACCCTCGCTTTCTACACATTTTGTCCATCTCTCGGGCAATATATGGATACCATTCCAAAAGAATGCTTCATCTTTATTTGAAATCCATTCATCGAGCCATTTTCGTACGTTTTCGAAATTGTTGAAGTGTTGCTCCGCCAATGAGTGTCCCATCGATAAGAAGAGGTGATAATCAGAAGGCGCCAGGTCAGGTGAATACGGCGGGTGGGGTAGGAGTTCCCAACCAAGCGAAGAAATCGTTTCCTTAGTCAATCTGGCTGAATGTGCAGGAGCGTTATCATGCTGAAGAATGACTTTGGCGTGCCTGTGAGCCCATTCTGGGCGTTTTTCGATCAATGCGTGACTCAAATTGATCATTTGTTGTCGGTAGCGCTCGGTATTGACTGTTTCGCCGGGTTTGAGAAGCTCGTAGTAGACTACTCCCTTCTGATCCCACCACACACACAGCATTGTCTTCTTCCCAAAACGATCCGGTCTTGCACTCGATGTAGATGGTTGTCCTGGCGTTACCCATGATTTTTTTTTCGTTTGGGATTCTGAAAATAAATCCATTTTTCATCGCCAGTTACAACTCGATGCAAAAAACCCTTTCTTTCGTGGCGTAAAAGCAGCATTTCGCACACAGTTTTTCGTTTTTTTTTCCATCTGTCGTTCGTCCAATTCATGTGGAACCCATTTTCCAACCTTTTGAATCTTTCCCATAGCTCTCAGGCGATCGGAAATGGCTTGCCTAGTGACATTCAACTGTTCTGCCATCATTTGTTGGGTTTGGGTATTGTCTTCGTCTAATAAAGATTGCAATTCGAAGTCCTCAAACTTTTTTGGTCGATTTTCTCGTTTTTGATCAGTAACATCAAAATCACCACGTTTGAAACTTTGAAACCAACGTTCACATGTCCTGACGGTTGGAGCAACATCGCCATAAGTCTCAACAAGAATTCGATGACATTCAGATGCCTTTTTCTTTTGATTAAATAAGAAAATCATGACATGCCGCAAATGCTCTTTATTTGGCTTAAAATTAGACATTTTTAACACCAAAGAAAGGTATGATACGTCCACGTAAACGACTTAAAAACAACTGACTTTTGTAAACAAATGACTAACAAACAAAATAGCGTTTAGAGATAAGCAAATCCTTCAATCGGCTAAGAGCGCATTCTATTGGAATTAAAACGACATTTTAAACTTGCATACCTGGTATTGTCTCTTACACAAACATGCTTTTAATTAATTATCAAAAACCGGGACAATACATATATATTTTTTAATTTATCTATGTGTCTGCCATTTTTTCAGGCATGTTTTGTTATGTGGTTCCTCTCAAGACCGTTATGTCCCTCTACATTCTGCAAGGATAGAGTTATGTAAAGCTGCTGTTAAAGACACTTCTCCAATAGGTTTGTTTGGTTTATTAAGTATTATTTAGTTGTGGTGAGTATATAAATATAGATGATGAATTAATACATTTTCCATTGATCAGAAAAGTATAAATGTAATGCAAATGAGTGCCAAGTCTGAACACAAATAGTAAACAATTGTAATATAATCTTATTTATTTTATTACTTTTATGATCTGATTAATCTCAGAAAAATAAATTTCTACTTAATTTTGGAATTTTTCTTCTAAGCTCTTTTAAAAGTAATTTTTAGTAAGTCCATGTCCTGTAATAAATTGCTTTAAAAATAGTAAATCTTGCTTGGTTCAATAATGCTTGCTCAATAATCAGAATGGCTAATACATCTACTTATTTTCAATTTTATTCCTTCCTCTGATCCAGGAAGCGCCTATCGGGAAATGGTACAGAACATCATGTGGCCACTGGTGAGGAAGCGTGATGTTACTCTTGTTCGCTATGATGTTCATCATGCCCTTCCCTCTACAGCCAACTCTCTCATCGGGAGGGCAGCTCATATTGCTGTCTTAGATTCAGAGCTGTTCATTGAAAAATTTCTCATCGTTGCTGGTCTCAAATATTTCAGGTAGTCTCTGCCATACTTTTCCATGAAGTTTGTGCCAACCATCTACCTTGTTCTTTATAAGTTGTGAAAATCATAATACCTGAACAATACACCCACAACACTATTTTATTAAAATGTCTTTTACTGAACAATTTTTTTACCGATAGCTGTTTTAAAATATATTGAAATGTTTTTTATGTAAAACACTATATATTAAGGTTTAATAACTAAAATGGAATGGTGAATATGCTTATATTGATGTGTCTAAAACTCACTCTGGATTATTAAATGCCTTCTAGATACTGATAGAATTCAAAGGGATTTTATAAGGTGATAATAATTTATTTACTATTGTTTTTTTTTTTTTTCAATTATAAAAAATTTTGGTTGGTATATTTTTATTCTATATGATTCTGATGCTTCTTTAGTTCAAACTATACATTGTTAAGAGTATTAATTAATTTGAAGATAATATGAAAAAAAGTCTTTGTTACATTTTTCTTTGCTTGTATACTAGTATCAACGGAGAATAACTTTTTTTTTTTTTTTTAATAATCACTCAACAATACAGAAACTACTCATAGGGAGTGACTAAATTTCAGTTACTGAGAATATCTTTAAAAAGTTGATATTTCCTTTATAAAATTATGCATTTGTTTAATTGATCGGAAAACATTTTAATGGGCTTCTATATGTTTTAGATTTTGAGTTATTGTGTGCATTTATTTATTTATTTTTTTTAAATTCTATAGAATAAATAAACAATTAAGTCATATTGAGTTTTTGCTTTTTATGTTTAAATTTTAAGTTTTCAAAGCTCCCAATGAATTACAAAAGACTCATTTACTTGACTGTGATTAGACCCATATGGATGTACGGATTTGAGGTTTGGGGGGCTCTACTAAACCATTCAATTCATCCCGTATCCAATCCTTACAATCCAAAATCCTTCGAAAAATCCTCAATGCTCCTTACTTTGTCACCAACAAACTTATCCATAAAGATCTTAATGTTCCATATGTTGCTGATTTAGCCCAAACCAGATACCAATCCTTTCATAGTAAGCTCCATAACCACTCAAAGCCCCTAGTTTCTCAACTTGCTTCCCACTCAATTCCCTATAATCCTCCAAGGCGTCTGAAAAGAAGATGGCCCAGAGATCTTCTTGTGTAGATTTTTTTATTTTTTACTGAAGTGCTACTGATGAGTAGTTCTTCTCAAGTTTTGGTATGTTATTGTAAACGTTTTTTTAAACACATTTACTTGATGTATACTTCTACAGTTGTAAATTTTAATAAATTGATTTAAAAAAAAAAAAAAAAAAAAAAAAAAAAATTTAAGTTTGTGTTATAAAATGTTAGGGGAAAGCAGCACATCAAATCATAAGGTGCTGACATTGCAAGCTCGCAGAATAGATTTATGTGTCCGTAAATAAGTTACGACAGTGTTTCCACAATTTATTTTTTTTTTTAAATATTTTTTATTTTATTTTTTATTCGAGATAAAATAGAAAAAAACAACAACTTTATTATGGGACTAGGTCCCTTAAGAATAAAAATTATGAATAGGAAAAAAAATCATTTCTGGGTATGAGACCTTTTGTTTACATATTATTTTGCTAATAAAGAAATTAAACAATGCATTAGATGAAAATTAAGAAAAAAAATACATTGGTTTAAGAAATGACAAAAATATTTAAAATTTAATTATTAGATGAACAAAAGATAAAATAATGCTTATTTCGATACTTAAAATGGCTCAGCTATTGTTAAAATTATAAAAACAAATTTTAAAAAATAGAACCAAACAACTAAATTAATTAAGACAAAAGATCTCAGGAAAAGGGTAAAGCGGTCCCGTATGAGCTTTGGCAATGTTGCCTCCCCTCCTCTCACCAGCCAGTGCTCAAGGTATAGAATATATAGTCAAGATAATATTAGCACAACCATTAAAAGGCATGTGAAATAATTGGAAATAATAATGAACATATAAAAAAAATATAATCACTATTGAACAATTGGATATACATTTAATGGGCAAACCGGTAAGTACACAAGGATTGCATCAGGGCTCCTTGTGGATTTGGTTTTCGGTTGTGTAGGATAAAGTGGAGGTGTGTGTGCAAAGATTGTTGTTGGTATCAGCATTGAGCTTGTGTGCTGGCTAAACCTTTACATAATTTTTTAAAGAAAATTGACATTAAATGACCTTCAGAGCCTTAAAATGAAATATATTCATAGCCTTTGTATATTGATATAAATTAGAATGCCTTAATGGTTATTTTATTTAAAAATACAATTAAAAATAAATTTGTAAAGTAAGAATTATTTGAATGCCTGTCAGAATCTAGGAGGCATAAATCAATCCATAAAGGAAGATATACTTAAAATATGCAGTTTATGTACTGGTCACAATAATAAATGTTTTTTTGTTTGGTTTTTTTAATGCATATTCCTTTACTTTAGGCATTTTTTATAAATTTCACTAGTTTATTAGAATTTTATATAACTTTATTTATAAATTATTAATTAATGTTTTTATATTTTTGTCTAGTCAAAATTTAATGTCAATAATTGATCATATTAAAGTTGTTAATTAATTTTGTTGGTTCTATAAGTCTTTTAATGCATTTTATGAATAGTTAAATTTGCTTCTCTTTAGACTTAATTTTCATATAATTAATCACTTCTTTAAAAAAAAAACACAGCTTTATAAATATTTATTATTAAAATGTAGATGGTTTATTGATAATTGTTTATTATATTCATAACTTATTAAATTTTTAATGCTTTCTTAAGTAAGACTGCCCCCTGTTGTATCAGTATTTCTATTTATTATTGATTGGTATAATTTTTACCGATTACACTGTTACCAATTTGCTATATTTATTAGAGAATTTAAGATTGTTTTGTATAAGTATTTATAGTAATGCATTTAATGTTCCTACTGTGGGCAAGGTCTAAATATTTTTTTTAATGAAATTACTTTGTAGTAGTAATAATAATTTTGTGATGAATGCTATACCTGAATATTGCCGCAATAATGAAGTGGTTCCACTTAGTTGGATGTTTTATTTTTCGAATGTGGGTGAATTCAACAATTTTATGAAAAAATATTGCTAAAAGAAGTTTGTGACCCAAAACATTAAATTGGTTCTTCCTAAGTAAAGTACATTTTCTACTTAAATGGTCTCAATATATAATAATTTAATTTTTTTTAATTCTAATTTTTTATTTATTTATTTTTTATGTACTTTGAATCAAATGATACTAACTCCTATGGGTGATTAGTTCAGTTGGAGAGGTCCCGTAACCTCGGGACAACTGGTCTCCCTAATATTTTTGTCCTCTCAGGAGAAAGGGTGGTGGGCTTTACTCCCCAGCACGGGTTACAGATTGGTCCATAGCTCTTTATTCAATATATTCAGACCTCTTCAAGGAGGGATCCCCTATCTGCCACCTAGAGAACGCGCTCCCTAGCGGGCAGGTTCTGTGGAGAGAATTTTTTTAATTAAATAAATATGTTAAATCCCCATCCGATCGAGGGGATATAGTGGAAAGAATATAGAATATGAAATATTTGAAGCATAAACAAAAAGAAGGTTTTGTCCAGAAGCTGGAGGAAAAAATCATCATCTAAAGCCTCTTTAATTTTTCACCTGATAAAAATAGAATTGTTCAAAAAACCCTTCCTGAATCTACTTTTACCTTAAAACTTGACATTAGTCAAGGAATATTTGTAGGTGTTGGAACAGAACGAGTGCACTGTTCCCTAAGAATACTGGAGAATTGATAAATTACCTGTAATGGTACCTGCTCTCTAGGTCTTGAAATAGGCTTTACTGAAACTTATTTTTTTTTCAATTTAATGCTATGCTATGTGCTAGTAATCTTATTGTTTCTGCATAACATCGAGAACTAAACTTAGGTTTCGAAGGATAATATGCTCACTTATAATTTAGTAAACGAGTGCTGCCTTAATAAAAAAATATTGGGATATTTCAAATAGTTATGTATACATATATATTTGAATCTGTGTTTTGTCACAGTTTTTAGAAAGTAAGCAGGGTACTATTAGCTTTAAAGATATTAATAACGTATTTTATTTATGTTTCTATTTACTTTAAGACCTTGCCTATAGTTTTTGTTTTGAATGTTCACTCATATTGTTTCTATAATAAAGCATTAAGTTATTTTATCTGTAATTTTTATTGTTAAAAAAAAGAATTTAGATAATTAACTATCTATTTTATTAGTGTTAGGTTGATTATCAAATCATTGTTCTTTCAAATACAAACTTTTTCTATTGCCCAATAATTCGTATTTTCAAGTGCTACAGGAATTGCCCAATAATCCAACTAGATGCGAATTTCAAATTATAAAATATTTTAGAGGGGAATAGAAAATATCTCAATATCTATACATCAGCCATATATTTTTGTATGCATGTTTCAATAAAAATCAACAAAATATTCATGAAACACAAATTTAAATTAGAAAACATAATTTTAATTTTTAGACATTTTCTTGTGATAAGAGATAGTCAGATCAAGTGTTAAAAATAAAATTATTTAAAATGTAAAAAATAAAATATCTCTTTATGTTTACTATAATGTAAATTTAACAGTTGAGAAATAAAAAGAAAATTAAATCAAAATTTGGTATTTTTCTGAAAAAAATTAATTGAATATTATTTTAATTTAAAAAGAAATTAAGTTTTCTTCGAACCTTTGAAATTTATAATTTTCTTTATAGGAATGGCTAAAAGAAAAAATTATAGGAATTACATTTGTGTTTAATGACTTCAATAAAAAAATCAAATGGGAAAGTTAATAAATATATGTATGTATGTATGTATGTATGTATGTATGTATGTATGTATGTATTTATATGTCTATGTTTATTTGGTCTGGGCTTTTTTTATGTCTTTACTAACATTGAATGCAAAAATATATACAAAATAACAATAATAATAATAAGTGGGCTGAAATGTATTTTTTCAAGGGGCCGGCAATTTCATATGAATGTGCAGGATATACAAGTTATTGGGATAGAAATTACCAGTATTCTTACTTATTAGTATATGATTCAATGTGAGAAAGAAAGTAAATTTCTATTATATTAACCTGTTAGTCTTAAATAATTGACTAGAAGAAGCTTATCAATCATTTTAACATTTTTTTTATATTTGTAGAATTTTGTTTATGTTTATTGTTATTTGCATTCATATTATGTAGATTGTGACTGTTATTTATAGAGGTTAGTTGAGAGAACATCAGGTTATTACACAAATGTGACACATCTTATTTTCCTCAATGTTCCCTTCGTACAGATATTTAGATATCGTAACTGGCTCTGTCTTCAAAAGTTCATTTAAACAAAAATGTCATATGTAGGCATTAGAAATTTCATTCAATAGGATTATTCATTTACTAGACGAAAATGTTTTCAATTTCATGGTGCACTGAAGTGAACTTTTGAAGAATTTAAAATAAAAAAGGAATGTAAATATCTGACGAACAACGATGTCAATTTGATTGCTCACCCAGAGACTTATTTATCTTAATGGCGATTCTGCCATAGCAAAAATTGTTTTTATCTTAATCGGTCTGACCAAAAAAGTAAATAAAAAAAATTTTAATTACATTTTAAGGGATTTAGTGGATCAGTATATAAATATATGTAGTCCTCTATTTCTCTTGTTAATATATATATATATATATATAATATAAACATATATATTTGTAATTATTAATTCTAAGAACACATAGGTAATATGTATTTACAATAATAAGCATTTATTGTTGTAAATACTGTATATTGTTCAACTCCTGTTAGCTATCTATATTTTTAATGAATTTCTTATGAGAAACATATATTAAATATTTGATTTACTAAATTTATATAAATGACAGAGCTGTTATGTGTTTATTAAAATCACATACTTGTGTGACGATAGATATATGCATAGATGATTTTGTTTTGTTTCGGCCTAAACAATCATATTTTTATGTAAGAAATGTGCTAAATGAATAAATGTAGGTATCTAAGAAAAGTGAAATGCTCCTTGCTCATACAATCAACCTGTGTTGTTCATCAGTTCCTAATTGGGCATTTTTTATTTCCTTTTTATTATCGTTTTTATGGCAAAATAGATAAATATGTATTTTATTTTACAGTTTTCATTAAAAACATTTAGGCATTCCTCAGACTCCTCACGAATTTTAATAGTGCTGTGAAATTTTATTACTTAAAATTGTTTCTTAATTAACTAATTTAAGTATTTATGTCAAATTTAATTTTAAAACTTTCAATTTCTGAAAATTGAGCATGGTGTATTTATTGAATAAGTACTGGTGATTTATATTTCACTAAAACTAAGAGCTTATCAAAAATTAATTTATAGGTTTCCAGTTGCTATTAATGTGTTATGATGTTACATACCTCTTTTTATAGGAAACTAAAAAGTAACTTCCTTTGAATTTATTTGTTTATACTACTAATGTTCAGGATTTGTTTTTATCAACAATTAAATAAAATTGCCCATCTAACAAAGATCCTATAGGGAGATTCTTTGTCCTTTTGAGTGAATGGTATTTACAGCTGTGGTTAATGTGTTATGAAGCTATTATAAAAAACAGTTAGTTTTTGTAATACAAGGAGCCTCTTAAAAAGGTATTCATCAGCTGAGGCTAGACACAATTAAATCTGTCTGTTAGTTTCGTCGATCTCAAATTTTAGCATGTTACAGATCACCAGTGCATATTCTTTACCTTGAATTGTATTTATTTGTTTAGATACTAGTCTGATAGTATTTTTTGTTATTATTTACTCTACAGTTGAAAGAAAATAAACTACAAGTTTGTTACCCTCCCTAGTATTCTGTTTTCTGTAAATGCTTAAGGTATCATTCATAATCATTGGGGTAATTTTTTATTTATTTTTTTTTTACAAATATATCTACAATTCTTACCATTCTTTAGTAATAAATGATCCCCTCTCCAATTACAAGTTAAAAACATTCAACTTGTAAGTCTTTCATAAAACAAAATTATCTATATATTATTTATTAGAAAACATTTGTCTGTTGGAGCTTTGATTCACATACAGCTCCATTTAAACGTAGTCAGTCACATTCACTCAGACAAGACTTTTCATAAGATAATTAAATTAAATTAAGAAATTCAAATCACCTGAAGTTGTTAATTAAATGTAATAATACTTTTTTCATAGCTATATCTTCAAACATTTTCTTAACAATTGTTATATAAACAATTTAAAATATATGTATAAATATATAGTTTGTCTATTCTCATATAAGTATTGCATACATGAATTATATTATTTATGCAAAATTAAATAGACAGAATATTTAGCATATTAAAAAATTAAGAATCTTATATTTGCTATTTTTAATCAAAGGTTAAGAAAATAGTTTGGTTATTAAAATGTTATTATATAATTAAAAATGTAAAGATATTTTACATTTTTCCCCATACCCAAAAACTTTGTAATTCACATATCTTTGTTATAAATGTCTGTGTTGATTACCACTGCCTCTTAAATTGTTGGTATCTTTAATTTTATCTTGTTTTGTTTGTTTTATTTTTATGAAATAAATTATAATTTTTTTTTTGTTATAAATAAAACTAATAAACTTTGAAAAGTATTCATATTGCCTGGATCTTCAAAATAAACTCCCTGTCAAAAGTATCGCAACACTTTGAAATATTTGAATTTTATAAAAATATTTTTTTTTTTTCATAAAAAAGAAAGGTTCTGAAGTCTATAATAAACATTCCTAAAAGTTAGAAAACTTAATTTTTAAAATTTTCATTTTTTACAATTTTAACTTTAAAATTCTTAATTTATATTTAATAAGACATATTGCCCCCTCTGGCTTGAATGACTGCTTCTACTAGTCTTGACATACTTGTAAATAATGAAACAAATGATAAACATGGACTGAAGGAAATCTGAAAAAAATAATCTTTAATTCCATCGTTTGTTATTAACAGGGAAAAAGATTGATGTGTCTAATCCTTCATGTTTCACGTTTAATAAACAATATTAATATGAATATAAACAAAGTATGGATTAAGGTAAAAACCAGGAAAATATTGAGTTATTGGTATTGCATTACTTTTGATGGGTAGTTTATGTATTATTTTCTTGTTTTATAAATAATAAATAACATTTTTATTAAAATTTCCTCACCTCTTAGTTAAATATTGCTGATGTACTCAAGGATTTAGTTTTAGTTAAATTAAATTTATATTTAGTAGTTGAAAAATAATTGTTTTTGTCCATTTTCAATCATATTTTTTCTTCTTTTGATCTCCAAAACTGTTATACTGAGATTGACACATATTTACAGCTTCACAGTAAAAAATAGCTTTTTGAATATTTACTCAAGTGGAATCGTCCACAAAAAGGTGGGTTACTATAATGAAATTGGAGTCTTATCGGAGTATTTTTGAACATGTAACATAGATGGCAAATGATAAATCTATTAAATTAAACAACAAAGTATTCTTGTTTTAATTTAATTAATTACAATTATTTTTAATTAAGTATTTGACATCAGCAGACTTATGTCTTATGAAAATACATAAAAACTACATTTTTCCGGGGTCACCTGTGGTGTAGTGGTTAGCATAGCAACCTACTAAACCCAAGATCGCGGGTTCGCAGCCCGGCAGATGACCTTAGGATTTTTTAAAGGGAGTAAAAAATCCTCAGCTATGCCGTCCTTCGGAAGGGACGTAAAACGGGGGTCCCGAGCCTGTGCGATGTCAGGTAATCGTTAAAGATCCCTATCCTAATTATACCTGGATAGGCAAAATTTAGAACTCCCACCGTAGCATCGTCCGATTAGCCATAGCAGCATAAAGTGACGTTAAACGAAACAAACAACAAAACTACATTTTTCCAAAATTTGATCCTGAAGTATATGTTGCATGGCAAAATACTATTTTTTTGTCTAATGAAAACCAATTAAATTTGTTAGACCAATACTGTTCAATTTTCAAAATAAAAATTACCAAATATAGTCGTCAATAAGCATATTGTAGAGTGCATGGAATATGCATGTCCATCATCAGGGATACAAAACAAATATGAAAAATAAAATAAATAAGAAAATAGGCCATCAAGTTTTGGCTAAAACAATGCCTTTAATAAGTATGTTTTGCTTTGACTGATCCACAAATAAATAATCAATTTCTTTAACATTTTACAGCTAATAGCTATAACAGGTTGAGAGATTTAAATATGTAGAAACTCAGATGTCATATAATGGTCCCTAATATCTAAAAAAAGAAAAGAATAAAAATATGTGAAAGGATCTGCACAGCAGGGGAATGGGGTTAACATTTCAGAAGAATAAGTGGGTAGGATTATATTTCTGCCTATTTTGCATTTATGCCTTACGGATCCTTCTTAAATGAACTGCTATCTAGAAAACTTAAAACATGAATGACATGATACCTTAGAAACATCTGAGGAAAAGAAAGGAAAAAAATAGAATAATTTAAAATTAAGTCAGAAACCTACTATACATTAAATCTCTAAGAATCAACTTCATTGCTATGATAAAGTTCAACAAGTGGAAAATGAGGTGTTAATTCTAGGACAGATGGATTAAGTCTATCAGTACAAACAAGATCAAGGGATTAAGATGTGTTAAGGTGACCTCCTCTTAATGAAAGTATTGCTCTTAAAATTTCCTATGCAGGTTTCTTCATGTTATTAATTGGAGGAGTGAATGAAATTTTATTCAGATTTACTCTCTTTTGGCTTGAGGAGGTACAATTTTGTTTAACATTATTTTCAAGGTATGTTATTATTTTTATTTTTTTTAAGTGGGGGTTAAACAAGGTTTTCTCAAGTCGGGAGGGAGGAGATGGGTTGAATTCATTCTATAAAAGAATTCAAAATGGAGAGAATATAAATATTGATCATATGTTGGTATAACATTTCATGGATATAGAACATATTAGTTTGAAAGAAAGAAAATGAACTTTATTCTGGGACTACTTGTCCCTTAAGAATAACATATGATTACAGTATATAGGATAGGGGTCACCTGTGGTGTAGTGGTTAGCATAGCAACCTACTAAACCCAAGATCGCGGGTTCACAGCCCGGCAGATGACCTTAGGATTTTTTAAAGGGAGTAAAAAATCCTTAGCTATGCCGTCCTTCGGAAGGGACGTAAAATGGGGCTCCCGAGCCTGTGCAATGTCAGGTACTCGTTAAAGATCCCTATCCTAATTATACCTGGATAGGCAAAATTTAGGACTCCCACCATAGTATCGTCCAATTAGCCATAGCAGCATAAAAGTGACGTTAAACGAAATAAACAGTATATAGGACAATCATCTGGCTTTGATAATTAATTATAATAAAAATTGATTAATAATTAAATTATGTGTTACAAAATAACTGAGACATCTTGTAAAAGGATACATCTTATGTATACTATTATAATGTATATTACATAAATATTCATGCTTTACATTAGCTCGGAAGATTGAAAATTAAGGAGGTAAAGAAACAAATGATGTTTAAAGGAAATAAGAGTGGAGCTTTTTCGAATTGTGATGGGTAATGAATTCCATAAAGAGGAAGCACGGATAATAAAGGATTTCTTGAAGGATGCAGTTCGATGCGGCGGAGTGTATATGTTGATGGGTTGGGTTCTAGTATTTAAGAGATGAATGGAGGAGCGCAGAGTAAGGAGGTCATGGATATAGGTAGGTTTTTTGGTTTTCAAGGTTTGAAATATGAGAGCACCCAGGAAGTATTGACGTCGAAAACTGGGGTAAAGCCACCCAATTTCAGAGAACCTGTAAGATATGAGAGAACGTCTGGAGATCCAGAAAATAAATCTAATAAACCAGTTCATTACTCTTTAACATCGCATCTCAAGCTCATCAGACAGTCCTCCATATACTATGCATCCGTATTTAAAGTTAGGAAAAATGAGTGATGATACTAAAAGTTTGTTTATTTGTTTAAGGGTGTTTTATGCTGCTATGGCTAATGCTACGGTGGGAGTTCTAAATTTTGCTATATGCCCTATTAGGATAGGGATCTTTAACGAGTACCTGATATCACACAGGCTCGGAACCCCCATTTTACGTCCCTTCTGAAGGACGGCATAGCTAAGGATTTTTTACTCCCTTTAAAAAATCCTAAGGTCATCATCTGTCGGGCTGTGAACCCGGGATCTTGGGTTTAGTAGGCTGCTATGCTAACCACTACACCACAGGTGACCCCAATACTAAAAGTTTCCGAGTACTTAATGGTAATGAATCACGGTAATGTGAAAGTTGCTTAAGAATAAAAATAGATTTCCTCATGATTTGAGAGATATGGTTATTCCAAGTAAGATGTTTTTATCGAAATAGATTTAGGGTCAGGAGCTTGGGATAGGATATTTTGAAAATACTGTGCTTTAGCACGGCATAAAGAATACTGGGTGAGGTTTCTGAGAAGCTTAAACGATGAATAATCATCTGAATGTCTAGCACGCCTAAAACGTCTCCTGGCAGCATCTCTTCGCTTCATCAGATTTCTAATGTCAGGGTTAATCCATGGAGCTGGAAGTCGTCGGATAATTGAGGTTTTGGGAGGGGCAAGATGATTAAGGACAGTATAAAGATTCGATGTGAGGCATTCCACCATTTCGTCAATTGAGGGGGAAGAATAGATGGATTCAATGGAATGGGATAGTGAGTCAAGTAAGGGTTCTATTCTATCTGGGGTTATACGGTCAAGATTTCTCCAAGATATTTTCTTAGGAATAAGGATAGGAACAGGTATCTCATAAGAGATTTGGCTGAGATCGTGGCATGAGAGGAATGGTACTAGATTTTGAGAGAAGGATAATAGGATAATAAATAATAATTTTCTCGACCTTCGGTGTTCAACCATATCTATGTCCTCAATGTTTAACTTAAGACCAAGGCCAGCTCCCACGCTTGTTACCAGGCCAGTGGGGGTCTCCCCCGGGCGAACCGGTACACCGCATATCTCAACCGATCTGCATAACATCTCAACCCTTGTTCTGCCTTATTCACCCTAACTTCCAGCTTGGTGACCCTTGTTTTAGTGTTTTGTTTTCCAGCACCACTTCCTCCAGATACCTGGATTGGCCTTCTAGACGTTTTTCAATATTTGAGAGCCGATCACTCAGCTCGAAACTTATCTCAGCATATTTTTCTTATGTGCCTTTCAGATCTTTGGTGGTTGCTTCAATTTTTTTTATTGTGGACAATAATTGAGATGCCGTCGGTTCGGAATTATGATCCGGAATAGATTTTAACAAATTTTGTTTTTTTTCCTCGGCTGATGCTGTTTTTTTTGTTTTGTCGCATTTTTCGTACAACCTTATTTTTTTTTGCTGTTCTTATGGACTCAATTTCTTTTTCATGAGATATCATCTTACATTTTTGAAAGTTCAAAATCTTTTTTTCTTCTCGTGCGATCCGACGTTTCACAAATTGAACATACAGCCATTTAAAAATATCCAACTTAGTGCGAGTCAATAAATAGGTAAATAAATAGATAGGTAACCTTGCTTAGTAGAGCAGCAGGTATCAGCGGTAATACAGTGGGGATTAGGCACTCTTGCTTCACCAACTCGTCAACAGTTATCGTAATTATTATAGAAAAATAAAAATGAAACATATCTTTGTAATTTAAGAGTTTAATAAATAATAAAACTTTGAGTAAACAAAATAACGAAAACAAGAGGATACTAATAGAATACAGAGAGAGAGAAAAAAAAATTTTAATTTACAGAAGCAGTTAAGGGAGATGTTTATCGGGCAGTATCTCAAGCCAGACTGATAGTTCATTCATATTAACAATCGTTGTAATGTAAAAAGCTATCAGTCCTTCAAAAGCTTAAGATTCTGGGCTCAATCAAAATTATAAGAATTATTACTTGAAATTACAGTTCTTATAAATTAAAATTAAGAGCAAAGCAATAAAACATTTGTTTTGTTGTTGAAGTATATCTTTATTTTAAAAAAACTTTCAACAAAAAAAAACTTGCTTATAAATACCAATTACATGTACATAAATTATATGTAAATTCCTCTAAAACAGGGAAATGCAAAGCTTACATTTACATTAAATATAGTAGATCTTACATTATTCACTAGTAATTTGGTATTAGTTTATATATAGTATAAGAATTTGCATAAGCACATGTACATTATTCACAATTAGCAACAGTACCTCATTAAAGTTTTATTTAAACTCTTTTTGAGGTAAACAATACACAGGTCTTCATAATTAGACAGATATTAACAATGTAATTTATTTCCATATTGTTTGTTATTAAAAATAATAAAATAATAACCATGTTTTAAACATAAATTTTCCAAAATATATATAATTTTAAGAAAAGTCAAAATTGTTCCCTTCAACCGACGTTGACAAATGTTTATGACATCTCTTATATTATAATGTCATTACTATTAGTTTCGTAATTAGTTTTGACCAACCAAAGTAAGAATGCTGTTTTTAAACTCTATAAAATTTTGCCTAGTAATAAATAACAAACTAAATAACAACTACATAATAATAAATAACAACTACTGAAAATAGTATAAGGAATAGTTCATTTATTGAAAATGAAGTAGAGTGAAAAAAATAAGTAGGTAGTGAATTTTGATTTATATGTATCAGGATAAGATTATTGGGACTGCTTATTCAAATAAATAGATTATAAATACTATGATAATGTGAAAAATTACTATTAGATCAGAAGTTAAAAGAACTTCATATTAAATTGTGAATTCTAGAAGCAAAGAAAGATTTAAAAAAAAAAATATTATTCCACTACCACTACTCCAGTCCCTTCTTCCATACAAAATACCTTATTTTGAGTTTTATTAGATTTGTGTTTTTACTTAAAAGGACACAATAGGGGTTATTTTATCTTTTTAGCAAGAGCAAGAAGTGGATCTGCCTAAAATAGTTTTAAGTCCATTGCCATATATGACATGGTGGAACAAGTGAGAAGTAAACAAAACATGAGTAACAAATAAATAAACACTAAAACAAGGTCACTGAGTCATCTCTGGCAATATTTGAAAATTATGATAAGGAGGAATAATTGGCATATTAGATGTCAGATTATGGAAAATGTAACCTGTTAGAGAAATCAATACCTTGTCATGAGGTTCTCATTTTTTTAATGAGTGGCTGGATCTATGGTAGTCGAGAGTTACAAAAGAAAAATATATATAACGGTTAGTTGTAATCCAATTGAAAACAAAAATTAATTTTTTTAATGAGTGGCTGGATCTATGGTAGTCGAGAGTTACAAAAGAAAAATATATATAATGGTTAGTTGTAATCCAACTGAAAACAAAAATTAATAATATAAAAATATAACACAAGAAAGAAATATTGAAAATTTATGAAAGCATTCCTTAATTTTCTTAAGAAGAAATGAAATGTAATACAGAGAAAAATGATGAAAAGATTTCTTTACAGCTTGCAGATTGAACATGACACTTTTTTCTCGATATATAATCAAACTTTGCATCACTTTTTGTAATATAAATTTTTGTCAGCAAACCAATCTAAATACCTTTTTATAGATTTAATTACAATCTTTTGTTTTTACTTTATATTCTTACTTGAAGTAATTTCATAATGACCAATAAAGACCAACCCCACCTTAAAAGTTCTAGGATACAACTTTATTCGGCCACAAGCATACAGATTCTCAACTGAATTTTTAAATTAGGAGAAAGCTTCGTTAATTCTGACAGTACTTAATGATGAGCTGAAGGAACGCGTCTTTACACTATAAATAAATAATATTATCTTGTAAACAAATTGTTTATTATGACTAGTAATTTTTACTTTAAAATTTGAGATCCCTTTACTTTGGTAACTTAACTAGATCCTCAAATGTTTTATAATGGCTATAATAAGTTCTAGAAACACAATATTTTAATTCAATGGTAGTTTATTTAAATTCTTTAAATAATATACTATAAATTCTTTTAATACTAAAAATTTCATTATTTTTACTATGGATTTTAGTCTCTTAACAAATGTAATATGTTCAGGAGTAAAACCCATTTGTTCTTATTCATTAAATAAACAAAAAAAAAAAAAAAAAAAAAACCAATTCTGTCCTGGAAAAAAATAATTTTAATATTTTAAGATCCTAGTAATTTTTTTTTATAGTATACAAAATTCTCAATAAAATTCAAAATCAAGTTGTATAATAATTCAGAGCATGTTTAATGAACTGTTAAAAGATACTATTCAGTAATATTCTGGAACAATTATTTCTGAATAATAAGGATATGAATAACTGCTTAGTTAGCTCTGTGCCAGATAGAAGTCAAGCAACTAGGAGTCATCGACCAAGTATTATCTGATGGCTGGTTTCTATAATTAGTTCAATGTTCTTATTTAATCCAACATGGATTAAATCAAAGGGTATGAACAATAGGCTTTCCTAAAAGTTACATTAACTATCTGACTATTATTAAGTCAAAAATCAGGAGGTCAAAATTTATTTCATGGTTCCACCACAAAGTAAAACATCTCCACATTGAACAGGTTTGGAAATTGATGAAAAGGAATTTTGGATTCTTGGAAGGCTTATATGGATTTATAAATTGTTTTTAGGTTATGAATTACAATCAAGACATCTTTGAGGACTCCAAAACATAAGTTGCTATATAGATTGAATGTCTATTTTAGTTAGCAAAACTAGGGAATAAAAGTTACAGAGAAATACAGGGACTTCTTAGATTCCTACAAGACTGAATTTCTATAGAATTATAATAGAAACTGAACGCAAAAGAAAGGAATATATTGCAAACAATTTTAGCTTACATCAAGGAGTTTTAGTTAGATATAAAAATATCAAATAAATATTATGTGATAATAAATATATATATATTTATTCTTTTAATTATTCTTAGAATCCTACTTAACTCGATTCAGTTATAGAGAAAAGTTAATAAAAATATTTTTTTAAAAATAAAGTTGTCTATCATTAATAAGGTTAGACTGATTGACAGAATAACCAGTAACATAGTAAACAAATATTGAAGTATATGAGTAGGTACCCATAGTTAACAACCAACTGATTTGAACAATAGGAGTTTACCTGCCTGTTATAACGGCCAAAAGATTTAGAGAAGCATTTTTATTTATTCGTTTATTAAGTTTATTTGAAACTGTAATCTAATAATCAAAAATAAAACTGATTTGATAAATATTAATTTGCAACAACAAAAACAAGTAAAAATGATAAAATGTTCATTGAATGGTTCATCAATGACAGAATAACATATGTACTTCCCTCCACAAAACCACCAACTCGATAAAAGACAACCTTTTTATATTGTAGATCCATATTATAAATTCATTAAACTATTAAGTCTTAACTTTGAACAGACATGATTTTAAAATATAAAATGGGAGGAAAAAGGAAATAAAAAACAGAAGGTTACAGCCTTACTAGAGTACAACATTTAAAAACAGTTGAACCATCATTTCAAGAAAAATTAAGTTAGACCTTAAATAATGCTAAACCATTTTATAAATTAAATTTGGTGTGAGAAAATGGTACTAAAGATAAAGTATCAAACAAAACAAAAAAATCATTCAAAAAAGCTATAAATATAAACACATGAGATATATGGGTAAAATTTTTCTTCCACCACACCAATAATAAAATAAATATTTAAAACTATAAACTATTGCCTTTTAAAATATTTTATGTACACCATGAAAATAAAAATAACACAAGTAATTACATATATCTATATTACAGGTTATTTAATGTTCTATATATCTAATCAATCTTGGACAATTTGTCACTATTTTCTTTTAAATAAAGAAAATAAATTTCTGGAATGTTTCATACCACTTGAAAATTCTCTCTGAATTTAGTAGTCGTGATACTATCACTACTGTGTATCAAAACTAATCTTAAAAGATTAATAAAAATTAGATTATTTTGACACCTCATAGTTTGAAACAAAATTATTAACCTAAACCCAAAAACAACCAGCAAAATATAAAAAAGATTTTAGAAAATAGTAATCTTCAGTTGAACTGGAGCTGACAATGTAGGAACAGATTCTATATCCTGCAATGGGATCCTAACAATCTCCAAAAGGTTCCAGGCTTGCCCTCTGCCCTACTGAGTCTGGGTTAGCCAATGGATCTAGCTCTGAGATCAGGTCCAACCACGAGCTTTCACTTTTCTCCTAAACAAAATAAAATATATAAACCTGATTAACTAATGCTTCATGTTTTGTTAAACAAATATAAATGCAAACAATTAATTGTAATAAAAATAGCTTAATTTATTACAAAGAGCAATTAGCTGACATCTTTAAAATTTACTCTGTTTTAAGTCTAATTTGGTAAAAACTGTATAGTTTGTAAGTTTCATAAAATAAAGATCACCATTTTTTTTAACATCTAAAACTTCACAAAATCTATAATATAATTATGAAGAGTTTAGAAGAATAGATCATTAATTACCAAGTCATTTCAAAAGTCCAGTCATTTTTTAATTAATTAAGATTTATTTGGTCTGTACCGTCTTTGTTAAATTCTATTTTCTATTTGACCTTTTCCAAAGTAAATACTGTTTACTGTCTTTGAAATAGGGATTACCTTTTAATCCAGTCCCTGCTAAACATTTAAAGAAATATATTAAAATGGTGTGTTGAAATTCAAATTCAGTCAATTTTATTATATGAATTTAAACTTGGGTTGAAGGCAACCGTGGCCGCTCGAAAAATATGCTGTGTTTAGTGAGAAGGTACTCTCTGAGTTTAAAGCTCAATTTTGGTTTTCCAACTTTCATCAAGGCGATGAAAAGGCATGAAGATGATGCTCGTTCTGGAAGATCTCAAGTTGCCAACGGACAGGAAATTCAAAAATCAATTGATAAGGATCTACATCAAACATGGGTGGAAATAGGTACACAGTTAATAATTCACAAGTAACAGCCTGGAGATACTTAAATCAAATGGGAAAAATAAAAAACTGGATAAATAGGTCCTTCACATTATCAGAGGTGAATAAGAATGAGGCCACATATTGCAAAGTTGACTAGGGATAAATTAATGGAAATCGGAAGGGAAACATTACCCCACCCACCATATTCTCCTGACCTTTCACCCACTGATCATCACCTTTTCAGATTTTTGTACTAATATCTCCAGCAGAAATGTTTTGAAAACCAGCAAAGCCTAGAATTGGAATTAAATCAGTTTTTTACCAGCTAAGATAAATCATTTTTCAAAAACGGTATTAGGGATCTTGCACCATGGTGAGATAAAGTTATTAGTTGTAATGGAGGTTATTTTAATGAGTAAAGTTATTGTATAGTTATTGGTTCATTGAATTTTTTAATGGCACAAAAAAATGACAGGATTTTTTAAAAACCTGGAATAATACAATAATTATTATTACTAATCATAATAATAATAAAGTATCAAAAGTGTAAAAAGCAAATTTTTCATTATAACCTTACAACAGTTGCTTGAAGAACAAAGCACATGACAGGATAAAAATATGATACTAATAGAATTCTCTATTTCTAAATATCTAATGATAATGGTATTTATGCAATATGCTAAAACTTCCTGATTTGACTTCTGACTGTCAGCCGTTCAATAAAGGGCTGATTATAACCAGGGTAGTTTATGTAAAAACTACATTACATATTCTGATAAAACATAATAATTTTGTTTAAAGAGGGAATTTTTAGGGCTAAGATGGACAATAGCCAGCTAATAAGATCTGTACAGCATAAGAATACGCGTATATTTCTGGAACCTATAAAGCTATTCCACTAAAACATTTATTTTCAGCAAAATAGTATAACTTTTTAAGCAGATGAAGAATAATACATATAAAAGTAAAACCCTATCCAAGTAAGATGATCTCAGAAAATATCTAAATATGAGGGTGAGTCAAACATTAACTAGGCTTTTTTGTGTACATTTATTGGCAATGAAAAAATAATAATAATAACTCAAACTTTTCTCAGCATATTTTCTTCTCTATTTCAGAATCTAATTGATTTGATGGTTTACATCTAACACACCCCATTCCACCTGCAGGTTTATATTATGACTCTCTCATAAATAAAAAAAAAAAAAATTATATCATAGTCGAATACAATTTAAGTATTATAAAACATTAAACTTACATTATCTGATGGGTTTTTTTCTGAAGTCTTTGCTTTATCTGAAATCATAATTAAAAAAATATATATTAGTCAGTTGATGAATGATTAGATAACAGATACTTTAAAAATGACAACAAAAAGCACAATAAACATTGACAAACAATATTAATTTGAATTTATAAAATCACTAGCTGACTCAGTGAACTTCGTACCACCTGACAGTCAATGAATATGAGGTTAACTTTAGCTAAACTTAATTTAGTCTTTATGAACACAAATAGCTGACCTGACAGACGTCTTATCTTACCTATCAACATTCAATTTGAACAGGAATAAAAACCTTATTTCTTAAGCATAATGTTTCTTATAATTTGCAACAATTCATTATAGATCATTATGTATTTTTATCAAGAAAAGTCTGACAATTTGAGTATTTGATTGAATTTTATTTAGTGAAGTGCATTTGGATAAACAATTTTTTTTATTTTTCCTTCTGGTGTGTCCATAAATAAATAAGAAGATTTTCTGGCATGTGAGCAGGCCACATACAACTGTTCATGTGAGAAGCATAGATTTTCCAAATTCAGTCCATTCACTTGTAGTAATTTTCCTTGTGCTTTGTTGATTGTAAAGAGGAGTCACACGGGACATTTCAATTAGAATGGCATATCTGCTTTTAAATTTTCCATTTAAAATTGAAGCTTCAACTGTGTTGCTCATCAACTTTTTCACCTAAGCCTGGTACCATTGCAGAGGTTTGGTTGATTTGATGTTAATAAGTATGTTTCGTAGCAGAATGATCCCAAATAATTAGTTACATGTCAGGAATATCTACCCATTCCGGAATATTTAGTGATATTGCCTGTTGGTCTTTTTCTAGTAGCAGTACACCATAATACTCTTACATAAGGTCATACAACCCCCCCCCAACCCAAGGTTGGCGGTTATAGCCTCACCACCAGTTGTCCCGAGGATATGGGGCCTATTTTTCTGGGCTAATCACCCGCAAAATAGTACATATGATTCAGAGCTTACTTCTTCTTTTCTTCGCACCTCCACGCTGAGAGGCACAAAGGAGGTAGTAAAAGAAGAAGAAGAAGAGGTTTTTCAGTGATTTGTATATTCAACAGCAATTCCATTGATGAATATGCTGTTCGACCACCATACAGAAGAGTTGCTGCAATTCCAGATGATGAGATAGGCAGTGCAGTATTATTTCAGATCGTATGGTTGTGCTTCCTTTGTTGTTTGCAAATGCACTTGATTGATTCCACCGAATCGCAATACTAGACATTGATGTGTTCTTTGAATGTCTTTGAGAGTAACAGTGTATACGGTGAAATAAATAAAAATGAAAAAAAAAATACATGGTAAAACTTTTATGATTTTAAAATATAATGTTAGTATGAGAAACAGGCTTACCTTGCTGATCAGAGAAGAATGACTGACCTTCACTAAGAAGCAACTGGGATGGCAAATACCCAGAGCTGGAGGAATTCAACATTGAATTGGAGTCCTCAACCAAACTTTCCTCAGCAGCATTTTCTTTATTGACCTCATGGTCAGCAGGGCTTGGCTCAAGGTCATCATCAAAGTTAAGCAATCTAGACATTAGACCATCATAAAAATACAATATAATTCTTTCTTCATTACATATCTAGGGATCATCTGTTACTATATTACCAGTACAAAGAATCTAAACTTTTTTTTTGTACCTGTCACTAACATATTCCAATAGTGTATTCAAATTTGATTTAATATTATTTTGAAAAACACAATTATCTTATAATTATAACTCACTTTTCATCAGATTCAGGAGCATCTGATTGTTGTGGTTGTAGCTGCTGCTCTGAAGGGGTTAGATCAGATAGTTCCTTCACAACATTCCACTCAAAGTGTTGATGTTCTGAACACAATTTAAGAGTTATGGTTCACCAGAAAAAAGTTATCACTGACTACATTTCCAAACAAAAAGTATTCACCATTACCAGAACAGACATCAGCAATGGCCTGATAGGCAGCCGCAGAACCAGCTGCAAATTTCAGTAAATTACTGTGGTATTGGGACAGAGCATGAGAAAACATATTGCATCTTGCTGCTGCCAGCAAATCTACTTTTTCCAGGGTGTCCACTTTGAACTGGTCAAACTGAGATTTATTTACCTTCACTTTGCCCTGCACCTAAAACAAAATCAATAATTTCTAAAACAACCGGAAATATACTATCACTTGAAATACTAAATGATACTAAACTAAAAGCTTTTTTTAAACCAATATATAACTCACAATCGTGTCAATGAAAACATAAAACAGGTTTAGATGTTTTAATTTGTGTTAACTATATTATATGAAATCAGAAACCTTCTAGAATGGAAAAGCAATGATCAGTACTATTTAAACAACATAAATGCTGTATATATAGAAAACAAACATTTTTCATATTGATATGGATTAAGTAAATTAAAAGTCAAGAGTTTGGTGGAACCAAACTTTCCAAGATAAAAGAGTCTGAAAGAAAGTTGATCTCTTATTTAACT
This sequence comes from Euschistus heros, assembly GCA_003667255.2. NCBI lineage: Eukaryota > Metazoa > Arthropoda > Insecta > Hemiptera > Pentatomidae > Euschistus > Euschistus heros. The sequence continues at coordinate 310,392 of RCWM02000139.1, forward strand.
AGAGCCAATTTCAGAAAAAAAACCTCGACCTATAATTATGAAAATATGTTAATTTGAATTCTGTGAAATTATATATTCTATTCTGACAACTTCAAGAAAATAACTTTTTAAGGAAAATGTGACTATCATAGAAGATAAATTGATCCATTGGTATGTTGAATTATCATCACTTCAAACACATAAAGTAAATACTAACTTGAAATTTCCAAAAGCTAACCTCTAATAATTACTTATTATAAAACCTGAAAAACTTAAAAAAGATAAAATGATTAATCCTTCTCTAAACATTAAAGTTCATGAGTATATTATACATCTAGAAAGGATAAAATAGGATATAGTTTATTAAAAAGTTAATAAGTCTACAATTTATATATATATTACCTTTTTAAATTTCTCTAACTGAGAATAAGCATCAGGATCTAATGACTGGGAAACATCTTTCATCCAAGAAAGAGAAGCCCTATATTTAGTACGAGCTTTTTCCATTGCTTGCACAGTTCTCTCAGTGTCTTCAATTGCCCTTTGCCTGAATGTTTCTACCTCCTAGTAAAAATTAAAAGCGTTATTAATTAAGTATAATTATAGTATCAAACATAAGAGGCATGGTAGCTCAGTGGGTAAGGCACTTGACTACCAGGCACCCAGGGCCGAGTTCAAGGTCGGGAGACCCTCCTGGTGCACACCCAGCCTCTACAAAGTGGGTATTCTTAATTGGGGAAAACCTGGCAGTTGATTGTGATTTAGGCCAAATCTTCTTTCACAAACGTTGGCCTAGTAACAGTATATCTTTACTTAAGCACAGAACCCAAGACACTTCATGGGTTGTTAGTGGTACAGGTTTATTATTATTATTGTTATATTAATATTACTATTGTCATTAACAAATTGGCAACAATGTAGAAATGGTAACGGTTCGGATCGGCGACACCAACCCCTAAACCCGCTCAGAATACCTTTTATCGATTCTAACCTTGTTCCGATATATTTCGATGTTCTAGTCGCTGCTTTTAGAGGAGAAAGGTTATTCTCCTACTTTTACTGAGAAACTCTAAATCCCTGTTCAAAGTAATATTAACTTCTGTTTACCTTCTAATATTAAAATGAGAAATAAGAAAATATTAAAGTGGAAATAAGGAAATATCGAAATAAAAGACACTAAATCAATTTTGAATTAATATTAATTTAATCAACAATTAATATACTACTGAACCACCAGTAAAGTTAATTCCTGATGAACTTTCTCTCAGAGAAGTGAAAATAACAAATTATAAATATAAAAAAGACAAAATCCTTAAGTATTTATTTGGCATAACTCCTATTTATTTAACATTTGTAGCTACATGTTTCGGTGATAATGTTTCATCATCAGGCTTCTAATTTTTTTTAAAAACACATTAATCTATAACATTATACCAATAGTTCTACAATTATATAGTAATGTGTCATTTACCTCTTAATCTGTGATTATTTTCACATTGTCAATTCTCCATGTTATAAGCCATTATATAATATAAGACGGAATCCTAGTTGAAAGTGAAGATGTTAATTTCTGCTATATTTTCTCATGGGAAGTGGAAATAAGAAAACATAAAAAACCTGTGATATACTTTCTTACATTTATTTATAAACTGATATGTTTTATTGAATTAATTATACACTCTGCCTCACTTTAGCACAAAAAGTAATATGGATGACAAAGAATCCATTCACAAAATATGTATACTGAAATTTTATCACTGAAATTGAAACAACAAATATAAATATATAAAACACCAAATCCAGGTACAAATAAATCTTGTTAAGTTTCATAACACTTTTACAAGTTGTAAATTTTATCACTTAAATTGATAGAACAAATATAAATATGTAAAACACCAAATCCATGTACAAATTAATCTTCTTAAGTTTTATAACACTTTTACACATAAGATTAGATGAAATAAGAAAACATGAATTTATAAAACACTTAATCCTCGTGTTGTTAACTTCTGTTTCACCTATTTACATTTAAGAATTCTAAATATCAATATAACACACTAAACAACACAATCCAAGTTGAAACTGTAGAAGTGATTGTTTACATGTGAGGTTATAGGAATGAACTATCGAAAAATGTAAACATGAAGTGAAGCGTAAGGATCGAACTGGTCAGTGTAGCGCGGGTCAACCTAGTTTGGTGGTGTCGCCGATCCGAACCGTTACCGTAGAAATTACTAAACAGTTTGGTTTAATACATTGAGAAATTGTAACTTTTTTAGCTATTTAAAATCAATGCCAAGAGGTTACCTCTCAAAGTAAATTTATGACATTTCCTTGAACTTTAGCACAACAGCAAAGGATGATCTACAAAACCTATTATAGTTTATAGAAAGCCTATTATAAATTAAAATATACTGCTAATTCTGGATTGAAGGAAAGTACTAGTAGGAAATGTTAACTTTTCTTTTCTATATTATTAAAATATCCCAGTGATATCATCAGACATAAAATAATTAATATAATATGAATAATAAAACAACACCTGGAAAAGCCGCAAAAGTGGTGACCGTAGAGAAATTCGTTGTTGACCAGCTTGTGACATAGTCTTCCCAAGTGATATCATTAAACTTCCAGCGCCTGTCTTATCAGCTTTGCCTGATTCTTTCAAGAAACGACCCATCGAATTTTCCTCTTGAGCAAGCACTACAAGGAAACATATTAATGAAAATCAATTTAATGTTAAAATACAGTAACACTTGTACAAACAAAAAACTATGAGTAAAATAAACAAAAAACATCAAATAGAAAATATTTCTGCAAAAATGATTTTTTTTTTTCTGCATACATAGGTAAATAATTAAAATATCTACCTTTAGGTATTTTAAATGGAATTTAAAAGGTTAAGATGCTACTAACAGATTATGTCATAAAAAGTAAAAAAAAAAAAAAATCAAATTTTTCTACCAAAAATTGCACCTCGGCTGTACTTCTAATTTACAACATCAAAACTTAGTACTAACCGCATAGTCTTTCTTGATATTTATCAATTATTCTCTGAAGATCTAAACAGCTCTCCTGGATTGATTTAAATAATTCCAGCTTGGCATCTAACTCAGCATCACTAGCAACAATATGTTCATCTTGTTTTTTACCAAGCTTTTTAAGCACAGTTTCCTTAGTTACCCAGTACTGGTGTTGCATTTTTGACATGGTAGAGTTGTTTCTTGCATTTCCATGGTGGTCTGACCAGTGAAAGTTCGAAGACATATGGCCATCCCCATAAGACCTACACATTAACAACAGAACTCAAAGAACAAAATAATTATGCTTCTGATTTAGCATTCAAATTAAACCAAAACCTTTTAATACTAAAACACTACTTCAATGCAACAAAAATATATATCAATATTAAGGTATATTTAATAACAGTTCATATGATTAATTGTATGTTTACCATGATGCACTGGAAGTATTCATTGCAGAGAGTTAATAACAGAGGAAAATAAATTATCAATTCTCTACAATGCAATTTATTTCATTATAACTCAAAAACATATAGGCAGTATCACATCCTGATAACATAACAACCACAGAGTTTTATCAGCTGTGATAAGTAAGCAAAGGTATACAATGTTAGTATTAAGCTAGTTTTTTTTTTCTTTCAAAAATATTTTCAAATCAATAAGTTTAATATGTTTTTTTTTTCACCGATATTAATGTAAACAAATTGATTGGAGATTAAGAAATTCATCATGGAAGAGACGGAACAGTCAAGTAGTTACATGAATGACCTTGAAGAAGAGTAATATATTTACTTTTAATTGGATCCTAATTTTCTTATAATAATTATTCATTAGTTCAGTTGCAAAAAACCTAATTACAATTGTTCAATAGTTCAAAGTAACATCCAACTTGTAATTAAAGGGGGGGGTTACTCTTGCTGGATTTCGGCTTGATAGAATAGGAGCTTAATAACTCAAACATAAAATATAACATCAAGGTATTTATAGAATTGTCAAAAAGTCTGTCTCAATAGAAAATAAAGTCAATAAATCAATAGCATTGTGCATTTTTAGGGTCGGATCATTAGTTTTTAATTATTTTACGATAGAACATTTTTAAATCTAGGAGTTTAATAATTTATTGCTATATGGATTTGATTTTTAATCCAGAGGCATAGCATTTCAAAGCTACTCCAACCATTAAACATTTTGGTAAAACCATTTTCACAGATAGAAACTATAATTTAAAACTGAGGATCTCAGACGCAAAATTACAACTTAAATTGGCGTGATAATTTAAAAGGAAAGACTAGAATTGGAGATGTCCCTTTCTCGTTTGTTCATTATACTTTTGATAAAAGGATAGGATTATTCTGTTTGCTCGTTTGGGCGTCACTACCTTTTTAACTCGATGAGACAAGGCCGCTGAGGGGGGGGGGGGGGGTTATTTTTTGGATGATGTGAGGAAGGAGAGGGGGTCAGGGGGGCCTGGAGCCTGATGACTTGTGCATGGGCAGATCATCTCAAATAATCGTGAAGGCATTACATACGTACTCTGGATTGGAATAGAAACGCGGGCGAGTCTAACATTAAATTGTGAAAGCTTTGCGTAAATTGTGGAGAACGCTATCACACAAAGAAAACAAAATAGGTCGCAGAGCTAGCCTAAGGGTAAAATACCTGACAAAAATTGCATTGCCACAGCAACCCGATAAATCAAATGTCCTGAGTTCGAATACGGCTGGAGGCAGGGTGGAATTAATTTCGAACAATTGATTCCCTTCACCCGCCCTCCCGGCCATGAAAACCCCTAGTTGTTGAAAGGCAAGGATGAGGAAAATATAGAAAAAAAATGCCCCAAATCAATTAAGCTATAAGTAAAAGCCGCTATCTCTGTGCCTAACATCCAATACTCATTTTGTTGAATGGCAGAGTAGAAAGAAAAAATAATGGGACGATGGTACGTGTCAGACTAGGCATGAAGCGGAAGCTGATCTAGAAGGCTTTGACTCTGAGAAGAGGTGATTCCGCTAGAAAATATCATATAACAAGGTTTTGAGGACTGTGATGACTGTTTATATAGTGTTTGTATTGATCATAATTTTATTGTTTTGGTTTCTTATTCAACCATGAGACCCCTAATTCATGTAACCATAGAGTTTTAGTCTTGGGTATAGTACAATTATAACAACAGTTTATACATACGTTTATTTATGTTCATTTTATTTTGTTTTCATGTTTTTTAACTTTACTACAGAATCACAAAATATTTTTTAAAACTTCTCTAGTTCTTTTTCCAACGTCTTTCATATACATATTTCTGGTAAAACACAAAACAAAAAATAACAAGAATTAAAACTTTTTAAAATTTATTTTATATGTAAAACCACAACTTTTTCAATCATGAATATTATTGATTACTTTTGGCCCAATAATACTATATACTTACTCAGTATACAATAGTTATAGCATACAAATTAGTTTCTTATGGTTCTTTTAGCATATATATATAGTTAGAGACACTGGTTGGGAGTCCTTTTAATAACTTGTCTTAACTAGATTTAGGTACCTTTACCATACCACGTAAGTTTTTATATATTTCTAACTCGCTTAGGGATATGGATACATGACAACAAAAACTTTGAAAACTGCTCTACAGCTTTAATGTTTTAGTAAAGTCCATTGGTCTTATGGGAAATTAAATACTTGTTTTCTGTTTTGACAAGTGAGATGAATTTCATGTTCTGTCATACAATTAAGATAACATATATTTTAGTTTCAGGACTATAGAAGAAGACGTGGCTGATGACTCTTTAATCAAAAAACATATAAGCAATTCTGCAGAACAGTATGCTAATTTATGTTGTTAAATATTCATATGTAAAAATTATTTTACAGATTTTGTCAGGCAAATTATTACTAATGAAGTTATATATCACTCATGGGCTGCAATAGTGGCACAACTCAAAAAATCATTTTTTGAGTTAAGTGGGTTCAAAGTTTTCATTGCTGCATGCTTAGTAAATGCTTTAGTTTGCTTAAACCAAGTTACCTTCACGTTATACCTTCTCTTGTTTAAGAAAACTAAAGCATTTCCTATGCATTTTCCTCAGCAATGAAAAAGCCCACTTATTTAAAAAAATTATTTTTGGAGTTGTGCCACTATTGCAGCCCATGAGCGATATGTCTGGGTGATAAATCATTTGTGAGATTGCCAATTCCGCTTTGTCCATTTTAGCACCTTCTATGACATTAAATACAAATCGTGCTTTGATAGCCTAGTGTAATTATTTTTTGGGCTAAAATAACAAATGTGTTATGTCAAAACCTGATCCAAGCTTTTGCGCATTCAGGTTTTTACATTAGACGCGAATTTTAATTTAAAATGAATCCTGCCAAAAAACCTAAATTGAAAAAATGCACTTAATGGAATTGGCAATCTCATGGACAAAAAGATTTTTATTCAACTTTCTGCTGTCTGGATGTTATGAGTATTAAGATTATAGTTTCTGGGTAAAGTTCTTTTAATAATGCATATGCATACATGCAAAAACTATAACATGGCAACTTAATTACTTAATGTTGAAGGTCTAAGTTTAGAATAGTATGGGCTTATTAATTCCTGCCTTACTAAGTTCAAATTTGTTTTAAATTATCCTTCCGATATAAATTTTAACATTTTTATTCTAGTTATGCAATGATTTATTACCCTTTCATGTTAGTGTAGAAATTAACCAATTCAAATAACATTATTATTATGTTAGTAATGTCTAATCTATTCATAAATTTTAGGTCTTGTGGTACCTCTTGTGGCTGTTATGAGAAGAACTTCTGTGGAAAGTATGTGTATTTCATTATACTGACTAATTCTATAAATCCAAATTTGTTTGAATGTTTTCTTATTACAATAATGTATGCTTAAATAATTTTTTTTATTGATTGAAAAAAAAAATTACTGCAACACTTAATTCAGTACCTTCACTATTTTATTTTATATATTTGCATGCAAATGTGGCATAATATTACAAATAATTTAGTAAAAACAATTATAACATCAAATTTAAAATTGTTTGTTAAATTTGACAAAATAATGTATGTAATTGTCGTCGTATTTTCTGATTCATATTAATTTTTTCCAGAATATGTGAATGTAATACTATTAAAGAAGATATAAGAACACTGTTTTTTCTGGGAGAATTCGTAGACAATCTGTAAATTAAGAAATATCTTGACATATCTTGAATTTTATTATATGTAGTTTTTCTATAAAATTTGTTTATCTACTTTTTCTTTTGTTAATGATTTTAGTATTGCTGGTCAAAAGAAAGCTCTCAAGATTCCTCTTGAACAAGCTAAGCTATATAAGATGTTGGATGTGGCCTTTGAAATGTGAGTTTAGAGTGGTTTTGTGTTGTTTATTAAATCACTGTTCAAAGTAATATTAACTTATGTTTACATTCTCATATTAAAATGAAAAATAAGAAAATAATGAAGTTGAAATAAGAAAATATCAAAATATAAGACACTAAATTAATTTTGAATTAATATAATATTAAATCAGAACTAATATAATGCTAAACAATGTTAACTCCTTATAAACTTTCTGTTGCCAGAGAAGTGTAAAGAATAAATTATAAATATATGAAAGACACAATCCTTGTTGGAAGTTATGATGTTAATTTCTGCTATATGTTCTCAAGGGAAATGGAAATAAAAAAATATGAATCTTGTGATATACTTTCTCACATTTATTTTTAGATCGATATGTTTTATTGAATTAATAATACAATCCGTCTCACTTTAGGGCAATAAGTAATATAGATGACAAAGAATCCATTCACAAAATATGTATACTGAAATTTTATCACTTAAATTGATTCAACAAATATAAATATATAAAACACCAAATCCATGTAAAATTAATCTTCTTAAGTTTTGTAACACTTTTACACATTAGATAAGAGGAAATAAGAAAACATGAATTGATAATACACTTAATCCTTTATGAAACTCATGTTGTTAACTTCTGTTTCACTTATTTACATTTAAGAAGACTAAATATCAATATAACATACTAAACAACACAATCCAAGTCAAACTGTAGAAGTGATTGTTTACATTTGAGGTAATAGGAATGAACTATCGATAAATGTAAACTCGAAGTGAAGCATAAGGATCTAACTGGTGGGTATAGCACTGGTCAGGTAGGTTTCTTGGAGACTGGCTTGCGGAACGGTACCAATAATTTTGTTATTATAATAAAAGTCAAAATGGGACTTCTTGTCAATATTTACAAAACAAAACATATGTTTGTATACCCACCCAATCCTGAATGGAGGTCATTGGACTAAATTAGTCTATATCAAGAATCACAAATATACTACTTTAAAAATGACTGAAAGCATTAAACTACTACCCCTAGCTAATTCTATATATATATATATATATATATATATATATATATATATATATATATATATATATATATATATATATATATATATTTTGTAATGATTTTCTTCAGTCATAAATTTTTAATTAAATTAGATATCAATAATTACTTGACTTAAACTAATTATGGGGTTCTGTCAATATTCTTTTGAATTATGACTGGAAATATTTAAAAAATATTTTGTGCATACTTTTTATATTTATTATTTTATCAAACAGAAAAACATATTTAAATTTACCTTAGTTTAATTTTAATTCAAGTCCATTACTGAGAGAACCACTAAACACTTTTACTTATCTTGCCCAGTCCATTCTTTGTCTCCTGGTTCCATAATCTTCTATGACTCCAGACACCTAGCTGCTCCAAGGCCCAGAACTAACTGACCCTCTTCTTTGCTCCTTGTCTCATAACCAACTGTCCCTTTTTCCTACCTGCCTCAAGGGCTGGTATTACTTCCCCAGATATTGAAGGTTTCTCTAATCCCTGGGCTCCTATCTGGTTTTGACCCTTACTTCCAATATTTGCTCTTTCTGAACTTAAAAGGAACTTAGAGTCCGATTCACTGAAGTCGGAACAAGGCATTTCTTCGTCGGAGTCGAAACATGAAGATTTTTCACACTCCATAATAATAATACTTATTATTGCTACGAGGTATTAAATAATAATATTATTTAATGTAGAGAGAAAATAAAGAAAAATAAATGTTTATATATAAAAAAAAACACATCTATAAAATAATTAAAAAAAAAAAAAAAAAAAAAATCTGTCCAATGAGCTACGAACTCGGGTGCGTGAGTATAAGAGACCAGCACCTTTTTTTTTTTTTTTTTTTTTTTTTTTTTTTGAAACCGGCTGTGGTGGCACCTCAGCCAAGAGGCTCATTGTGCCTATGCCGTTTGTCCTGTACTATTTAGTACAGTTAGTACAGTCCTAGTGTTTTCATGTACCCTATTATGCTAATAGGGTCAATGTCCACACTCGGATCTAGGATGATTTCTTCCCCAAAGTGAAGAAATCTCCTCCTTGCTAATATCTCGCATTCGCATATGATATGGTAAGGCGTCTCATCCTCCCTATTACAGAATCTGCAAGTCGGTGAGGTCTTGATTTTCATTGTACAGAGATGTTTTTTCAATCTGCAATGCCCTGTATACATTTCTGTCAGGTATTTGAGCTTGGCTCTGTCAAGATTGAGGAGTTGACTACCTCTTTTCTTGCAGTGCCCCCCCAGAAACAGTTTTGACTGTCTCAGTTTTTCCGTGTGCCAGTTCCGAGAGGCGATGCTGTTATAGAGCCCTGCTATTTCACTTTTAGCTAGGCTCCATGCTATACCACAGATAGGTTCAGGAGCAATAGGTTTGCTGTCCGAACCTTGTCTGGCCAGTTCATCAGCCTTCTCATTCCCTGCAATATTAGAGTGGCCTTTGACCCATTCTACCCAGATACTGTTGTTTTCAGCCAGCTTATTGAGGTATGTTTTGCAATCCTCCACCAGCTTAGATCTGGTTATGACATTTCTCAGAGCCCCCAAGGCAGCTTGGCTGTCTGAGTAAATCTTTATGGTTCTGTTCCGTGTTCTATCCTCTATTAGTTGTTGTGCACAGAAACAGATTGCCATTACCTCAAACTGAAATACTGAGGTATATTTCCCCAGAGGGAGAGATGTGCTCTTTTTATCGCTCAATCTCCATATTCCTGCTCCTGACCCTTTCTTGGTTAGGGAGCCATCGGTGTAGCAATTAATGCCATTGCATTTTTGGTGTTGCCTCCCAATGTCTGTTTCCACATTGAAAGTAATCTCAATGTGTTTTTTCGTCTGGAGGTCTGAGTTCATTTTAAGAACCTCAATTCCTTCCATTTTATTTAATAGCTTCTTATGTCCATCGCTTCTAGATGGTTCACAGAGCAATCCTTGTTTAACAAGTTTATACATTGAAAGCATCGCTTTCGCTTCTACCTCCAACTGCAGCGGCCTGAGGTTTAGTATAACCTCCATTGCCGCAGTTGGGGTGGTTCTCATGGCTCCCGTAATTAGGAGGCACGCCAATCTTTGTACTTTATTTAATTGGACTTTGGATTTTACCCGTCCCGCTTTGTGCCACCACACCACATTGGCATATAGTATCATTGGTCTAACTACCATGGTATAGATCCAATGAACCACTTTTGGTTTCATTCCCCAGGATTTTCCAACTGCCCTTTTACAGGCCCATATGCTCCTTAGGGTTTTGGACGTCACATACTCTATGTGTCTATCCCAATTTTAGTTTGTTGTCCAGATAGACCCCCAGGTGTTTTACCTGTGTGCTGATCTTTATCTGGACCTTATTTAATTTCGGTGGTCTAATGAGCACCTTCCTCCGATTTGTAAAAATGCATAGTTCTACCTTATTCAGGTTGGTGTTCAGACCTTTGTTGTCACACCATTCCATCAGTATCCCTATGCACGTGTTAAGCAGGTCCGATATGGCAGCCTGATGTCTGCCACCCACTAGGATAGCGATGTCATCCGCATATCCTTGTGTGTAGAACCCTGCTTCATTAATTTTATTCAGTAGGGAGTCCACCACCATGCACCACAGTAACGGCGATAGGATTCCTCCTTGTGGGCATCCGCCAGCGGGTGCTGCCCACAATTGGCTATCTCCTAATTCGGAGTATATTGTTCTCCCCTTTAACATCAGGCATACCCATTGGAGGATGATTGGATCAATCTGTTTTTCCTCCATGGATCTCTCTATTGTTAGGTAGGGGGTTCTGTCGAAGGCACCTTCTATATCAATGAAGATGCCCACCATGATCTCCTTATGGTCCAATGATTTTTCAATCTTGGATATTAGGTGTTGAAGTGCCACCTCACAGGATTTCCCTGCCTGATAAGCATACTGCGAGCAGTGTAATGGTCTCTGCAGTAGCGTGTTGTCCCTAATATGTCTATCCAATACCTTCTCCATGGTTTTCATCAAGAAGGATGTCAGACATATGGGCCTAAATGCTTTGGGATTGATATAGTTCTCCTTCCCAGGTTTAGGTATATAAATGACCTTGGCCACCTTCCATTTATTTGGTATGTGCCCAAGTGCCAGGCTCCCTCTTAGTAGTTCTAGGAGGTATGGTTTAAGTAATGATAGTCCCTTCTGCAACAATGCAGGAAAAATACCATCTACTCCAGCTGCTTTGTATGGTAAGAAGCTGTTTATTGCCCATGCAATTTTCTTGCCGGTTATTATCTCTTTTGCTCTATCCCAGCTCACCCTACTAGGGGACTTATCGTTTTCTGGGACTGAGCCTTGGTTGTGTCTAACATCGCATCCAGGAAAGTGCGCCCTCGCCAGGACTTCGAGTGTCTCCATGCTATTCATGGTATACTTCTCTCCGTCCCACAGGGAGCCCAGCTTGTCTTTCTTTCTGCGTCTGTTGAGATAATATTTTGTTGATCCTACTCGCTTCCGCTGTGGATTCAACCTCTTGACAAAACTTGATCCAAGCTTGTCTTTTCGTTTTTCTGACAGATTTATGGTAGGTTGTCAATTGTGCTCTGTACTCTTCCCATCTGCCAGTTCTCTTAGCAATGTTAAATTTCTTTCTCAGAGCTTTCCTTTGATTGCTAACATCTTTGTTCCACCATTTGGTGTTTCTAGTGTTCTCAACATCACATCTTGCGTTATTAGACTCATAACACTTGGTTATGGCTGATGTTAGTGTGGTGTTGAGCACCTCTAATTGCCATTTATTTGCAATCCTTCTTGGAAGGTTTGTTATTTCCCCCTCCAGCATGCTGCTATATCCTTCCCAGTTTGTTCTTCTGGGATTTCTATAGCACGATGCTTGGGTGGGGTTAGTTATTAGATCAAATCTAATATATTTATGGTCTGAGCATGTTTCTTCGTTCGAGACATGCCAGTTTCCCACCTTGTGGCTGATTTCGGAAGTCGCCAAGGTTATATCAATTACCTCTTGCCTATTCTTATTAACAAAAGTCGGTTTGTTCCCCCTGTTAAGAATTTCAAGATTATTACCTATAATATGGTCAAGTAACTGCTCACCTCTTTGATTGGAGTTAGAGCTCCCCCACATCTCGTGGTGGGCGTTTGCATCCAGGGCTAAGATGGTGTTGCTCCCGGCTTTTCCCATGGGTTCCATGTTGACCATGGGTGCTACTTCATAGGGGAGGTAGATAGCCGCTAGGCAGATCTCCAGCCTCTGTGTCCTCATGGTGAGGCTTATTCTGGCTGCTGCAAAGTCTCTGGAACAGAGATGCCACAATGGCAGCAGTTTTAAATTCCTTTTATACAGGATGCATGCCCTGGGGTTATCCGATGAGGAGATTACTTCATAGCCCCCATCATGATACCCCCTGGCATGCCATTTATAAGGTAAGCTTCTTGTATAAGAGCTATATCAATGTTCTTACCTTTCATATATTGCTGCAATACTCCACACGCTGCTATGCAGTGGTGAAGATTGATTTGCAGCAGCCTAATCATTTGCTTTATTGCTCAGGGGCTCCTTTGGACCTCCCCTCCGGAGGACACTGCGAGGGAGCCGCCGCCCCAGAGACCTTTCTCGGGTCCCTGGGCGCCACATCCCTTGCTGTCCCCTTTGGTTCAGCCTTAGGAGTCCCCGTGTTTTCGGGTCCCTCGGGTATTGCTACCTTTGGGCGTTTTACATTGCTTGTGCCAGCCTCCTACTCCTTCCGAGCTGACTTTTTAATTTCCATCAGGGCCACTATATGAAGGCCATAATGGACCTCCATGTTGTAGTCCTTTAGGTATGCTAGACTGTTCCTGGGTAGAGTGAGGACAGCGTAGCAGCCCTTCTCATCCCTCGTCACCACCGCCAGCGTCCAGTACTCCACACCAGGAACTCTTTTGTTTTGCACGCGAATCCTCTTTCGCTAGTTGGTCGTCCTCCAGCTTCCTGCCTGGAAAATAACCTCCCAATCTGACGGCCGAGAGGACCTCCTTTGCATCGACACTGCGGAGGGGAATACCCTCCGCTTCGCCAATGGGCCGGATGATCTCCCCGAGCCACCTCTTGGTCTCATTATCAACACAGTTAAATATGCTAGCTCCAAACTTGAAGCTAGCGCCATTAAACCTCGGTTCAATCGAGCCGTCGTCTACAAGATCGTCAATCATATCGACGACTGCCTCCTGTATCCGACTGCTTTGTTCTCTGGTGAGTTGTACTTGCGGATATTCATTGGGAATAACCGCAGTCAGGTACCCCTCACCTATTACTTGGGCGTAGCTTGGTTTCCCTTCGCTACCCCTGATTTTCTTCGCTGAAGGCGCAGAAAATCCTGGTGAATTACGCGGCCCGATCAGCAGGAGCCTTGGCTACACCCGTGCTCACTCCTTTGGCTGCCAACTCACCCGAAGGGAGCCCAGCGGCGTCCGTTGCGGACACCGATGACACCTCGGCGCCTTCGACTTTGGAAGCCGACTCACCCTTAGGGAGCCCAGCCTCCTCCGTCTTGCCGCCTTGGTGGGGTTTTCCAGCCGAAGCCTTGTCAGACTTCGAAGACTTAGCCCTCTTTCTAAACCTCTTCCTCGTGACAGTTTTGAAGGGAGGATCCTCAGCTGCGTCTTGCGACGGAGCTGCTGATTCCTCGACCCTCGAGCTGCTGGAAGCTACATTAAAGTCAATACTTTGGATTGGGCTTAACTGCCGCGCCTCCATTGCCAGAGGGCTGAACGAACTAGCGTCCACATCCCCCGAGCCGAGGTCCACATTCAGTCCGCCCACTTCCTGAGTCAGTGAGAGCATTAGTGAGCTCACCGACTCCTCGTCTAAGGTGTCCAGGTCAGGACCTGAAACAAAATCTGGGTTTTCCGAGGAGGAATTATTAGTTAAAGTATTTTTATGTTTATTTAATGGGTGCATTTTTGTTCCCACGAGTATGGGAGCGTTTAAATTACACTACAGGTGAGCTCCCTATCCCTGCAGCGGGCTATGTAGGTTTCCCTATTACCTTGGGGTGTCGCCTGGTGCCCCAAGTGGGTCGATAGAAGACAGTATATTTTTATCCACCCTCTGCCATTCAGTCTCAGCTCGAGCTCCCTCCACCTGACTTGGGTGACTATGAGGCCCCTGACAATAGTAAGAGACCCCGCCTCTGTCGTTCGTGAATCCCATCGGATTCTCCAGGGGGCACCGCTTGGAGGTGACATAGGCGTTGGTAGGGATAAGGAGAGCTGGAATCAGGCTTGCAGTGAGTAGGCCACTGTTGCTTGCATGATTCGCTTAGAGGTCAGGAGATCCCCGCACCTATCTCCTTCTCTAGCCCTCCCGTTGCCCTACCCCCCCCCCCCCCCCCCCCCCCCCCCGACGAGCGCCTTACTCATTACACCATCTATGATGATAGATAGAGGCAGGTCTAAGTAAGTGATAGCCAGTCACAGCCGTCAGCAGGTCGAAACTCTACCTACGTCGTGCCCAACTATCCCGTGACTTACTTAAAAGTCCACCTTTATAAATTAGTTCTAGGAACTCACCTAGCCGGAAAACTTCACTAATTGTTCAATTATGTATATACACAATATTTGTAAAGTAACGAGCTGATGTGTGCGCTAATACCACTGGTATTACTTGAGTAAACAGGGAGCTGTTCTAGATAGCTGCATAGCAGTAGCGGCCATGTTCCTCACTGCTTAGCTTTTAGAAAGTATATTTGAATGTAATTCTATAACAGAGTGTTATTTTATAATAACTACTATTTTTTAGTTTTATTTTGTAATGTTAATTATAATTTTATGTTTAGGAAGCTTCAATTTGGGGATTGTAGTTGTGAACAAGATGAAGAAAGTGATGATTCAGAAAATGGGTAAATTATTTCTTATTTTTTTATTAAGAATTCAATATACAAAATGAAATTAAGCTCTAAGGGTCTATTTTATGAGCATCATTGAAATTTCAGAGATGAATCAATTAGAAGAAAATCAAGTTTAAGAAACTTGTTTTTAAGACAGACTGTATGTTTTTGATTATAAATTGATTTATTTTGAAAATCTTGTTGAGGCCCATATAATGTATCAGCACACAAAAATCAAATCAATATTATTTTTAAAAAGTTGGAAATAAAGCTAAAAATATTTTTCTGATGAATTGCGCAAAAAATAATTAAATAAAAAAAATCAATAATTCCATGATTTTTGCTTCACTGGGTATCACTGATCCCAGTCATTTGACTCCTTGCCCTTTTTAATAATATTGGGTAGAATTTTCAAATATTTAACTCACAGCCATCCTGATTTCTATTTGAATTAAAGAGCAAAACTAACTTTTGGAAACTTAACTTCTACATTCTAGGCAAGTACTTGTGTATAGATTTATATGGGACCAATGGACCCTAAACCACACTAAATTAACAAGAGAATAGATGTACAAATCCAGCCAAGTCCATTTTTCAAAATTATTCACAGCCGGTTGATAAAGGCCTGGCTGGATTAGAAAGAGACCTTATTTTTTGTTTAGCAGTTTTCAATGTGATTTAACTACTTGGGTGAGAAAACCTTCCACCTAAAGATAATCTTGTAGAAAAACTATTAAAAAAAAAAATCTGTAAATTGGACTTGTGGGCTGGTTTGGGAATTCTATGTATGCCTCGCATGCGTAGCCTTTGTCACTTTGTTACATTAGAAGAAAACTGCTTCAGTATATCAAGGAGAGCTACACCTACACTTGCCGAGATTTCGGAAGGCCACTGGCTCAGATTAGCGGGGGTAAGGCGTGGCAGGCCTAAGCCAATGACTGGGCTGCGGCGTTCCCTGCTCTCTAACTAAGTACTTCATTCAATATCGAGCCTTGCTATAGACAAGTTCTCTGCAATCTCATTTTACTATTTTGGTTTTATCATTAATTTAGATAAGTTATTATTAGTTTAAATTTTGGTTAGGTTTATAAGTTTTGTAGGTAGTTAAGGGGCTGGCAGTGTGATGGGTCGGCTACGGTAACGTAGATCCGGCAACGTCGCTCCCCTCCTCTCTAAAACTCAGTAGCCATCCATAATCGGCAACTATAGTCCTCTAGATTTGTTTTGAGAGTTATTTTTATTTTTACAGGATAGAGTTATTTGCCCTATGTCCAACCCCCAACCTGGAGGACCAGGTGCTATGTCAGACATAGGCATGACTCACCTCCCTGTGACTCTCAGAATGACAGTGTATTGCCCCCATATGGGAATTGAACCCATGAGACTCTGTGATCTGACCTGGAGGGCAGTCACCCATACATGCAAGTGCTTACCAAGCTTTACAGTGCTTAACTATAAATATCTACTGCACATGTCTTTGTGTGAGACTAGCCAAATACATTCTTCAAGAAAAACAGCTGAAGTAGTTCGGCCAAGTCTGCAGAATGGGCGATAAATGCTAAGCCAGGTGGCTATTGGAAGCACAACCACGGGGGCAGCGACTAGTCGGCAGACCGAGGCTTACCTATAATAGTTATATAGAGAGATTCTGAGGTGAAAGGGGCTGCTCTGTGGCAGAAATAAAGAGAATGGCTCGGAATAGAGAAGAATATAGGAGATGGTGTGAGGATACTCCATGCCTTATGGGTCAAATGAGATAGAAAAAAAAAATGTCTTAGTCCCCTCAGCTATCCTGACTGCCTATATATACAGAGTGATTCCATCTTAGTGTGGAAAATGACTTTTGAGTGAAACTAGACCAAAAAGGAAGAAAAATGCTACTGATCTCAACTTTCTGTTCCTATCCGTTGCAGATAACTCATTTTTAAGATATATCATTTTTTTTTTTTTTTTTTTTTTTTTTTTTTTTTTTTTTTTTTTAAGCCAGTTTGATTGGACTTCAGCCTTTTAAGGCTCATTGTGTTAATACCATATTTCCTGTATTATTATCAATACAGTTCTAGCGTTTCCATGTATCCAAGAATCATATTTGGATCTATGTCTACGTTAGAATTTCAAGATATATGATAATTCAAAGATTTTTTTCCTTAATATGTTAAAGATCAAGCTGTTATTTATGTCCCAAGTTCTGGGAATTTTTCAAAAAATTGATAAATGTTTGAGCAAAGTGGATGTATTATAGCTTTTATAGCAAAAAATCTTTGAATTATCATATACAGTGGACGCCGCTTATAAGACTCATGGGTTATAAGGTTCAGCCGCCTATAAGACTCAGAATCGACTTGAACGGTCCGGACGTATCCAAATAAACACAAAAAAAAGTCGGTTATAAGACTCGCCACTCCGGATATAAGACTCAGTTTCTCCGAAATAAAAAAAAACAAAAACAGTAACGTTTCACAAACTGTATTGGGCAGGATTTTGAAAAATAGACCAGAAATCGAAAGTGAAGCATTACAAATTAAATCTCAGAGTCGGAAATAGAAAAGGGGTGGAAAGAACTCTAATATTGAATGTTCGTTAAAAGAATGGTTTCTAAAAGTTAGGGATAAGGATGCTCCTGTTTCAGGAACATTGCTTCGCCAAAAAGCTGAAGAATCGGCTGAATAAATGGGGGCACCGGTGGAGAAGACAGCCACCAACCCCTACGCGCGCCCATGATACCTGTTTTAGTCGCTACTATTCGACGGAAAAGGTTATTCTCCTTCATTTACGGAGAAACTCTCGTATTTAAGGCAGTTGACATTTCACTAAAAAGTATCATCATCAGAACTATGGATTCATATGAATGCATACGTGAACCATTCCTTTCCTCATACTTGAATATGTTTACAATCAAGACTTGATGTTAAGCCATTATCAATTTTATTTCAAAACTATCTAAAAATATTCTGTCCGAATTTATGACAATGAGGCGTATTCTGAGGACCTGATTTGTGAGTTTGTCATGAGATAAGCCGGGAGCAGCAGTTCGTCGTCACGAACGATGACGAAGTTGACAAGCAAGAAACTGATGAAGTGACGCTTCCACCTTCACACTCTGAGGTTCTAGGGGTGTTGAGGAGAGCTGTCCAGCACCAAGGGACCAATTTTGAAAAGCATTATGATTACGAGCGATACATTCTTGAAATACTAGAAAATAATAAAAAACAAACGTAATTTTTAAAACCAACCTAAATTATGTTTGAGCATTATCTTCAACTCATACACGCTATATAATATTAACTGATAAAATAAATTTTTTTTTTCGTAAATTAAAGAGATTATTAATATTTTTTTTCCTTTTCGCCTATAAGACTCATCCGCCTATAAGACTCACTTTTTGTTGGTCCCAAAGTGAGTCTTATAAGCGGCGTCCACTGTATCTGCAACGGATTGGAATAGAAAGGTGAATTCAGCAGCATTTTCTTCATTTTTGGTCTAGTTTCACTAAAAAAAAAAAAAAAAAAAAAATTGTTTTCACACTAAGAGGGAATCATTCTGTATATTATGAAACATAGCTTTCTGCAAGTTTAAATAATGCGTACAATGTAAACATTAACACAATATTGAATAATTTAAATCTTTTTTTATTTGTTTTTCTAGTGCACCCTCAATGGTTGTCTTTGTTACTAAACTATGATAAACAATAATTGAAAATTATTTTATTTATTTATCAAATCAACTTCTTATTTCTTATCTTTTAAATTTCATTAAATATTTGATAGGCAATTAACTCAGAAGAATGAACCTCCCTTTGACTGTCACTGTGGAAGTCTTCCTCAGAAAAGATGCGTTTTAAGGATCATTAGGAATGATATCTATCAAAGGTAATTGAAGGGTTAGGTGGATGAAGTGGTTATCTACCTAACACAATTTTTGGTAATTTATGTTTAAAGTTTTTTTTTTTACATAGATAGATAGCCCCTTCTTCATCTTCAAATGTTTTTTCTAGTTGTTTTGAATCATTCAGATTTTGCTACCTTATACTTCTGCACATAAATCCTTCATCCACCAATCCCTTCATACATTTTAAAGCTGATGGACATTTTTAAAAATCTTATTATTATATTTCTAAACTTCATAAACTTTTGAATCAGAAAAAAAAAATTAAAAAAATAATTCCTGTTATTATTTCAAAGTTGTGAATTTTTTTTTTTCTGACATGTATTTTTCTTTTAATGATAATTGGTGCCTTTAATATTATTATCACTTACTATCATTATTACCGCAGTGAAATGGATAAATGATAATAAGTTTAAACACAAATTTGGTTTTGTATGGCAGGCAGAACAATGGAGGAGGGAGTTCACATGCGTTTGATGCCTTCTGCCTTCTCAGAACATTTTTTTGTATGAATCCATTACAGACCTTTTCTGTTTAAATTCAATTTAAAATAAAGGAAGTTACTTTCTCCTTTCTGTTTTGTTCTTACCTTAGCCTGTTTAATATATTGCACATCAAGAATAAAAGGGGCTCAACTCAAAAAGTGCCAATTTTGAGTTAGTAGCATTGCACGATTCATGGGAACGGTTTTATATTTGTGGGTTACTGGCCTTTTTCTAGTGTAAGTGTTTGCCACTAGTAATGCAAAAAAAAAATGTATAATGGCACGACTCATAAAAAAATTAAAATTCTGTTGCTTGCCCTTGAAAAAATTGAAGTCAGATAATATTAAACTAGAGTTATTAAAATATAAAAACAAAAAAAAAAAGTCCAAAGCAGACTAAAATATGGAGTTAAAAAAAATATAATAATATTTTAAACTGGATTTCTGAAAAGCATCACTTTTTGAGTTGTGCCTTTTTGTTTCTGGATGTGCGATATGTTGAATTGAAATGAGTGTTTTGGAAAAATATGTGATGGTATCATTTGTGGCACAGTAAAAAAATAATAGTGAATGAAGTTTTATTAAAAATTTGCATTGATTGAGAAAATTTAATCAATAAAAACAATTAAGAGAATGAATAGATCATAAATAAAGCCATTTTATACTATTTGCAGTTGTTACCTACCTGGACTCTTCGATTCCAGTCGTGAGCAGAAAATTTATTTTCTGTGTTAGCTGTGGATTGACTCAAGGGTTGGAAACCCTCCTATAAACTCACCAGTTTCTATAAACTTGGTACCTCTGGCTCTTCATTGAGTTGGGGAGGGGGGAAACCTATCAGTTGGGTATGGTTGTTGACCTCACCATCTTGTAACATTTGGTTATGAAATAATACTGCCTTACTAATCTATGACTCCATGGTTTGTAGCAGTGACATGCAGAATATATTTATACAAAAAAATGAGTTAAAGTAATGTTTTATTTATTTATGATACCTGATGTAATAATTGGGAGTTGTCGAATGAAAATTTATTTTTCTAGAAAAACTCGGATCAATTAACCAGGGTCTTGTTCCCAACCATACTTGTTAATTCTAGTAATGCCTTCTTTTTGAATTCCTGAGTTCTTCACAGCCTTTCATCAGCATGACTACAATATTGGCCTCAAATTATTCAGAAGCATAGTCATCTTCACTAACCGAGCTAACTTCCTGTTTATCCAAGCTCTTCCAATGCTTAGTTGAACTTCTCCCTTTTGACAATATAATATGATCTTAGTAATTGATTAAGAATTTGTATGTGTTAGGATAAAGCTAACTTATTATCTTATTAGTTAAGTTATTATTCTTTCAGATAATATTTGATCCATTATTGAACTACCTTATCTAAATCTGAATAGATAATGCATTTCAAGGTTATATCTCTAAAAGGCACTAACGTCAGAATATTTGGCAGGATTTTGTTAGGATGGTAGCTTTTGTGCTTGGTCTATTTTCTCTGATAATATAGAGTTCAGAGTATAGTCTTATTTCATTCTTATGGAATCAGTTCTTTGCATTTAAAAATTAAAGGTCTGTCTTATGCCATCTCAACCATACTTTATGAGTTCTATCTGTATTCCATCATTACCCCATGAGCTTTGTTTTTTTCCCAGTTAATTTATAGGTTCTTTAAACACAACTCTATGAGCAGATACCAAATCCTGAACTGTGGCATCCTTACTAGCTCAGATGTTTATATGCCTGGCATCCTTTGTAAGCTGGCAAAGGAAGTATTGAGCTTACCATTCCATGATTACTTATCATTGGATAAAAATATTAAATGTAATATAAATCTTTATTGAATGTTCTATGTTTGAAGATGAAATCTGTCTATTTAAATAACTAATTAACTAGTTTATGTTGTTGAAATGTTAATTTTCATTTTACGTCTAATGTTTTTTAAAGAACGAAATTGGTTAAGAAACTTGATTACCTGCTCATAGAAAAAAATAAGAAGATAATAGAAATTATAAAAAAGAGAGAAAAGAGTGATCCATGCTCACCTTATGAAACTAGGTAATTTATTTGAATATTCAAAAATATATATTTTTTTAATTTTTTAACTATGTCCATATAAGTTTTAATTCCTATTAATGATTCTCTTCACCTGTAATACTACTTGACATAACAGCAAAAATTTTAAATGTTCATTGTAGGTAATATATAATTCCACATTGAAACTAAAACATTTATATGTATAAATTGTATAACAAATTAACCAGTGTCCCTAAATAGTTAATGATAAATGCAGTAGATTGTCGATTATCTGTAAGGAGATTTATCTTCATTTGGAAAGTATTTCATCATTATGTTTCTTTTAAATTAATAATATATTTTGATATATACCATTGCAAAAAACTTAATTTTTCCTAACTGGGAAAAACAATGGATCATGGATATTTCTATCTATAATTTACTGCTTCTGATGAGGAAACTGTCGTTAAATTGTCGATCTGAGCAACACAAACAGAGCTATAGTGTGTCAAAAAAGATCCAACACTTAAAAAATGAATGCAAAACATTACTTTTTTTTTCATCGAAACCAATATAGTTCTTTAATCGTAGGTCCTAGGGACAACATTATATAACAAAAAATATTTTCTATTAAATTTCTGAAAGGAAACTATCGTCAAATTTGCAATCCGAGCTATACCAACAGAGCTAGAGTGTGTCAAAAAAGCCCCAAAACTAATAAAAATGTAGGCAAATTTGACTTTTCATTCAAACCAATATAGATTCTAAACAATAGGTCCTTGCGATAAATGTTATATGACAAATGTATTCTCCATTAAATTTTCGATCTGAGCTTCTAGTGACAAATGTTATGGGTCATTCTCATAGCCTCAGCTAAAATTTAAAAAATAATTGGATTTTTAAAGTTGATTAAATTTTTATTATTTTTGAGTTTTCTATTATAATATACCTTCTATTTATTAAATTCCCAGGTGGGGCCAATTGTTTTTTTCTATTTACCTCTGTTCTGAAGTATTTTATAGAGCTTTTCATAAAAATGCTCTTGACCGTTACTCTTTCTTTAAATATTTTTTTTTTTTGTATTAAAAAATTATTAATGTCCCCAAAAGGATAAAACTAAATAAATAAAATAATTTATTATTGATACATAAAAAATTAAAATAATAAATGATTGTGATCAATTCTGGAAGAATTTTACAAAAAAAACAGTTGTTCAACTATTTTATTGAATAAGATTTAATTTTTAATATTTCTTTTTAAGGCATAACTCTATGTGCATGTCCATACCGACCCTCAACTGAGTATGGACATGCACTTGTTACTATGTGAGGGAAATCACAGTTATCCTGAAGATGGAGCAATGTACACCGAAACTTTTTTTTTCTTTTCTTTCTTTCTTTTTTTTTCTCTTTTTCCCTTCTTTTTTCTTCTTTTTTTTCTTCTTTTTTTTTTTTTTTTTTTTTTTTTTTTTTTTTTTTTTTCTTTTTTTTTTTTTTTTTTTTTTTTTTTTTTTCTTTTTTTTTTTTTTTTTTTTTTTTTGTTTCCCCCTTTTTTTTTTTTTTTTTTTTTTTTTTTTTTTTTTTTTTTTTCTTTTTTTTTTTTTTTTTTTTTTTTTTTTTTTTTTTTTTTTTTTCTTTTTTTTCAGCCCCCCACCCCACCTTGCCTTTTCAGGCACAGGGGTTTTGATGGCAGCAGGTTCAACATATGGGTTTCAACGTGTACTCTGAAACATGTTGAAGAAAATAAAAGATAAATAGGAGTAATGCCATAAAAAGAAATATTAAGGTTTAGTTGTTTTTAAATCTGACCCCCCCCCCCCCCCCCCAAAAAAAAAAAAAAAAAGAAGAAAAAAATGAAAATTAAATCAGTGATGTTTCAGCCTTATAAATAAAAGTGTTGGTATATAGGTATGTAACTCTGATATAAAATTTGATAAAAATCGGTTGAATTGTTTTTAAGTCCGATTCCCCTCCCCCCCAACCCCCCGCCAAAAAGGACCTCAATTCAGGTGCATTAATATGTAACTCTAACAATTTGAAAAAAAAAAAAAAAAGTGTGACAGTCGTGAAGAACATCCCGTAATTTAATGTTTATTGCATCACCAGAGCCATGCCTAAACGGCTAGTTCGACTAATCAGTTGTGTACATCTAAAAGTAATCAAATATGGAGTCCAGGAGCTTTTAAAAAATACGTATCATTTAAAAAGAGTGTGATGGTCGTGAGTAATAAAATCTTACCCTGGATTGATGAAAATCGTAGAAAATGCACTGAAAAATGTCTTCCCAACACATCACTTATGAAGCTAACCTCACGAATTACTCTGTAGATATCAATAATTAGCACTAGCTTATTCTTGTAAAGAACATTGAAATAATCATTTAGTGTGACGGTCGTGAGGCCAAACCGAGAGACAAAAATAAAACAGAATTTTCGGTTTCTTTTTATAGTTTAAAAATGTTTAAAAGCATGTTAACTTACTTTCCAATATATGTTTTCATACTCTAGAAAATAAATAGATAAGTTTTCTAAAAATAAATAATTAAATAACTTCCTTGAAATCTCACTTTATAGGTAGGGACAAGTGAAAGTCATGAGCTTATAAGCCTTTTCATAGCTATAAAAAAATAACAAAAATAATTTTTGAAACTAGGCTGTATGCACCAACTTTAAGGGTGAATGTAATCAATTTACAATCAAATTCATTAAAAATATTGATTAAGAAGTTTTAGTTTCAGCTTAAGTCCAGCAGGACAGCGAAAAATCACTGCCATGAGAATGGCCCTTATATAACAAAAACATTTCTCAATTAAATTTCTGGATAACTTGTCAAATTTTTTATCAGAATAACACCAGCAAAGCTAAAGCGTGTCAAAAAAGCTCCTAAACTTAAAAATAGAGGTTTCAAGTATGACTTTTTTCATTCAAAGCAATATAGCTCCTAAACGGTAGGTCCTAGCGACCAATGTTATATAACATAAAGTATTCTCCATTGAATTTCTGACAAGGGTCATCAAATTTTTGATCAGAGCAACACCAATCGATCGTATCAAAATGTTACATTTTTGAATGTGAAAAAATGTTACAGCAAAAAAGTATAGACTCCCAGCCAAAAGACTTATCCATGTCAATAAAATAGTAGATGCCTTTAGTGTAAAATTAACCAGAACAAAAAAAAAAAAAATAAAATAAGGATTTAGTAAATAAGGAAATTATTAGTAAAGATATTTTTTTAGGGAGTGGAGATTCAATAAAAATGTGGCAAGTTAAACTTTTGCCAGTTGTTGGAGGAGTGCTTTCCAACTCGTCAACATGGCTTTGGGCCTTAGTTTAATTTGACTATTTTTGGAAAAATCTGGAGATTAATCAGAGGTGCCTCTTAAAATAAAATGCATAATGTATTTAAAACCATCTATGGTTATTAGAGATAGGGTGGTATGCAAATATTATTAATGATTTTTTATAGTAATAATTATTTGATTCTTTGTTTTTTTATTCTTGTAATGTTGAAAAAAAAAGTAAAAATAAAAAGCGTTGAATAGCATTTGCACCGAACGTGAGGTGCCAGATGTGGGAATCAGTCCCTGAAGTTATTAAAGATAATAAATAAAACAAGAACACTTTCTTTGAGATGAGAATTAATTAAATCATCTTTAATCAAAATGAACTATTACAAGCTCAAAACCAGAATTAACCTTTCCCGCTTCTAGTATGTATTAATAAACATATGTTATTCAACGCTTATTTCCTTTTTATGTGATTTTCATCAACTTTTTTTTTTCTAGCATTATAAGAATAGAAACACAAAGAATCAAATAATTAACACTATCGAAAATCACTAATAATGTTTGCCGACACTACAGATAGATATAAAAACAGTTCTGGCAAATGTTTTCATTTGGATTTGAGTTTTTAGTGAGTAGGTGCACATGGTATTAATTGCTTAATGATTGAATGCCACGCTTTATTAAGTTTTCAAATTATAATTAGACGATATTTTAATTAGGTTTTTTTTTTTTTTTTGTTTTGTAGGAGTATTAGCTATGATGAGACAAGTCATAAACTGATCGAAAGATATCTACTCTTGAAAAAAATGAAGGAAGGAGATATACCAACGTATGTATTTAGAAATACTTATAAATAGTGTGTGAGTGCGGGGGCTCATCTGTGTGTGCATAAATATGTACCAATGTACCAGGCAGTTTCAAAAGTCCTGTCATTTTTCCATTAAATAAGATTTATTTGGTCTCTACTGTCCTATTTATTCTATTTTCAATTCGACCTTTTCCAATGTAAACAATATTGTTCACTTTCTTTAAAATAAGGAATACCTTTTAATCCACTCACTGCTAAATGTTTAAAGAAATATATTAAAATGGTGAGTGTTTTGTTTTACCAACAAAATTTATACAATAAAATAAATAATTTTTAAAGAAAATTCCACTACATATCTGAAGTGACTAATTTTATAAGTTTGACTAGAGTAATAATTTTTTGTTTTTGTTTTTTTATCTGCAGTGCTTTATTATTGAAACAATGCCCTTTTTCACCATTTGCTGTCTATTGATTTATGTCTCTGTAGAAGCAGAAATTCCAATAAATAAAATAAAATAAATAAAGGCTTAGCAAACCCGAAGGTTCGATGCTGACACCACCAACCGTCGACCACACACTTCCCTCCAATCCACTCCTCCAAAACTCAAATCCCCCAGGTCGGCCCTGACGCAATCCTCCCATCTTCGTCTCGGTCTACCCCTCGGTCATTTACCTGACGGCTCAAAACTGATTACTTTTTTCAGAATTCAATCATTGTTAAACCCTATGACTTTACATGCCCATTTTAAGCGTCGTGCTGCTATTACTTGAACTATATTTACCGGATATAATTCGCGCAGTTCCGCATTGTGAAGCTTTCTAAATTCTTCTGTTTCTTCATCCTTTTTTGGGCCAAATATTCTACGCAGTACTTTATTTTCGAAAACTTTAAGGACTTGTTCCTCCCTTAACGTCAGCGGCCATGTTTTGCATCCGTAGAGAACTCTTGGTAGTATAATAGTTTTGTATATCCTAATTTTTAAATTTTTGGAGAGTAAACGCAAACAGTAATTTTGCGACCGAGAAATAACAAGCATTACCGGCTTTTAACCTAGCCTTTATTTCTTCTTGAATTTCATTTTTCCTCGATATAATAGACCCTAGATATTTGAATTGTTCAAACTTTATCTACATTACTAAAATGTTCACCGTTTCTACTAACCATATATTTCGTTTTATTGGTATTAATTACTAAACCAATTTCGTTACCGGTTTTCATGAGCGTAGTAGCGTTTAGTTTTATAGTTTCCTCGTTTTCACCCAAAAATACCAAATCATCAGCATAACCAAGAACCGGACATTTACCACCCATCTCTAATCCTTTTCCTGTAAGCATTACCTTCCTAATGACGTATTCTAGCAGTAAGTTAAATAATACCAGAGAAAGAGAATCTCCCTGTTTTAAACCCGAACGTACCTCAAACTTTTCGGAGTAAAAAGTCCCTATTCGGACTCTATTAAATGTTTCGGACATGCATATCTTTACTAGACTAACCAATTTCTTTGGTATCCCCAATTCGATCAAAATATCAAACAGTTTCTGGCGGGTAATCGAATTCGTAAGCCTTTTGGAAATCAACATAGAGCTAATGCACTACACCCTTAAATTCTAATTTTTTCTCTAAAATTTGACGAAGGGAAAATATTTGATTGATAGTTAAATGACTCCGTCTAAAACCACATTGATAGTCTCCAATTATTTCCTCTGCGGAATCAGTAATTTGGTTCGTTAGAATTGATGTAAATATTTTATAACACGTCAGAAGGAGTGAGGTACCACGATAGTTGCTACACTCCGTTCTAGGACCCTTTTTATGAATTGGAATAAGTATACATTCTTTTCATTCTTCTGGTATTTTTTCTTTTTCCCAAATCCTTGTTACTAATTGATGAATTTTAGAAACTCCAGCTTCTCCACATGCTTTGAATAATTCGGCAGGGATATTGTCGATTCCGGCTGCTTTATATGATTTAATTTTTATGATCGCTATTTCAACTTCCTCCTTACTTGGTTCTTCTATTAATGGTTCTGTGCTGAGAAAAGTAGAAGGAGGGGAATTTATGTTATTTTCTGAACTTAAAATATTATCAAATAATGTTCTGAATTTGTCTACTATGTCTACCGGATCCGCTAGTATATTGTTATTTTCATCCCTTATTCCTTTCATTATAGGCTCGAAACGTTAACGCAATCCGTTAATACCCTTATACATATCTCTTACGTTGTTTCCGATTTTATTAGATTCTATTTCGCATATTTTATTTTTAAGATAATCTCTTTTTTTATTTTTGAGGAATCTAGAGGTTTCGTTTTTTAAGCTTCGGAAGTAGGAGACATTGTTCTCGCTCGGATTATTGAGAACTTCTAATTTAGCAGCTTTTCGTGTCACACACGCGTTTAAACATTCCTCATCGAACCAAGGTTTATGTTGTTTATTTTCAATAGGGCCTAGATAAGAATCCCCCACAGCTTTAATGTTATCCCTGGTACCTATCCATAAATTTTCGATATCCTCACAATCTTTGTCTAAAGCTCCTAGAACCTCGAATCTATTTTTGACTTCTAAGGTGAAATTGCTTCTTATTAACGGAACCTTTAATTACTCTAGATTTAATTTATCGGGCAATATATTAATTTTATTTTTCTTGTTTATTAAAAGCTTTTGACGTACTTTCGCGATGACGAGTTCATGATCTGACCCACATTCTGCCCCACAGTATGTTCTCACGTTAGTTATGCTGTTTTGCCATCTCCGTTGTACCAAAACATGATCGATTTGATTTTGTGTTTGCGAGTCCGGTGATGTACACGTATATTTATGAATATTTTTATGTTTAAAAGTCGTACTTTTGATTATCAAACTTCGAAAGTGCAAAGTTTATAAGTCGCTTTCCATTTTCATTACTGTATTCGTGTAGACTTTCTTTTCCGATAGTCGGATATATTTCTTCGCTTCCCACTTTAGCATTGGCATCTCTTAATATTATTTTCATACAGTATCGCGGAAGTTTATCGTAAACTCGCTCTAATGTATCATAGAAATCGCATTTAACTTCATCGTCACCCTGAAATATGAACGTCACCTGAACCACCTACCCTGAAATATGACCACCGATATTCTATTATTAATAAACTGTATATCCCTCAAAGCAGAAAGAAATTTAAAAGTAGATCCCTCAAAACCAGTTCCTAAACAATAATTATCGCTCCCTCCATACCAAATGGTATACTTCCCTACGAATGAGGGACTAGTTTACTTCCGGATAATGAGTGTTTTACCTCAGAGAGATCCATGACTGTTTAGGGTGTTTTTTTGAACAAAAGAATATGTGAGTATGGTGTTCAAACCTACGCCACACCCTCCAGTAAACCTGGGGGGCTGCCCTCATTTGTTGGTCAGCGGGTCCATCGGACTTAGCCGGGAGGAACTTAAAAATAAGTTCATTCGCCACCCGTGGGACGCTCCCCTACGCGGCAATGAGATCTGTGCGAGAAGAAATACCAATACTTATATGAAATACATGTAGATTCATATATTTGTATAATAAAATATAATTAGTCTTTTATATTAACTCTTATCTAGGGCAAATAGGGATAATTATTGTAATCATAGTAAAATTGTATTTATCTAGAAATTGAAATTTGTTGTATTAGGTCACTATTCTTGTAAATGTGTGGTATGGTGTTCAGTAAAACGTAACATGAAAGTTCATTAATTATTTAAAGTATTGTTACTTTTGGATGGAGACAATGTGCTATTTTAAAATTATCTTATCACTAACATGAACCAAATCTTTATCTAATTAGTAGGGAAGAAATAATAAAATTGAATTTTATTTTTACTGTTCCTTACTATATATTATTGAAAAAAATATTTTAATGATTGGTTTGTTTAAAACTGTAGTGCTTGCCTGTTTGATAAAAAAGGATTAATGGAACACATTGGCCTTCATAGAATTTTAACAAAGCCTTTACGATATATTTATCTGATGGAAGAATTAGCTGATCAAATGTAAGTAGTATACAATCTTAATAAATTATTTCTCATCATAAATATGATGCCTCATCATAATTTGTAGTATAATGAACTGATTTAGGAATAAGGTTGATGAGTAAGATATGAAATAAGTTATGATTGCATTTTAGTTACATCCATTAAAGGGAAAAGACTATACTGATACTCCTGTAACAAGTTAGTAACGGTTCCAAATCAATAGTTCAGTTCCATCACAGTTATTTTGACATTCCCAGTGGAAATTTTAAGATTGAAAACACATGAGCATTAAATGGTTGTTTATTCTTATCTCTCGGGGATGATGTAGAAACAAGCTCTTACAAATTTAACACTCTAAAATCCATTAAAAATATTTATAATTTGTTAACTTCTACCTTGTTTTCACTAGTAAATATTCCTAACCCCCCTAATTCAGTTGTTTTGAAATTTATTTCTTAAAATTTTAATATTTCAGAAAATTATTATATCAATTAATTTTTGGAAGTATTATTAACTGGCACCTTCTCACCAATTATTGGTGTTAAATTTTAGAAGGAAAACCAGGGAACAAAATATTGAGATTGAAATCTAAAAAGCACTGACAAATATGAAAGATTGAAAAATTCTTTAGTTAATTCTGTGCCAACATTGAAATAACAAAGTTATGAAAATAACACTCTCTCAAGGCAGAAAAATATTAATGTGTTGAAAATTTAAATTCTGTGCTGATAATTATTCAGACTATATATAAAAAAAAAATTGTGTTATCAATTTCTACTAGTTGTTTGTTTTCTTCTTTTTTTTTACTTTTTTATAGGAAGCTTTTCTAATAAATATGTTTCTTTTATTTTCAGAAGGATAAAAATGGAAAAAGATCAAAATTCTGATAAATGCTATAAACTGGATGAAAGGTACCTTTGATAGTTAACTTTTGTTAGATAACATGTAGATTTTTTTTCAATTATATTATTTGTTTCCTGTATGGAAAGGGGGGGGGAAATTTATATATATATATATATATATATATATATATATATATATATATATATATATATATAGGGTTACAAGGTGAGTACCTCTTAGTTTAAAAAAAAAAAAAAAATTGGGTGAAACTAGTTCAAAAATAAAGAAAAATACCACAGACCTTACCTTTTTATTCTAATCCGTTGCAAATATACAATAATTCAAAGACTTTTTTTAGGAAACGCATTTTTACCATAAAAGCTATAATATCTCTACTTTGTTTAAACATTTTTTCAAATTTTGACCACATTTTCAGATTAAGCATTAAATTTCCTAATCTTGAATTTTACAAACTTGGGACCTAAAGAGCAGCTTGATCTTCAGCTTGTTTAGGGAAGTTACAATGCCTAATATAACTTCAATGCTCACCGTTTTTCAAAAAAACTATCTAAAAAACTGCAAATCTCACAAAAACTTGCAGATTTAAACAGCTTTCATATGGTATGATCAAATTAAAGATCAATATCAATTTCATGGAAAAATTTACTTTTAAAACCGGAAAAACATGGTGTTTTCATTTAGCATACAAATCAGTTACTTGTGTAAATAAGACATTATGATAATCACTTAATGGAAAT
This sequence comes from Euschistus heros, assembly GCA_003667255.2. Lineage (NCBI taxonomy): Eukaryota > Metazoa > Arthropoda > Insecta > Hemiptera > Pentatomidae > Euschistus > Euschistus heros. The sequence goes on from RCWM02000139.1 coordinate 341,714, forward strand.
ATGTATTTTAAACATAATAAACTATTCATTTGAATAAAAAGCAAATTTTATTGTTTAATAGAAAATGAAGGAAAACTATCAATGAAGCGACACCAAATCAAAGGATTTTATGTTATTACAAATATTTATTTATTATTATTATTAAGGATTTATTTTATTAGATTTTCAATGTAAGGTTTACAAGCCAAAGATAATGAACATAGGCCTCAATTTTGCCGTAGCCTTCTGAATGCAGATGATATTGAAGAATACCACTTTCTGAGGTGAAGTTTATGGACAGACGAGTCTGTTTTTACAGGGAAAGGCATTTCTATTTATCCATGTGGGGGAGGGAGTATCGTTGGTTTATTCATTTTTGTACTACTTTCATTTAGTTGGAAAATCATAGTTTGCCCAACAGATTAAATAGTGAGAATTACTAGGATTTGTTACAAAACATCCTACCACAACTTAAACACGATATTACACTTGAAATATGATTTTCCAACACCATGGTGCTCCTCCACATTATTTGAAAAATACTCAAAAAGTGGTAATCTTCAATATCATCTGCATTTTTTTTTTTTTTTTTTTTTTTTTTTTTTTTTTTTTTTTTTTTTTTTTTTTTTTTTTTTTTTTTTTTTCCCCCCTACCAAGCCTTTTCAGGCATACGGGGTTCTTCTGCATTCAACTGATTACTTCTTCAATAAATCAAATTGCCTTATATGTTTCATGATGAGAGGCATCATGACGAGGATTTATGCTTTAACAGAAAAACCCTAAAGGGACTGTGGCCTTCAAGTCACCAGAGGCCAGCGGATTGAGAGTTTACTTGAACAACTAGTACTTACACTGGTGTAAATATTATTTTACTTTTATATCTAAGATCAAAATTAATATGAATAGTAAAAATATTTAATTATAAACATTTAATGTAGTAATAATAATTAAATATTTTTGTAATACTGGTAAATACAAAAGAGTTAGAAGAAGACATACAGTATAATAATCTGAATACATCAGAACTTATTCACTGATGTGAGTAAGAATTAAGATAAAATCATTTTAATATTTTTTTCATAAAAAGTATCCAATAGCTTTTAGTGGTAGAAAATATAGACCTTGGTAAAAAATATAGAAACTAAGTAATACAATATAATGGTATTTCCTCTGGTAATAGAGAGAGATCTATGTTTTATGAATGTAACCATTTCACATTGCTGCCCAACTTTATCCGGTTGACAAGCTAACTCCCCATAATGCTACATATATAGCATACTAATGAATTAAAATTTAGGCTAAAAAGATTAATGGATTGTTTCCTTCAATTGATTCCTGAAGCCCTAAGAGATACCCGTATTCACCATCTATTACAGATTATAAGACATACCCATCTATTCTAAATACCATATTTGTTGATGTCGCTTTTCTCTAAACACTAGCAATTTTCTTAAGAATTTTAAATACTATATTGTAATATCCTTCTTGCAACTATCTATATTTAACAATTTTATTTGTATGCCTACAGAAATATTCTTATCTCTACTTCTGTTTCATGGTACATGACCTTTGGTGTAAATAAATCATTATTCTATTAATTATCCTAAGAGAATGCCAGTCCAAGGATAAATAAAATTTATTTAGTTATTATTATTATTATTTTTTCGTAGCTATTTTTTTGTGTAAAGTTTCATAGTTATATTTTTAATAAAACATTTTTTCATTTTATTTTATTTTTTCTGCCAAGTTCTATATTTTCTTTCTACTTAGTTTCTATATTTTTTACCAAGGTCTATATTTTCTACCACTAAAAGCTATTGGATACTTTTTATGAAAAAAATATTAAAATGATTTTATCTTAATTCTTACTCACATCAGTGAATAAGTTCTGATGTATTCAGATTATTATACTGTATGTCTTCTTCTAACTCTTTTGTATTTACCAGTATTACAAAAATATTTAATTATTATTACTACATTAAATGTTTATAATTAAATATTTTTACTATTCATATTAATTTTGATCTTAGATATAAAAGTAAAATAATATTTACACCAGTGTAAGTACTAGTTGTTCAAGTAAACTCTCAATCCGCTGGCCTCTGGTGACTTGAAGGCCACAGTCCCTTTAGGGTTTTTCTGTTAAAGCATAAATCCTCGTCATGATGCCTCTCATCATGAAACATATAAGGCAATTTGATTTATTGAAGAAGTAATCAGTTGAATGCAGAAGAACCCCGTATGCCTGAAAAGGCTTGGTAGGGGGGAAAAAAAAAAAAAAAAAAAAAAAAAAAAAAAAAAAAAAAAAAAAAAAAAAAAAAAAAAAAGTTGAATGCAGATGATATTGAAGATTACCACTTTTTGAGTATTTTTCAAATAATGTGGAGGAGCACCATGGTGTTGGAAAATCATATTTCAAGTGTAATATCGTGTTTAAGTTGTGGTAGGATGTTTTGTAACAAATCCTAGTAATTCTCACTATTTAATCTGTTGGGCAAACTATGATTTTCCAACTAAATGAAAGTAGTACAAAAATGAATAAACCAACGATACTCCCTCCCCCACATGGATAAATAGAAATGCCTTTCCCTGTAAAAACAGACTCGTCTGTCCATAAACTTCACCTCAGAAAGTGGTATTCTTCAATATCATCTGCATTCAGAAGGCTACGGCAAAATTGAGGCCTATGTTCATTATCTTTGGCTTGTAAACCTTACATTGAAAATCTAATAAAATAAATCCTTAATAATAATAATAAATAAATATTTGTAATAACATAAAATCCTTTGATTTGGTGTCGCTTCATTGATAGTTTTCCTTCATTTTCTATTAAACAATAAAATTTGCTTTTTATTCAAATGAATAGTTTATTATGTTTAAAATACATATTTCCATTAAGTGATTATCATAATGTCTTATTTACACAAGTAACTGATTTGTATGCTAAATGAAAACACCATGTTTTTTCGGTTTTAAAAGTAAATTTTTCCATGAAATTGATATTGATCTTTAATTTGATCATACCATATGAAAGCTGTTTAAATCTGCAAGTTTTTGTGAGATTTGCAGTTTTTTAGATAGTTTTTTTTTGAAAAACGGTGAGCATTGAAGTTATATTAGGCATTGTAACTTCCCTAAACAAGCTGAAGATCAAGCTGCTCTTTAGGTCCCAAGTTTGTAAAATTCAAGATTAGGAAATTTAATGCTTAATCTGAAAATGTGGTCAAAATTTGAAAAAATGTTTAAACAAAGTAGAGATATTATAGCTTTTATGGTAAAAATGCGTTTCCTAAAAAAAGTCTTTGAATTATTGTATATTTGCAACGGATTAGAATAAAAAGGTAAGGTCTGTGGTATTTTTCTTTATTTTTGAACTAGTTTCACCCAATTTTTTTTTTTTAAACTAAGAGGTACTCACCTTGTAACCCTATATATATCTATATATATATATATATATATATATATATATATATATATATATATATATATATATATATATTATATATATATATATATATATATATATATATATATATATATATATATATATAGATTGAACAAACAAATTTTTAGCAAAATTATGGGATACAAATTTAACCAGGGCTATACATTCCAAATTAAATCTGAAGCACAAAGACTCGGGATTACACAAGAGATGTGTGAGGATAGAGCCGAATTAAAAAAGTTCCTGAAAAACGCGGTGCTTGTGGTGGACAAGAAGAAATTTCCGTCTAAGAGATGGACAGAAGAAAGGAGAAAAAAGTATAGTGAAATCCTCAAACAAAAGTGGGCAAAAAGAAAAGAACTAAAAAATAAATAAAGAACCTACATTGTAGTCGCGTAGTCCTTAAGGGCTGTTTCGCGTTAAAAAAAAAAAAAAAAAAAAAAAAAAAAAAAAAAAAAAAAAAAAAAAAAAAAATATATATATATATATATATATATATATATATATATATAGTTATAAACTGTAACCTAAAGGTCATCACTCCTTACACAAATTCCTAATCTCACTATTTACTTTCACACCGATAGCTAAGACCAATCATTAATATAATCATTAATATAATCTTTACTAAAGGTCATCACTCCTTAAACACAATTCCTTATCTCACTGTTTACTTTCACACCGATAGCTAAGACCAATCATTAATATAATCATTTCTTACACAATTCCTTCACCCTTCGCTTCCTTATTCACTCCGATAACAACCCCTATATATGACCTCGTCTTTTAACGGAAATTAGAAGTAAGATAGAAGTAAGCTAGGATTGTAGTGGTCAGTTCGACACGTCTTATAGCAATTAGTCAGTCATAGTTAGGCACAAGTGTCATATTTATTGTAATTTGAAATAAACCTTTTTTTAAAAGTCTAAGTTGGAGTAAGCTTATTTAACTGGCGTCCGAACTTAGGGACTTGAGAGCTTATTTTTGAAGAATTAGTAACTTTGCGGAGCTTAGGCTGAGTGTAATACCAGTACCGTAGCAGCATAACCACGTCTCCACGTCAAGAGGAAGATTTGCCACTGAGTCTTGAACAAGATCAAGCATTCTCCACGACTACGAGGATCTTCTTTCCAGTAAGCAGAAATTTCAATTTCTACAATCTCAACCCAACATCTCTTTTGTTAAGAAGCCAACATCAACTGAAGACATCTTAGGGTAATTATTTTTTATATAAATTGTAACATTTGTATGTCATTACTAGACAGACTTAACGCTTTAAGACTAACCGACCAGACAAACGAAAACACAATGGCGTTAGAAATTAAAGAAAGTGAATTTAAAATGATTCCAGATTATGATGGAAATCCAATAGGTCTAGTGAATTTTATTCGTAATACTAAGTTTTTAACAGAATTATACTGTAAAGAAAATAATCCACATAGACATATTAATCATACAAAGATTATTTTAAATTTATTATGTAAATTAAAAGGGAAAGTAGCCGCGCAGCTGTACATGATAAAGAATTTAATAGCGTAGAAGGAATTTTAATTTTTCTAAAAAATAAATATCAAGATTCTCGAACTCGAGAACAATTAATTGCGGAATTATTAAATGTCAGGCCACATAGTAACGAAAATCCTCATAATTATTTAGAAAGATTAATAGAACGACGTTGTGACTTATATACTCGAGTTTACACCGACGATACGATCTTAGATAAACAAGCAGAAATGAAAAGATATGATAGACAAATATCCCATCACGCGGTGCATAATCTCCACCCTTCAATTGAAAACATAAAAATTTTTAGCAAAATTATGGAATACAAATTTAACCAGGGCTATACATTCCAAATTAAATCTGAAGCACAAAGACTCGGGATTACACAAGAGATGTGTGAGGATAGAGCCGAATTACAAAAGTTCCTGAAAAACGCGGTGCTTGTGGTGGACAAGAAGAAATTTCCGTCTAAGAGATGGACAGAAGAAAGGAGAAAAAAGTTTAGTGAAATCCTCAAACAAAAGTGGGCAAAAAGAAAAGAACTAAAAAATAAATAAAGAACCTACATTGTAGTCGCGTAGTCCTTAAGGGCTGTTTCGCGTTAAAAAAAAAAAAAAAAAAAAAAAAAAAAAAAAAAAAAAAAAAAAAAAAAAATATATTCTTATATATCATATATATATTTATGTATTTGAAATAAACCTTTTTTTAAAAGTATATTTATGTAGGTATGGAAGTATTAAGTTTTTTTTTTTTTTTTTTTTTTTTTTTGCAGTTCCTGAAAAATAATTAGAGTACGTTTGGATAATCAAAGCTCCACAGCATTTGCAAATATATAGTAGTAATAGTATTTCTTTGAAATGTGGCATGGAATTCCATAACCAGCTTGGTTCAATTTCCAGATTTTTAAAAAAAAATTTATTGAATATCAGATGAAAAATTTTCCACAAAAAGTAGTTAAATTACATTGAAAACGGCCATTCAAACAATAATTCTCCTTCCTAATCCATCTGACCTTTACCTTTATAGACCAGCTGTGAAAAATTTTTAAAAATGGACCTAGCTGGTTTTGGAATTCTACACTTCAAATATTTTTTTTTAATGCTTAATTTTTTGCAGTGTTGAAAATATTAAATGCATATGTCCTGAAATTAATAAAAGAATAGAGGCCATCAAAAGTTTCAAAAATATGATTTCCCGTTTGTGAGTATATTATTTTTCATATTTATTTCAGTTATTTAATTTTGGTGAAATTGAGTTTTCAAGTTTTAAAACCTGTTTTGTTTGTTTAATTTTTTTTTAATACTCTATTTTTTTGTTATTTCAGAAATCCTATTGTCAATAGGAAGGAAGAGCCTCTTGACATTTCAAAATCAAGATCAAATACAATTGATCAGCTAATTAATGCAAGACAAAAAAAGGAGTAAGAATTTTTCTGGCATTTTAATTTTAATTACCTTTCATGGATTCGTGATCCAATAATGAACTATTGCTTCTCACCGTTCTTTAGTAGTGTTTATGGCAGGAGTGCATATTCATATCCTTAGAAACCTGGAGTGATTTCTGATCTCCCCTAGTGTTCTAGCTAATTTCCCTTAAGCACAGCTGGATATCTGTTCACTTTGGTGAGGCAAGTTTTCCAAGAGCTGTGAGGAACATATGATTTCATGTCTCCTTCTTGATGCAGAGATACTAAGCTACTTGTTATCAGCTTGTTATTGGTCCTAAATGTTAGATTTTTAGGAACGTCCTATTTGTAAGTTGTGGAGTTCAACTAAAAGAACAGATAAGAACTCAGGTATTATATTCTGCATTCTCTATTGTGGTTTTAATTATATAACTATGTATCATCTTGATCAATTCTGAATAGGAGATAAGGAAATTTTAGATAAATTTAAATAGCCTAATTAATTTAAATAGTTAAAAACTTAATTTAAATAGTTATAAGCCTAGTTAATTTAAATAGCCTATCACCAATGAAATGGTTCTTAAAATTTCAATGAAACTAGAGGCAATCTCATCTTAGTAAGGTCTGTCTCAGCAAAAACTGTAAAATTCACTTTCATTTTAGTTTCAAAGATGTCGGTTTTTTGAGTGATGATTTCTTTAGATCTGTGTTTATCTTTGATTTCCCCTCCCCCTTATTGTCCAGTTTATTAGAGCTTATGCACTTCAACTTAGGCAGGATATGTTATTCTACAGGTTAGCAACCTATTCCAGCCAGGGTAGGAATGTCAAAATTCATTCCGTAAGTTGCCACCCTCTTGATTATTGTTTCAGTAGTATATTTTGGATTATTTATTTATTTTTTAAAATAACTATTGCAAGTAGAGGCAAATAGCTATTGCAGTAGAGTGTTAATATTTTCGGCACTTTAGTATTCTTGAGACCTTGGAGGTGTTTATTAGAATTAGGTTTGGGTTAGTTGATATTATTTTGTGTCACATCCATAAAATAAAATTTTGACACTCTAAACTCTTGTTACAATAAGTTGGTAACCTGAAGGATAATCCATCCTTCCTAAACTAGTTGGAGTACATAAGGATGTCAAGCCACCAATAAACAACTATTACAAATAACTGTACCATAATCTCCCCTATAATTGGGCAAATATATGTGAAAAAACAATTTTTTGAATCAACCCATTATTAAAAACTTGAAATCAAAAGAAACCATATTAAAAAGTAAAACAAACTATCAAAAGAGGAGATCTTAGTTATATATTTTTTGCAAACGTAATAAATTTTTTTGTTTTTAAAATGAGAATTACATAGCTACTAAGAAGAAAATAATTGGAAAACAAGATTTTATAAATTTAAATACAAACTTTACAATAGTTAAAGATCCATATTTAATAATTCAATGATGTTAGAACATTATCATATAACTATATCATAAATTAGAGATAAGTTTTCAGAATATTAGGCATTCTAACTAGTTAATTGGTTGGTAGATTTTGTAAAAAAATACCTTTTTTCCGATTCCCTGTAAATGGACTGTCGCATTCTGGGTTCAATTTAGGTAATATATATTTAGTTCCATAAATTATTATTAAGAATGAGGTGGTATTAAAATGACACCTGCTGATGCCACTTATGAAGAACTGATAGACTTCGTGGCTTTGGAAAGGTTCACAAAAGAAAAATAAAATTTAATAAAATATTTTTATATAAATAGTAAAGTTTATTCTGATTATTTGTACAAATGTATTAGATTCAATATATTAATTACTGCTTTAGTCAAATACAGTTATCGACTTCTGCTTACTTTGCTCGCACGAAAGCCACTTTGCTAGGTGTCATATTAATTGGAAGTTGGCCCTTATAAGACAATTTTTTTAATTTAATTTAAAATTAAGATGTTCTGATCAAACTAAACATCACAAACTTACTTTAAAAATACAAATAATAAATATTATGATGTTAATAGTGAGCAAAACATTGTTAATGTTGATGTTTTTTTATCCTGAGGAGGCTGCTGTATGCTCCTTTTGAGCCTAGGAAAGAAGAAGCCCTTTTTTAATGGGTGAGCCAGGGATTTTTGATTATATTTCTTTTTCTTTTTCTTTCCCTTCGAATGGCTATAGCCACACTAATCCTGACTCATGTATCATGAAATTCAAGGTTGAATAAAGGATATTAGAGGATAATGCGTAGGACATTACGTCATTTATTGATCAAAACATATTAAATATGAGTATCCTCCAAGATAAATTGCCTGATAAGTTTACAAGTTAAGTTTAACATAATAACTGAAAATGTTTATTTTCATTATTTAAACAATGTTTCCTTATTTAACATAGATTAAAAAATAAATAAAATTATTTTACAATTTTCATTAAATTTGAATCATATTCACAATCACTTAATTATTTAATTCACAACTGCTTAGTCTCCTCTCTACATTTAGTGAACGAGATATTTTTTTCAATACTTAAGAATATTATTTTGATCTCTCATTTTTGAAGATTATTTAATTAATGATCTGAGTATCATTTAATTAAAAAGTAAAATATTTATTTTAAGTTATTAGTTAAGATATTAATAATAAATTTTTAGCACAGAAAATAACTAATCTTGTAATAACTGTACTCTCAGTTAATGAACAAAACTGATTCATTAGTAATAAATGTGTTTGGCACTCACATTTTCCAAAACTATTGTATACACGATTAGCTAATTAGTTTATATGTTATTTGATTGCTAAAAAATTATTGATAAATATGTGAGGACTTTTTTAGTAATAATTTATTATCAGTCATTAAGCTTAGTTTGGTCAGGATATGTTATAATCTTTAAATGCCATCTTTTAATAATTAAATTGAGCAAATATTGTCATTATGTTATGGTTTTCAGTAAACAGAAGCTAGCCGATATTCTACATAAGCGTACAGTAAATGTACAATTACTTATGGAACAGCATATACAAATAGAAGAGTAAGTTCTTGAGTAAATTATTTGTTTTACTGTTGAAATTGTTGTAATTAATAACAATAATGTTGAGTCAAAGGGCACTTAATAGAAATGCACTTTCTTTTAGAATGAATGTTTATATTTTATTTTTAAAAATATTTTACGTTGTATTCATATAATTTTTGTTGCAAAAAGAGTCCATGCTGCTATGAATTCCCATCTTACAGCTCATTGCCAGTTCAAGTGGTCTGATGGCAGTTAAAAATTAAGGTTAAGGTTGACATCTACCAGCGTCAGTTATGAGCTGTATGTCCAGGGTGACTGGACTCCAGTAGGCCAACAGATCCTGTGGATCCAAGGAGGGATGCTTGGTTAGTAATGAACGCTCACCTATATCTATGGATATAAGAATATTTCAATCAACTATAATTATTTACATGTCTAAAAGGGTTGTTTTTATGAACAATTGCAAACAATTTTTTTAATAGCGAATTTTACAAATAAATTGTCAACAAGTAGTGCATGTCATGGTTGTGGGGGTATTCTTTGATCTCCCACTGAGTGTTCTCTATCTGTACTTCATGCAACACTGAGGAAAATCACTGAGTAAATAGTTCCCATTCTAATAATAGTTCGAAACTATCCCTCCCACCACAGAGGAAGTAATAGTAGCGAATGGAGGAGGGTCTTAAGGAATAGCTGAAGCCAATTTTAAGAAAAGCTAACCAGAAGTTTGAGAGAAGAAAACCAAGTCGGGTATTGTACAAAATATTATGGAAGGTTAAATATTAAATTTGTATTAATTATTGTAGTTTTATTTTGAAAAAATATGTATTATAATCAGTGTTCTTTCTCATCAAGCTTCAATCAATATAATAATACAAGCTCAATAGTAATATTGCAAAGTAATTAATTAAATATTTCAATATTTTTGATGTTTCAAAATTTATAATGATATTAAAAACATTTTCAGTAAGAGAATGTTGACAAACGTTATTGAGATGCTCATGGCCTATTTAAAAAAGCTTGAAGCTGTACTGAAATCTCATGAAAAGTAAGTATTATAAACTGATTTGTATTAAATTATTTTTAATGAATAAATATATATTTGTTTTATGTGTTAATTTTCTGTATTTTTGTTTTCTTAATTTAATTTATAGTTTCTATTAAAACTCAAACTTTAATTTCAGAAAGAAGTTCAAAAATTGTAATATTGAGAACATTGTTGTCTAATGTAGCTTGTCCTCATTGCTATAATATTCAATTAAGTTTTACTAGACTTATCAAAATCTTGAAAGATAAATTTAATGGAAAAACATGAGGTAAATGCAATGAACTGAATTTTTATCGGAAAAAAAACAAACTAAAAATACATTTTTAATATCTAGAATGTCAGATAACCATTGCATAATGTTTGTGAAAGACTTTTAATAAAAAATACTGGTTTGACTTAGTTGTTCTTGAATCTGTGGTGTCTTCAAATCAATAACTACACTATAACTTATACTATATATTTCTGTGATTAAACATATAAATCTGGGATATCAATCTGAAGCCTGGAAGTAAACATTCCTTCCTCAATGGCACTACAACTCACGAAGTCAGGGCCACCTGCAACATTGTCTGCCAGTCTTCTCTGTTCTCTGCTGCTGCTCTCCTATTACGTAGGTTTAAGAATTTCCGCAAGTCGGCTGCCACACTATCAGCCCACCATAGTTTGGGTCTGCCAGATCTTCTAGTTACATAGAGACATTCTACTAAAAGCTTTCTGGGTATTTCATCAGACCTCATCCTGAACTCGATATGTCCGCCCATCTCCTGATGCCGCCACCTGATCCTGATGAATTTAACAATGTCAGCTTCACCATAAAGTTCTTTTAGCTCTACATTAGTGCACTGCCTCTATTCATTGTTGACTGAACTGCTCCGAAGATTTTCCTCAGAATGTGTCTTTCAAAAAAGAAGGAGTGCTTGTTCCTGAATCTTTGGGACTGTCCAACTTTCAGAGCCATATACAAGTACTGGCTTGATTAGGGTCTTGTAGAGGCGGAGTTTAGTGGTCCTTGTGATGATTCGGCAGTGGAAGTATCTAAGCAATCCAAAGTAGTTTCTATTGTCAGCTAGAATTCTCTTCTTGATATCTGGCTGTCATTGTCGGAGTTCACTTGGGTTCCGAGGTAAACAAACTCATTGAACCTCTCAAGAATACTATTCCCTATTTTGGTCTCCAGTGGGTGCTCCCGTCTACCTTGAGGGTCTGTTTTCATGTATTTTGTCTTATTCTCGTTCATGGTCAGCCGACTTTAGCCGCTTCTCTATGGAGGTTAAGAAATGCTTCCTCTACTGTAGCAAGGCTCCTCCCAACAATGTCCAGATCATCAGCCAACCCCAGGATCTGTGCTCCTCTATTGAAGATAGTTCCTCCCACCTGGATCTTTGACCTTCTGATGGCACCTCCATCTAGTGTCAAATTAAACAACACACACAAGCAAGGCAATATGTGTGGCCCAGCCGCATTGTGTGCGGCAACCTTTGCCGCAGTCCTCTATGAGTCTGGAATGCATCAGACATATCTCCTTGTATCCGAACTTGGCAATTCACATTCTTCTTTGTCATTTGGATTAATCTTACTATTTTGGAGGGGATAACTAATTCAATGAGGTTCTTATAGAGTTCACTCCAAGGATGGTATCATATGCCGCCTGAAAGTCGATGAAGAGGTGGTATGTTTGTATCTTATGCTCCCTCGTTTTTTCCAGCAAGATCCTGATCAAGAAAATTTGGTCTATTGTGGATTTCCCCTCTTAAAGCCTGCTTGATATGTTCCAATCTCACGTTCTTCTGGGATTTCTACATTTTGCCACACCTTCATGATAGTACCATACATGCATTTAGTAAGCTCATCACCACCAAATTTAAAAATCTCTGCTGGTAGCCTGTCAGGACCAGGAGCTTTACTATTATTTAAGGACAGCACGGCATCGTCTACATATTCATAATCAGGTGACTCCAACTCTCCTGGGTGAATTTCTTGGTCATATCTATCTTTAACATAGTCCTCTCTGAGTAGTGAGCTGTAGTGATTTTTCCACCTGTTATGCTCCTCCTTCTTTTCCATTAATATGTTTCCGTTCTGGTCCTTGTAGGGGCTTACTCTCAACTTGAAGGGTTTGCGGCCATTGCTAACTTGCTGGAAGAACTTTCTCTTCAAACTTCTCATTTTTTTCTACTTCTTCTAGCTTCTGGTTTACAGGCTTTTTTCTTCCTTATTAGTATACATCTCTCCCTCCTTCTCTTTGTGTGGTATTCCGCTAAGTCTATCTGTTATTTTCTTCATTAGCAACAAGGCACTCTTCATCAAACCATGGCGTGCTCCTTTTATGTTCTTCCAATCCTAGTATCTCCTTGGTCACACTCGTTATCAGAACTTTGCATCCATTCAAATGAGCATCAAGGTCTTCAGGCTCTCCCAGCACTCTTACATGTAGAGAATCTTATATGTATATCTAGGTCCTTCAGCTTGTCAATGTCGTAGTTTCTTTGCCGTGTTCCTTGAATTCACTTAACCAGGGAGATCCTGGCCCTTATTCTAGGTATAGCAAGAAAGTGGTCTGAGTCTATGTTGGTACCTCAGTACACATGATAGTCCTTTATGGAGATGTGTACTGGCACTCCTAAGTGCATGAGTCCAATGACAACGGACTAAGATTAGTCAATCTTGCTGCATCGAAAGGTATCGTTTTCACATACCCATCATCACAATAAGATCCATCTGGCAACTTGGCGATCCAATGATGGTATCACTACAAATCAAACTGACCATGTACTTATGACTGCCATATCTTATGTTAGCCTTAAAATAATTGTTCATATATCAAGAAATATGGGCAGTATTATAGAATATCCTTTGGCTATCAAAAATTGTTAGATCTTTGCAGATCTGAAACCAGTATCCTTCAGTGGCTATATATTCATATTTAAAGAGGAAATACTCACATATTAAAACTTCAACTAAAAAAAGCAAGTTGATTAATGTCTAAAAAATCTTTGATGACATGCTGTTGCTAAATCTGCATTACCTTAAAACTCCCAGATATATATGTATACATTGTTTATTTGCTTTCAATTCACTAATAATGTGAAACATTCTCATTAGTAATAAGCTTTTTATAATAATTTTTTAATAGTTTATCCTACTTCATAGGTCTGAGGCGAGTGAAGGTATTGCTGAGGTAACAGAATGGTAAGTTTTGCTTTTTATTTATTAAATATTGAAAAGTTTCTTATCTTAAGATATTTTATTTGGTGGAGCAGATTGTTAGGGGTCCAGTCAGAAAAAATACAATATGTTATGTAAAAATATTTTGGATTTCTTTTTAAGCCTTCATTAGATCTACAAAAAAAAAAAAGAAAGTTACAAAATATATATCTATAACACATTGGCAAAAACACTGTCACATCTCAAAATTTATCAATTTTGAGTTAAACCCACTATCCTATTAATGAAATAAACCCCATTCGATGAAGAAAAGTGTATTGAGGATAGTTCCTCACAGTATTGCTGTGGGCCAAAAATTAAATCCAATTTAGGTAAGTAACTGTTAATTTTAAAATGATTCCGAATCTTAAAAGTGCTTTCCCCAAAAAAAATTAGAAATGAGAGTTATGACTCTGTTCTTTCTGATGTGCAGTATATCAGCATTATGTATTCTTTCTTTTTTTTTTCTTGTTTATTTCTGAATATATTTTTCCCTCACAAATTTTTGTGCTTATATCTTTTTAAAATTTTATATATATATATATATATAAGTTTCGAAGTAAAATTGTTTGTATTGTTTAGCAGATTGGCATCAGATAAAGCTGTGACACAGTTGATTGCTGAGTAAGTTTAATTAATTATTAAATAAGGATAATTCAGATATATTAATTACAGTCGTTCTTTTCTAGAAATATTATTTATAATAACATTTTAGTTTGTTAGACACTAGTATCACTTTGACAAATAATTTCATTACATTTTCTAATCATAGAAATTTGATTTTATTAAATAGGTATTTTAAATACATTAGTTCATTTGTAACAAAACATAAGTGAAATATTTATATTTATATTTAGTTAAAACATATGCAGTTAAACAAAGGACTTTAATTCAGTAAATCCATCTATTGAGGTTTCAATAGTACAATAAAACTCATATACATTCTTCAACATACTCATACTTGCAACCGTATCTACACACTATTATATTTATGATGTAAAGAAATTCCTTTTTATTTTTACTTTTAGCAAGCCAACAAGCCTGGAGTAAACATACAACAGAGTATATAAAAATATAGTTATTTAGGAGCTTTTAGTGACATATTAACAATAAATGATACAGGCATTGATGGCCGTAGGGTTTTATGCCTATAAACACCAACAAACAAACAATAAATGAGAAACTGTTGTGGCCCAAGTATTTTTTGAACTTGTAGCAGCTGTTCAGAATTTTATCCATTCAGTTGTAGAAAACTTCCGTTATTGGTGGCATAATATAGGCAGTGTCATTGAGAAATTATTTTTTTTTTTTTTTTAATGATTATAATAAATTGATAGTAATAGATTAAAATTGTTTGGGCCTGGCTCTGAAAAAAGGTGATACATGGCACAGGAATCCAGACTGCCGACATCATCTTTAACAATTTAACACAATACCTTCACTCCTTTGAGACTCTCAAAAATTAATTTTTAAAGCTGGCAGAAGCACCAGAGGCCATGGGAATAAAAGTTAACCGGAAACTGTGTATATTTGTATAGGGTTTGGAACATACAGCAGCTCAATTGCCGGTGGTTATGGACTAAACAACATTTGTTAGTTTGTTTATTTTGTTTAACGTCACTTTATGCTGCTATGGCTAATCGGACGATGCTACGGTGGGAGTCCTAAATTTTGCCTATCCAGGTATAATTAGGATAGGGATCTTTAACGAGTACCTGACATCGCACAGGCTCGGGACCCCCATTTTATGTCCCTTCCGAAGGACGGCATAGCTGTAGCGGCGGCTAGGGGTTCTTGGTGAACTCAGCTGAAACCGTCCACTTTTTTATGAAGCTGGTAGCTTAATATAATATAACCCAATAAACAATTTTCCTGGAACTATATTTCATTATTAACAAAATCAATTCAAATAACATGCAGCCTCCCTTTCTTATTTTATAAACAAGTAAATCTTATAAGCTATAATGACAATATTTAACAATTATAACATAATAATAATTTAACATTACATGTAATTCAATTGTCCTTCTTATAACCAAATAACCATTAATACATAATCAAAATAAAGTTCAATAGAGTATGGCCTAACTATGGCTTAACCTTGCGTCCAAATATATAGTAGTAAATACCGTTCACAGGCTCGTAGTAAGTAACGAAGCTGTATAGTCTTTTACTATCAAAGCTGGAAATGTCGGGCCTTGCGCTCCGAGTGCAAAACATGTAGTGAGAGAGCTTTCTCGTCTGCCATAACCTTATTTCATTGGAGGTATACTCTTCCCTTGAGTGTCTTGTGGTACACTGATACTCTAGGCCTCGTAACACATCACGTGACTCACGTAGTTGCGCGAAGATCAACAAAGTTATAAGATTAGAAGCCACGTACAGTTTCAGGTTAAACCTTTATGAGGCCATGTGATTAATATATTAATAAAATAATTTAAGTACTAAGTCTAAATCTGTACTAAATACTAAAGTGTCGGCCTCGACAATAGCTAAGGATTTCTTACTCCCTTTAAAAAATCCTAAGGTCATCTGCTGGGCTACGAACCCATGATCTTGGGTTTAGTAGTAAACAAAATTTCCTAATTTAATTCAATTCACATATCTGGGATAAGTTGCAAGCTGTGAAAACTGGGTATTCCTTGAGGTTAGCCAGCGAAAACTGAGGGTTAGTAGATGTAATTTTGGGCTTAGTAAACAGCTTCCTTTGCAATATCCTGCCATATGAAGTGTCTCCTCAATAGGTCTCTCATCAGGCCTGTCCTTGCGTTCAACTCGGATATCTGGACTCTCTCTAGCATTGAAGAAAGGAAGATTCTTCATTGTATTTTTGGACCTGTTAAGATCTGGTGAAGGAAGACAAACAGGGAGGTACATGATCTGTATGGGGAGGCAGAAATCAAGCTTAGGAGACTGTGTTGAGCTGTCCATTGGATGCATCCAGAGATGCATTGGCTACATTGCCAGAATGACAAAAAAAGAAATTCCCCGGAAACTGCTTGACCAAAAGCTCTACAAGACAAGAGAGTAAGGCAGACGACTTCTTTAAAGAGAGGTCGCTGTCATTTGGGTAATTATTGAACAATTGAAACTTGTGAGTGGCTGCTCATGGTAGAGCACCTGGTGAAGGCTCATGGAGTTGGCAAAGGAATGCTGGAATTGCAGCATCAGGTCATAGTTCAGCAAAATAAGGTTTGCCAAAGAAAAAACTGCCGAACTTTTATTCTCAATGGATCTTTATGTTTTTTGGGGTGCTGAATCCGAATCTGAAGTTTGCAACCATGGTAGATGTTGGCTTCATACCCAAAATCACACAAAAAAAGCCCAAAATACTGGTTATTTTTGGTTTTTTACCTATAACATGAAAAAGAAGTTTTTTTCGAATAAAGTCTTTAAATAATAATTGTTGCTAGATTTATTACCTACGAAATGTAAAATACATCCCCGAAATATCTCGCCAAAAAAACGTGGATTTCATGAAAGTATGGGATTTTTAGCATTTTGGCATGTGTATTTTAACTTACCCGATTAAAGGGGTAAAAGGACAGAAGCCAAATAAAAATAATATATAAGAATAAAACAGATAATAATATAATAAGACTGAAATGTATATTATTATATTGTATTATACATGTGTATTTCCAGAGACCTGATTAGAACTTCATATATAGACTCTAATAGTAGATTTTTCCACCCTTTAGATAAAAAAAAGAAATTTTAAATCGGACGAATAGTTTCGGAGTTATAGTGAAATATGTGCAAAAAACGTGGATTTTACAACAATGTGGGGTTTTTAGCGTGCTTTTAAGGGACATTATTAAAACTTTATATTTAATAGTGTAATAGTAAATTTAAGATTAAAAAAAGTAATTTTGAATCGGAAAAATAGTTTCAGAGTTATAGACAAAAATGTACGACAAACATGTTTTCGCGGAGAAGTGGGACTGACCGCCAGTTGGCAAATTTTTACACTTTTTCCCAAGACCATATCTTCGCCGTAAATGGTCTGATTTTGGAGTAGTTTTTTTCATTTCGTAGGCAATAAATCTAGCTACAATTATTATTTAAAGACTTTCTTTGATAAAAAACTTCTTTTTCATGTTATAGGTAAAAACCCAAAATAACCGATATTTTGGGCGTTTTTTTTGTGATTTTGGGTATGAAGCCGATGTCTGCCATGGTAGAAAACTTTGGATTCTGATTCAGCACCCCAAAAAACAAAGATCCGTTGAGAAAAAAGTTAAGAAGTTTTTTCTTGAAAATGGACTTTTGGAGCCTTATTTTACTGGACTATCAAAGCAACTGTAGGTTCAGTTATGTGTTGCCTATTATCATCATGGTAAATAGTTCTTAAGTATACTTTGTTATTGTTTGAAACATTAATTTTTTTTTTTTTTTTAATTGAACAAACAGTTGTCGTACGTTGTAATATCTCAAAGCATTCTTTTCAGCTGTAAAATATGTTAAGTGGTTTCAATAATTATGATTTCAGAAAGAAAGAATTAAAGAAATTAGCTTCTTTGCTGAAGAAATACAAAAATAGAGGCAAAGAACCACTTGATGATGAGTAAGTTTAACTATAGTACTTTTGACTATATATGTTTTTGTGTAGTATTAATTTTTTATTGAGAAACTGTTTAAACTAATCCAACTTACAAATATCATATCTTATTGATAAATTATTTGTTTATCAAACCAACATAAGAAGGTTCTTAGAGCTTCTCTATTTTTCTAACATCCCTTTGAGTCAAATATGAAGAGTTGTTAGTTATATCAACATAAGAGTTCTTGATATACTTAATGAGAACTGCTCTTACTAGATGCATATCACCTCTATGTGTGTCCCTTTGTTTCACTTAAAGGTATATGTCCAAAACAAGACAAAACAGTCTCGATAGTAGTCATGATTTTATTTTTATGGCTCAAAGTTCAATTAGTTATTAATTACTGACTGCAATCTATATTTCTATTTCTTTTTATACAAATTCCAAAATTTATTAGGGAACTTTGTATTTATAGAATTTTTTTTCTCCTCGACACTCGGAAACACATGAATTCCCATCAAATGCCATAAACTAAATGAGTGTGAGCAGTGCAACCACCTCTTTCATGCCTAAGCAGGCTGTAATGATGTTATGATTCAAGGCTCAATGTTCAATTAGTTATTAATTACTGACTGCAATCTATATTTATATTCCTTTTTATACAAATTCCAAAATTTATTAGGGAACTTTGTATTTATACTATTGGGAGTTGGAATTAATTTTAAAGGATTTTTTTCGATTTTTGAGCATTTATTTAGAAAAAATGGTACAATGTATATTATTCAAAGTAATGTCCATCGCTAGCGACTACTTTTTCCCATCTTTCTGGCAATTTACGGAGACCAGCTCGGAAGAAGGCTTCGTCTTTTGAAGCTATCCATGAATCCACCCATTTTTTGCAATCTTCATAAGAAGTGAACCGCTGGTCAGTCAGGTCATGTGTCATGCTTCGAAACAAGTAGTAGTCAGAAGGAGCAATGTCTGGAGAATACGGCGGGTGGGATAGGATCTCCCATTTCAGTGTTTCCAGGTATGTTTTGACCAGTTTAGCAACATGCGGCCGAGCGTTGTCATGTTGCAAGATTACCTTGTCGTGCCTTTCCCCAAATAACGGCCGTTTTTCCTTCAGTGCACGGCTCAAACGCATCAACTGAGTTCAGTAGAGGTCTCCCGTGATCGTTTCATTCGGTTTCAGCAGCTCATAATAGACCACGCCCATCTGGTCCATTTTTCATCGCCAGTGACAATACGATGCAAAAAAAAACCCTTTCTTTTTTGACGTTGGAGCAGTTGTTCACAGGTGAAAAATCGCCTCTCAACGTCTCTCGGCTTCAATTCGTACGGAACCCAACGTCCTTGCTTATGAATCATTCCCATTGCTTTGATGCGTTTGCCGACTGTTGACAAGTCGACTCCCAATGACTCAGACAATTTTTGAAGGGTTTGACACGAGTCTTCATTGAGTAATGCCTCTAATTCTTCATCTTCAAACTTCTTCGGCTGGCCAGGGCGTTCCTTTTCATCCGTGTCAAAATCACCATTTTTAAACCTCCGAAACCAGTACTCACAAGTGGAAATCGATGGAGCATAGTCTCCATAAGCCTCGCAAACTAACCGATGGGCTTCAGCTGCTTTTTTCTTCAAAGGAAAGCAGAAAAGCAAAGCTTCCCGCAAATTCATCTTACTTGGCACAAAAGTTGACATGTTTAGAGAGCAAAAAAATAATGTTATTCACACTTCAGAGAAATGACACCTACTGAAAATCAAAGCTAAATGATGACGCTTCAACATGAATATAGCAACAAGTTGGCCCGATGGGATTAGAGACTAGTAATACCATCTCTTATCAATCCTTTAAAATTAATTCCAACTCCCAATATTTTTTTCTCCTCAACACTCGGTAACACATGAATTCCCATCAAATGCCATAAACTAAATGAGTGTGAGCAGTGCAACCACCTCTTTCAGGCCTAAGCAGGCTGTAATGATGTTATGATTCAAGAACTTATATTCGATTAGCAATGGTATGTTATTTATATATGTGGCCCATGTATGAAAGTACAATTATTTTAAATACCACATGCTTTATTATTGTGAGGGAAAAAAACATATTTTTATTCTAATAGTTTAGAAATAGTCAGCAGATGCAATTAGGTTGATAAATTATATACCATTATATCATACAGTCAACGATAGAATTTACTCTAATACTTTTACAGTCGCAATTTAAAATTTTATATTTTATTTCTGAAAATATAAAACACTTATTTTTTTGGTTTATTTAAAATAATGCCAAACTTTAGTTGTAAAAAGTTTATTTCAATTTTAGTATGTGAATAATTATCTACAAATAGTAGAGTGTATAACAAAACTGACCTTTTGTTGGTTCATAAAATTTCATAAAATCAACAAATCTGAAGGACGGAGGAGGTTTCCTTGACAGGTTAACTACTCTTGAAAAGGAAGAATGGTTTTTTTGGAACTAAGAAAGAGTAATCCATTATGATTTGTTCTTGATGCGCAGCATTGCAAACAAATAGAATATACTTGAAACTCTTGCACCATTATTCAGCAGAACTCAAAGGAGTTCTGTTCCAGCAAGACAATATTCAGCCACATGCTTCCCATCAGGCCAAGGAAAAGTTTAAAAATCTTAAAGGTATTGAACTTCTCCAACACTTCCATATAGTCCAGATCTTGCACCATCACATTAATACTTGTTTTGAGCCACATTCCATTTTCTCCAAGGGAAAAAAATTGATAATTTAACACATCATTTTTTAGAAATTCAACTTTTTTAAAAGTTAATTTTTGTGAATCAGTTAATCTAGTTTTTGTGAATAATTAGTTTTAAAATATTTTCAAGGGAATCACTGTTGGAGAGCATAAATGAAATGCTTCAGAAATACCTGGAAAAACAGAAAACTTATTGTGATAAAATGGAGAAGTATGTTCTTGTTTACTTATTCCTTCACTTTTTACAGTACACAAAATAAAATTATATTATAACATTAACACTTTCGTAATGTGGTACAAAATTATAACATTATAACATGTGTAGTAAAAACATAACCTTCCTCAGGTGTTTTTCCTGTATCGACAGTAAGTATTCTTACATCGATACATAACAAAATATATCTTCAAGAAACCTGTATACCGCTTTAATCAAAATACTATTAAATTTGGCTTGAAATAGCTGTACCTTCAAGATGAATTTAATTTTCCTGAATGTTTTTATTAAAGTATGGATTTTTCTTAACCCTGGAGTAGTCGCGCGGTTGACAGTTGTCAGCCACCTGCCATTATTTAAGGGTTATTCCCTTTCCATAACCCCCATCATTACGACCCTTCCAGTATCTTTCAAGAAGACCCTATTGTTGAAATCTACATTGTTGTCGTTCAGTTTACCCTTCAACCAAGAAAGGTATTCTATCTCAAACTAGTTTGGTTGACAATTGTCCCCCACGCGACCTTTTAAGTTATTTAACCGGTAAGTAATTTTTTCTTTAGTAATTTATTTCATGAGATAGATATTTACCAATTATTTTTAATCTATTTTGTATTCCCTCCCTTCAAATGTAAATTAAACAAATATTTACATAAACAATTAGAAAAGTAAATATTCACGAGATAGAGATGCCAGGACAACAGATAAAGTTGAAATTCCAGCTTTATTTAGTCTCTTATAATTGATAGGGAGTTACGGGATGTCCAGGACTAATGTTCAAAAATATTGTGGGACAATTCCAAGGGAAACGGCATGGATTCATACTATCTTCCATTGAATAGGCAATGATTTGCTTTTCTACTGAGATGCTTACTATTTGATAACATGCATGATAGAGCTTCACGTAGAGAAATTGATAAATTTGCTCCAATCAGGGAGGAGTTTGAAATTATAAATAATAACTTCCTAAAATTCCTCCAGAAAAACAAAGCTGAAATCCCAAGAAATTTCAGCCAGACAAACACCGTTCTGCATTCTTGTCAATGTTTGGTTTTCAAGTCTACTAGTTTTTACTGTCTAACAACAACTAGTTTTTACTGTCTAAAAAGGAATTGGGCATTTCTCCTAATCTCAACTTTATATCATGACAATTATATCGACGAAGAAACAAGTGAGTTGTCTGAACATGCTCATTTAAAAAAATTTTGCCAAAATTGTTTTTAAAATATTTGTATTTTGTAATAAATTTATATCTATTACAGTTAAAGTTGTGTTAGCTTTTATAATAGAATCTACTTACAGTAAATTTGTGACTATTATTTTTACTTAAAAATGCTTTTGTTTGCTTTTACAATATATTTTTAAGTTATTTCATGATTGTTATTATTTATAAACCTTTTATAACATTCATGTAAGGCATAAAGATTAATAATTAAGTAAGTAATTAAATTATAGGATACCTAAAAAGAAATCATTCTGTGGGCGACACTAGTCAACCATGCGACCATTCATGTAACTGTCAACCACGCGACTATTCCAGGGTTAAATTCACATTGCTCATGAAAAGTAACTTCAACATTGTGTTATAAACATACTACATATCACAGAAAAATTTTATTTTCACATTTAATTCATTTTGTATTATAGAATATTAAAACCAATGCTGCTTGGTTTTAATATCTTAAAATAAAAAATTAATTAACTAAAAATTATTTTAGTTCACATTAAATATTTCTGCTTCAATTTGTAATGATTCTGTACTAGTAGTATTTTTTTGGATTAGTGATAAACATTCTATGAGAAAATATACTGCTCCACTTCTGCACAAGAAATCTTTGTTTTCAAATCTTCACTTCCATAAAACTGGACCTGAGATATTCACGTCTGAGAAACATGGATGAGATTTGTGGGTTTTGCATAATTGTTTTGTTAATTCATCTCTTTTTATTCTGATTATTATTATTATTATTTTTTTTTGCAGTTGCTTTTGAAACTATTTTTATAAAAATAGTGAACCTCTCCAGCAATAGTCTCACATGGTGGCTCATTCATAACATTATTTCTTTAAAATTTAAAAAAAAAAAAAAAAAAAAAAAAAAAAAAAAAAAAAAAAAAAAAAAAAAAAAAAAAAAAAAAAAAAAAAAAAAAAAAAAAAAAAAAAAATGCTAACTCCTGTTAACAGTATTTATAGATATTGTAAGGAATATTAGCTTTCTCTTTAAAATGACTTTTAGTTTAAACAACCTTCAAATTATTTATGGTATGTAAGTATCTATAATTTATAGAAATAAATTGTATCATAATATATAATATAATTTATATTTTTTTTAATTTGTATTCATACATAGTGTGGTATACTATTTTGTTGTCCATTAAACGTATTACAGTATCTGGTGAGTATATACCTAACCTATAAAAAGTATAAAACCTATGAGTTTATACATCTCCTAACACTACATTTGGATAGCTGGTCATAGACGTAGTGGTCGTAGTTGGAAGGCTTGGAAGCCAAGGTAGTTCTGGTGGAGACCTGACAACCTGGAAGTATATATATATATATATATATATATATATATATATATATATATATATATATATATATACATATATCTAATATAGCTAAGTAGTCTCTTGCCATTTATGAGGTGGTTTGATGTAATAAAACAGGATATAGTTGATTTTCTAGCAGTATTTTCTACTCATCTTGTTCAGTGAACTGTTATACATAGTTATATACATTTTTTTCAGGATCATTCCTGGTTTCAAATCAGCAATTTTTGATCATGAACAGAAAAAACATAAAATTGTTGCAGAAATATGTACAGATCCAGGGTAAGTGTTTTGTTTTTTTCTGTATTAATTCTCAAAACATTATTTTTATTATTATTATTATTTTTTATATTTGTTCTTATCTACACAGGGAAAAGAACTCTGCATCAAAGACAGATGTAAAGTCAGAGCCTCATGGGAGGTAATGTAAAAGTTCTTTTTATTGATTTAGGCAAACATTTATTTACAGAAGACCATAAACTAATAAATTTTTTACTCTAGTATTTTCGGTGAATTTTATAAAACCAAAGAAAAGGAAGAAACAATTGGTAAAAATAATTAAATAAAGGATTAGTAAATTAAATAAAAGAGGATGGTAGGTTTTCTTGGTGGGTTAGTCACTGGTTTTTAACCCTAGGTCCTGGTCCAATATCGTGTGTGGGTAGGTTGTAATATCAGTTGGGGGTCAACTCTAGAAAGTGTTTGTATTTTGTGCTCCAAATTGAATTGTAATAAAAACATGGCAATTTAGTATGGATGGTCATCACATCACCTTACAAACTGAAGGCCATAAACAATACTTCCTAACTGAGTATTGAACCAAGACTCTTTATGGTTGTATTGTAGTATTTCTAAACCCCTCCTAAATTACTCAACATTAAGAAATTATCAATTTCTCTCAATTAATTATCAATTTAGAAATAAATGAATTAATTAGTAGATACAAGTTCTCTTTGGACATGTTAGAGATAATTTTTTTTAATCAGAACTGAGGACCTTAACCACCAGTTGACTAGAAGAGTCAAAATTTAATACTGCCAGTGATAAAAATTGGTAAATGTTCTTATCAGTTTGAAAGACCTACCTTAACAATTTAACAACAATTACAGTTTATTTCATTATTTTAAAGTTATGAGTGGCCTCCCTCAAAAATAATGAAATGTTTTAATTGGAATTAAATGAAATATTCTTATTGTTAATTACAGATATTAACTGGCCTAATAATACAATAGATATTTTGTCTCTCAGTTGATAATTACTAAGAGATATCTTTGACACTGCTCCTGCTTCTGAAACATGTTAAATTTTTAACTCAGCAATCCTTTAAGGGGATGGACTTAATATTCATTTCCTCAAGATTTTGTACTATATCTAATCACTAGCCATGTATCAAATAGTTACATTTTTTAAATTTTGAAATAAATAAATTTAATAACTTTAGGAATAATTTAAAAGTTTCCATAGACAGTGGAACCTTGATATAGCGAATTCCTTGATAAATCGAAGTTTTTCTATTCCCCTTGAATCTGCCTATCATTTCTATGTTATTTTCACCTCTTCATATCAAAGGATTGGTTAAGAAGACCTTGATATATCTAATTTTCGAAGATTTCTTAGCTTACACCGCACCTCTACTAAACAAAGTTTTTATCGAAAAATCTCTATGTATCGAAGTTGATTTGTTAAATAAGTGAAGTTTAGACTGATCAAAGGATTAACTGTACCTCCCATCCTGACCTTTGTTTCAGTTTCTGATAAAACATTTGTACCTAAAATAAAACCTTACAATAATTCATGTACTTGATGCCATGTGGATGGCTTCAAAGACATGGACAAATGTGATGGAAAAAACAATTGAGAATTGTTTTAATAAATGCAGGTTTAAATGACAATATCAAGATGGTGAAGAAAGAGTTAAAGATGATCTTATTGGTGTTGATACACCACCTAATGGAGATGAAACTTCTGAATGATGGAGTGAAATTACAAAGAACCTCAACATTGAAAAACTCACATTCGAGGAGTTTGTTAGTTTTGACGATGATCTGGTTTTATGTGGGGAGTTAAGCAATATATACATCATCGCATCCGTTTCCAAAGACATGGAAGAAGATGCTGGCAAGTACTGAAGGGCCATTCCGACTTAAAAGTGGAATGGGATTTTACGTTCCGTTTCAATATTGGAACCAGTTCCAGTTTTCGTTCCGTTCCATTTTTCGTTCCACATCAGTTTGACTAACCTACTACATACTAGTGAAGGGCCGTTCTGAGTTAAAAGCCGAATGTTAATTAACGTTCAGTTCCACTTTTCATTCCACGTCAGTTTGAAAATTCTACTACCTATGTACCATGCATTTTCGTTACATTCCCTTTTGTGACTTCGAGCGAGAATTTTCCAACTACATTAGTTCCCAGAAAAAAGGAGTAATAAATTCTTTTGACTGCTCCATTAAAACCTTGTGTGGTTCATTTCTCTGAATCCAAAAGAAGAAGTCAAGCTCCGTCAGCAGAATAGAAAATTTCAAAGAAAGCGGTTTATTTAGAAGATGCCCATGCGCAAGGTGGTGGAGTGATGGAGAAGGGGGGGGGGTCAACAGCGGAAGGATCAACGCAACAAAGAAGTAACAGAGATACAATCTAAACTCTACTAAACCGAGGGAACGAAACGAGAGATCTTTTGGCATTGGTTTTCGTTTCAGGTGGAACGAAAAACTTGAGCGATTGGTTTCGTTCCAAACCGGTTTAAAGCTGGAAACAGTTCCAACTTCCGTTCCACCCAGAACGACCCATCACTACTGGCAAGGACAATGTGGACAGCAAGATTGAACCACCGGATCACACTTCATGATGCTTGTTGTGCTATTACCACCTTGCAGAGATTCTTACAAAAGAAAACTTTTATGAATGATCAGGCAATCCAATCTATTGCTGTTTTGGATGATGAATTAGACAAAGTGTCATTTTCAGGTAGTAAAACTACTATTTCAGATTTTTTCCAAAGGTCTACTTAAATTTTTCACAAATTTAATAATTATTCTTTCATTATTATTATTATTTCAATGAAATATATACATATTCTCTATAGTTACATTGAGTATTTTATTAGAAACCTCTATATATCGAAGAGATTCAGAAATCACCACAATAAATCTAACCTCAGTATATCGAAATCCTCGATAATTCGAAGTTTTTATTGTTCCCCTTGAGGTTGATATATCGAGGTTCCACTGTATAACTACATAGATTTGTAGTAAAATTATGAAATATTAAAATAGAAAAGTTAATTTTAGAATATTATAGTTTATTAAATACAAGTAATATTATTAAATACAAAAGAGATGGTGATGATCAAGAAGACATAAAGGGGAGTGAGAAGGATTTTTTTTTAAGGAAGAAGCCTCTCTTGGGTTTAGGGATATGGTTGAGAAGGTCGAAGATTGCTAATAACTTGGGCCTAAGCGAACATTAAGAAATAATTATTTAATTCAATAAAATTCCAGGTTTAGTAATACAGTGAATTATAACTTGTGGCAGTGCGGTGTATAGTTAATTATTCCAGAAAATAGAAGATGGTACAATAATTATTTATTTTAGTTCATGAAATAGTAAATTTATACTGAATATGAAACCAAGAGTAAATTTTGTTTTATGGATAATTAAAAACTTATAATTATCAAAAGTGAATGTTATATTTAAATATTATTTTATTATTGTCGAACATTAGTTAAAAAAAAATGTATAATAACTATTAATTTTAATTTTTTATTTATTTATTTAGTTTTTTTCTCTTCCATAGTATCTCTTCCATACAACCATAAAGGCAAATTAGCATACTACCTGTAATTAACTCAAATTAAGAGTTTTAGATTCAATATAAATAAACACATAGAGAAAAAAAAAGATAAAAGATAGCAAAAAAAAAAAACAACATTAGCCAAAAACTACTAATAAGCAAAATTTAAGCCAAAAACAAAAAACATAACAAAAGAAAAGGAATTATTACAAACAGACTACTTGATTTCTTCAATGGATGTCTTCGATTGTTGATCTTGGTTTTGATGTGGGGTGGTCTTCTTTCTTTATGTTGCTTCCCTATTTTCCAACTGATGTAGGGAATTCCACCAATTGTTTTTTTGTATTTTTTGAAAAGCTGTGCTTCCAGAGAAGGCTAAGTGTCCCCATACATCAGGATTGTTTTTATTAGTACAAATATTTTGTGTTCATCTAGATTGCAGTCATAGAGTTCAAGATTCATAAATGTTGAAATGTTTATGGAGTCTGACCATCACATTGACATGTATCAGTGATTAGTCTGTTCATGTTACATAAATTTGTGATTTGTACTTTTTGGTGTATTATGGTTTTGTAGCATAATATTTGGGATGCATTTGTGTAAGGGTCATCCTTTTGTCCAGATGTTCCTAAGTTTGTCCCATTCAGTAAGTGAGTTAGTTTTAATACATTTCTTAATAAGTAAAATAGGAACATTGTTGTGATCTGTTATTAGTTCTGAATCATGAGCTGCTGTTTTTACCAGTAAATCTGCCCGCTTGTTCCCTTCGATGCCACTATGGCCTTTGATCCAGATCAGGTTAGTAGGTATTCCGTTGTTAATTGGATTTGGGGTCATTTACTGAGTCTATGAATGTCTTGTTGTCCATGTAAATGGTGAATGTGTGTTGATGAATGTACGTCTGTCTTAAAATATATTTGGTGGCCTTAACTACAGCTAATTTTTCAACCTGATTATTAGAGCAGTTTTGACCTAATCTGTATAGTTTGTTTTTGTAGCAGATATTGTTATTTACAGTTAATCCTGTGTTCTGTTTGTCTTTGCTTCTATCCGTGTAAATTCAATACTTCTTATGTCTGTATCTACAGCTTCTGTATCTGCTATGTATTGTATTAGTTCAGCATGTGTGGCAGGATGTATCCAGTGTATGGTACATTTTTCATCTTCAATGCCATTTTGCTCAATGTTCCTGTAATTTAGTTGTTTTAATTTGTATAAGGTCGTTAGTTCGTTAAATTTCAAATATATCGGTTTTGCCCCAGCAATGATACAAGCAGCATCCTAAGATATAATGCAGTATGCTTTACTTATCCTTATTCCCATCAATCTTAAACCCGCTGAAGCTTTATCTGAATAGTTGGTTTGACTGCTCCTGATTCCCAAATAGGTATGGCATAGTGCTGTGGGCCGGGAATATTCCCAGTGGGAGGGAACTTATAAAATAGGAATATTGCTGGGAATATTTCTTTGGTCCAGGGAGATTCCCAACAATTGGGGATTTATGAAACTTTTTAGATTTTAAAGTTTTAACGCTTACTAACAGTTAAAGAACCTTAAAACTAGGTTAACTAAGTAAATTCATACATTTAAATCCAGAATTATCATTCCATGCATTAATTACTGGTATAAACAATATCCTGGGAATTTATAGAACTAAAAAAATGGATATCGATTCCTAAAAACGATTATTAAAAACTAAGCATGTTTTAACAAGCAATTTCTCCTTGGAACTCATATTCAAACATCCTAGGTATAAAATATTCAAAAACTACCTATTTTTATTAATTCCCTGTTTCATTATGTTTTTTCAACTTTATAATTTGTAATTGTTTGGCCAATATGATTATAATGTTTTTGGTTTTAAAACATTATAATCATTATATGACATTAAAAAACATAACAAAATTATATAAACATCCTATAGCACAAAAACATTTCAAATATTATAAGTATCCTATAAGACAAACATTAAAGATATAAGCATCAACTGTTATGCATGAACATTATAAAGTTTATAAGCATCATATAAGACATAAAAATTACAGATATTATAAGCACAAAACAATATAAAAACATTATAGGCATCCTATAGTACACAAGCATTGTAAATAGTATAATCATCATACAGTACAAAAACTTTAAAGGTATAAGCATCAACTAATATAAAAGCATTATAAATATTATAAGCATCATATAGCATACAAACAATATAAATGTTATAAGTATGATATAATATAAAAAGATTACAAACATTATACTTTTTTTTTTAACATAAATAGATTTCTTTTTATAAGTTTTGTGGCTATTAGAAAATTTTTAATTTATATAACCACCATTACCGTTCTAAAGCATATTTACTCCAATGAAGTGGTATTTAAAATTATATATTACATAAAATACATATTTAAATTTATAATTATATTCAAATATTTCAGAGTCATAGTTCAGCATTTGTTGTTGTCCTTAATTACCTCATTTATTTTTTCTTCCTCAATGAATGAACATGTTATTATTGGGGGCGGCCAATGGAAAAAATTTGCAAAAACATAAAATCCTATTAATCATGCCTAAAGTTTGTATATCTCCCCCACTAAATCCTGTCTGTATACACTAACCATGTTATGTATCTATCTGCTGGATAATGGTATTCTTTATCTTTTTGTATGTCCTCTACTGGACTTTTTTGATGAGACGTACTTATTTTTTTTAGTTATAAGGTTTTTGTGCCGATATTGTCCAACTAATTTTTTTTTTCCTTCCTTTTTTTATTATTTTTGCTAATAACTGATCACTCAGATTGTTTAATACAATATTTTTAATTATTGCAGGAAAAGAATGAGAAAGCTGTTAAAAGGATTGACCAAGTAAGTTATGATTTCTTGATTTATGGATTAATTTTTATGTATTATGATGGATATTTTATTTTCAAATAACTGTTTTGAAATATCTTTTAATATATGTTATAATAAATTGTTTAAAACTTGGACTTTTGTTAACAGGCCCTATCTCCACAATACTGATGTCTCTTCATTAAGGTATGTGATTATATAAAATGATCAGTAATGGTTTATTTTGTACATCTTTGTGTGTGTAATTTAGAAGAAAAAAATATGTATATATTTTAAACTATTATAATAAATTAGGTTGTTAATTAAAAAAACAAAACAATCTTTTTGCTCATTTATTAACTTAGTATTTGGATAATTATTTTAGAATAAATGACATGTATTTTGATTTGAGAGGATTTTTTTTTATTTGAAATGATTTTTTTGTTGATTAATGTATGATTGGATTGTGAGTAGATATTGAAATAGGTGGGTTTTGAAAGTGTCAAAGGTAGAATCATATCTTATTTTAGGAGGGAGATAATCTTATAGGGTGGTGGAACATACAAGAATGCTGAAATGATTTACTTCTGTGGAAAAATGTATTAAGTTCAGAGATTAGAAAGTGGTGAGGTGATCATTTTGGTATTGGTTAAGGAAATTATTTAAAGGTATTGAATCTGTCTAGTGGCTTGGAACCTATTGCAATGGTGAGCATTTTATCTTTAAATTATTCAAGTGGAACAGCTGATCAGCTTTTAATGAGGGGTTACGCAATTCTTTTTTTTTTCTTTTTATTAGTTTTTAGATTTGCATCAACCAATAGCAGTGTGGGATAAATTGGAGAAAAAAGAAAAGAAGATTTCACCACTTGCAGTTGGCAACATTCCACACACCTATTAAGTAAAATGGAGTTCACTTTAAACAAGAAATGTGAAGTGTACTAGTCAAAATTACAGCCTTGGAAACTAGTTATAGATCATAAGTTTATAACTTCTGACTGTGATCCCAGTATAATAAAAAAACAAAGCCAGGTTATACCTACCAGTAATAGTCTCCTGCCATTATCACAAATCAGCAATACCAAAACAAATTAAGTACTATCAGAAACTTCAGTACCCTCAAAAACACTTCCAATTTACACAAAATTAAAATTATTACAATTACAAAAATTTTCCCATATTGCTCTTCTTTGATTTTATTTTTTAAAAAATTAACAGAACCAACTTAATGTAAAATTAAATTACTATTAGAGGTAGTAAAACCACAAGCTTATTACCAATCTCAGAAAAGAAAATTTCATTTTTATCTGCTCCCAGAAGACAAAAACCCAGGAGTGGTAATTAAGGCTCTTCGCCACACAGTATCTAATAAAATTATAAAAGAGGAAGTGAAAAAAATTAGCTTTAAAACCACAAATATCACAAACATAATGTCTTGTTTTAAGGAACCATCCCTTGTTTTTTGTGGTTACCACTATGTCAACATTTGACAGTAAAATATTAGAAATAAAATACTCATATTACGAGGTGTTCAAAAAGTTCCAGGACTTTTTATATACTATGGGAATGCAATGTCTCACAGCGATGCGGTTGGCAGCATTGTATTGCCTGACTCAACAGGAACACAGCTGTGTTTGCAGATCAATCATAACATCACTGAAAGTAACATTAGCACAGTTTGTTTGAGGTTAGTTTGATAGAGTTTGGCTAATTTATGAAAATGAATGTGAAAGAAGAGCAATGTGTTGGTGTGAAGTTTTGTGTGAAACTGAACAAAACGTTTTCTGAAACCCTTTTTGATGTTACAAGAGGCTTTTGGTGAAGAATGTCTAAGCCGATCATGCTGCCATCAGTGGTTCAAGAGGTTTAAAGATGGCCGAACATCCACAGACGAGGATGCTCATTCCGGACGCCCTTCAACGTCAATCAATGATGACAATGTTGCTAAAGTGAACGCTCTCGTACGATCAGACCGTCGACTAACAATCCGTGAAATGGCAGAAGAGTGTAACATTTCATTTGGGTCATGTCAGGAAATTTTAACTGAAAAACTGCAAATGTGTCGTGTTGCAGCAAAGTTTGTGCCAAAACTGTTGACTGAAGACCAAAAACAACACCGAACTCATGTTTCTAAGGAACTTCTTCAAAAGGCAAATGACGACGAAAGCTTCTTGAAACATGTCATTACGGGAGACGAGACATGGGTTTTTGGTTACGATGTGGAAAAAAAAAAGCCCAATCATCACAATGGACATCAAAAGGTTCTCCAAGACCCAAGAAAGCACGCCAAGTCAAATCAAATGTGAAGGTCATGCTTACGGTTTTCTTTGACTGTAAAGGTGTTGTCTACTATAAATTCCTTCCACAAGGTCAAACAATTAATCGTTTTGTTTATCTTTAAACCCTCAGAAAATTGCGTAATGCTGTGAGAAGAAAGAGACCTGAGCTATGGCAAAGTGGTGATTGGCAATGCTTCACCATGACAATGCTCCTGTTCACTCTGCATTAGTTATCCGTAACTTTTGTGTAAAAAACGCAATGAATGTCATTCCTCAGCCCCCCTACTCACCAGACCTGGCTCCAACCGACTTTTTTCTTTTCCCAAAGCTCAAGAGACACCTGAAAGGACGAAGATTTCAAACAGTTGACGAAATTAAAGAAAAAAACAACGGAGCTGCTAAACACCTTTACAAAAGAAGAGTTTTCTGGGGCCTTTGATCAGTGGAAACACCGGTGGGAAAATTGTGTAGCTTCCCAAGGGGAGTACTTCGAAGGAGACAAATTTGAATAACCTGTATGTTGTATGAATAAATGTATAAAAAATCAGTCCTGGAACTTTTTGATCACACCTCGTACATACATGTAATAATCAAAGAACCAAGAAGAAAGAAAATATTTTAGTGTTTTTTGGTGGCAGTAGTATTAGTCCAGTCAATAAACATTTTGTAGAGTGCATATAATATGCGATAATTTTTGACTTCATAACTTCGTTAGGAATATTTGGAAGGTAAACATACTAAAAGTCCCCGCCGCTGGGGGATGAGCTAACGGGGGGGGGGGGGAGAGGATAAATTCCTTTTTTTTGGTTTTTCGATAATATCTCAAAAACGGTCGACTCTAGAAAAATATGTTTCAAACAAACATAAAAGCTAATTAAATTTTATAAAAAGTTGACTATATATAAATTTGTCATAATTCTAACCGCTTACGAGATAAACGTTATTGAAAATCGATGATTTTCAGGAAAAAACAAATGTCACCTCACTTTTTGTCAAACTTTTGCTTCTATTACGTTGCACAATCGTTTCTAAAAAAAAACGTCAGAATCAAAATTGTAGAGCATTAAATTTACTTTAATTATATATATATATATATATATATATATATATATATATATATATATATATATATATATATATTGTTATGTTCTTTTTTAATTATAATTGTAATAAGTAAATTTTTTATTAATATGAATTTAATTAATTCTCTAATTAGTTGTTAATTTATTGTCAAAATAAATTTTTAATTTTAAAGTTATCTTTCTTTATTTAATTTAAATTTGAGGGAATATCAAGGGTTGAGCTTTTCAAAGATAGTGATTCTGATTCAAGAATATATTTTATGAACAAAACAAATAAACACATTTTATTACAGATTACATATAGCATTTGACATATTATTAATTAATGTACCTTCCATCTTCAAAACAATTATATATCTTCATAATTCAAATTGTTCATCAACTTCTCCCTTTTGTTCCAACTTCCTTCTAACATTTCTTCATTAGTCTATTGAAACACTCATCACATAACTATAATGTTAAAGTAATTTATTAAATCTTCACACATGTGACTAACGGAAAATCACTAACATAATATGGAGATGGTGACACCTCGAGCATCCGGACAAGAAGAAGGTCTCAACACAGGAACTGCGCGCCCAAAAACCGTTATGGACAAGTCTAGACCTTCACGGCCTTTGTCTTAACGACTTATCACTTAAAATAGAATAAAACATAATTTTTACATTTACAAAATCATTTAGAAATTTTATTTAATATTTTACATACCTAAATTCAAATTTATTAACAAAAATTACGTAACAATTCGATTGGCGGCAAACTCTCGCCGGCACCAAATTCAAACTTAAATCATTTTACATACAATTGATCTCGACTCCGAAATATCACTACAATATGTTTCTGGTATTTGCCTCAAATGTTTAACAAAAAGTGAGGTAAACATTTTTTTGATTTCTAAAATTGTCGATTTTTAATAGCTTTATCTTGAAAACTGTTGGAATTTCTATGAATACGTATATAATTAATTTTATAGGAAATTTAATGAGCTTTAATTTTGATTTGCTACATATTTTTCTAGAGTCAACCGTTTTAGATATATTATCGAAAAACCAAAAAAATGAAACTTCTCCCCTCTCCCCCACCATTAGGAGAAGTTTACCCCCCAGCGGCAGGGACTTTTAGTATGCTTACCTTCCAACTATTCCTAACGAAGCTATGAAGTCAAAAATTATCGAATATTCCATGCGCTCTACACCCCTCATTTCAGCACCATTGACTGGACTATATGGCCATACTCAATCATACTGTTATCATTTACCAAGGTGTGATAGGTGTGTCCAACATCCCAAAAGGCCTACTTTTACCAAAACAAGAGATATGCGAGCAATGTGTGCCAACTGTGTAGGAATGCAGCAATATACAAACTTTAAGGCATTTAATAATACTGTAACTCAGAAGGATCTTCAAAATCAGAAGAAATTCATCAGCTGCCTGACTAACACAAAATTTTATGATTTCTAATTTAGAACCTTAGACATTCCTCTACAGTTGTCTTTCCATTCCCCTGTCCATGAACACATTAAGTTCTTGAACAAAAAGAAAGCCCCTTTATTCTTTATTCATTCATATCAACGATTAGTACACCTGATAAAGACCACTCAAACCCTTCATTGCCCTGATCAATAAGCTTACTTCCACTTTATTTTAAAATATTTGGAAAATTATTGTATCAAAGACTGCTTGACACAGTTACTGATAATCAAATTATTTCCATAACTGGGTCTTATCTTTACACTCAAAATAGTACTTCGTCATACATGCCTCCTTGTCCTACAATCTTTTCTGTCTGATCGGTTTTTCTCTGTTGTCAAAACTAAGCTATTTCATCATTCCTAGTAGGAGTACCCCAAGGTACTTCAACTTGCACCATAACCATCTATCATCTATACGCATTCCTCACCTGGCAGTGTCAATATCCTGACAGCGACATACACTGATGGCACTGCTATCATAATAGATATCAAAATCCTATCCAAGCCTTACCTAAACTGCATCATCTATACAAACTATGGAAGAAAAATTCAACTACTAAAAATGCCAACACTTCACATTCACTCTTAGATATTAATCTGGTATGACTTGAGGTTTGTATAAATAAGCATAAATAATAATTCTCAGATTTTCAGTATTGCAAAAAGACACACGTACAAAGACTTCAGATTTTTCAAACACTCTTATACTTACCACACAAGCTCTTTGGTATGTTGTCAACACAACTTTACTGACTCGCTTACTTAAATTTACAAGGATACAGAAACAAAGTAATAGAAGCAATGGCCATTAACTGAATGACTGAAACAAAAATGGGATTGAATAGAAGGTGGATATGAGATCTGCTTTGCTAATATCTTTGAGTAAATGAATGTTGAGGAAGTTTTACTGCTTGTTATTGTTCTTCCTATTGCCTAACATGTTACTTTTTACATATTCTTTCTGTATCATATATTCCAGCTGATTGCCAGTTTGTATTTTTGACTGGTGCGGATGAATGAATAATATTAATCAAATATATTAAAATTTTCCCAGGCACTGATTCAATCATGATTAGTCTGAATCATTCCAAATGTTTTTAATAACTTAGAAGTGGAGAATAATAAATATATTAGGGAATCATAAGCATAAAAGTTATTAAAGAATCACGCAAAGGAACGATTGTAGTCCATTTTTGCAAAATTGAGATTTAAGAGCATGTGGCTTATTAAGAAAGTCTATATGACACTATTTGGGAAACAAATAATAGAGATCAAAAGGTAATAACTGGGAAGTATACAATACAAGATATCATCAGGATAAGGACAATCATAGATTAAATGCTTATCTTGAAATTTTTGTTCAATGTAACATTAATCTTCTTTCCTTCAACCCTTAAATTATATATTTGAATTCATTAATATATTGTTAGATTACCTCAGAGATATTTTAGTTATTTAACCCTAAACGTGGTGCGCCTACTAGAGTCACTTAACCAACAATATGGTTGACTTTGTCAACCAATACTGTTTTCTTTACCTACTGGGAATAAATTCAGTTGTAATATAAACTATTTTTATTAAGATTAGTAATATAACCTAAATAAAGAAGAGTAGTATAACATAAAAGTAATGATTATTTTTTTATTTTACATCAGGAAAAGTAATAGGCTAAAAAAAATTTTGAGAAATGAATTTTTATATATAAGACGGTTTTTGGTTACGTTATTATTATAATTCTTCATCAGTCATTTTATTACCTCAGTTTTTGCAGTTTATACATTTTATTACATTTTTCAAATTTTAACAATTTGGTGAAGTCCATCGTAGCCCACATGGTATCATCCTTTGCAACGATAAATTATTTTTTCATCTCATCTTTAGAGGTTGATTCATTTTCAGAATAAGCTTTCTGCTTGGTTTTACCATCAAGTTCCTCATCTGAATGAATTTATAAGTTTAATTTCGGAGTTATATAGAAGAATCGTAATCCGTTGATTTGCCAGTGCATGTTCTAGCTTCTTTTTTCTTGTCAGATTGTTCTTTAAGCTCTTGTAAAATTCTAGGTATATCTTAAGATTTAAAAAAAGAAAGAAAAAGAGATATCATAACTAGAAAACAGAAAACAATGATGACCGAAAGATGAGAGAATGAATGAACAATGATGACCGGGCACATGGTTGACTTTGTCTACCAAAGCTTGGTTTCTGATATTCAAAACGTTACAGGTGCTAACTAGATTAAATTTGAAATGGTTCTAAAGGGTCAAGGATGAGTCAGGGTAAGGGTATTAGCTACTGGAAGCAAGTGGCTCTGAGTTCGGGAAAACTGGAGAGGAAAATACCTGGCTGGTCGACAAAATCAATCAACGCTCCTAGTTTAGGGTTAAAGAAGTAATAATATTTAAAGGATGAATATTTTTTCCGTTAGTATTAAACTTGATTAACACAAATTAAAAATACTTGATTAACACAATCTTATCTATTTTACAGTAATGAACTGAGAAACTCATCTAATGGAAACAAGTAAATAACATCTTCCTCTTAACTATTCATATCATATTTTTAGTTATTACTATTTGTTAAGTAACATGAGCAACACATTGTTATAAAAAGAGAAATAATATATGAATGATACATATTCAAACACATATGAGACCACTTATGAATTTAGCTATTTTCTACTTCCCTAGAGTAAGGATAGGGAAATATCTCCTCTTAAAACATTCACAAATAGATGAAACCAAAATTTGAAAATCAAAATGATATAAAAAAAAAAAAAAAAAAAAAAAAAAAAAAAAAAAAAAAAAAAAAAAAAAACCTGTACCACTTACAACCCATGAAGGGTCTCGGGTTCAGTACTTAGGTAGGCTGTACTGTTTCTAAGCCAACGGTTGTGAAAGGAGGTGGTTTGGCCAGAATCACGCTCAACCGCCAGGTTTTTCCCCAATTAAGGGTACCCACTTTTTAGGAGGCTGGGTGTGCCCCAGGAGGGTCTCCCGACCTCGAATTCGATCCACGGCCGAAATAACAGAAAATAAATTTTCTGCCTTCAGTCGGACTCGAACTCGGGCCCGGGAGCATGGTAGTCAAGTGCCTTACCCACTGAGCTACCGCGCCTCAAAATGATTATATGTGCCAAGTAATTGATTTTGGAAAAAAAATATGATAAAAAACCTAAGACCTGAAATTTGAATTTAAAAATATGAAAAAGAAATTTAATAATGTGCCCAATTATTCGTTGAATAAGTTTCTGTTGCCCAAGGTATAAATAGTTTAATTATTAATATATATTTACTTTAGATGATTGGGAACTCAGCACGCTCAGTAATGGAGGTTGTGGGTCTGGATCCCACCCGAGCGGGTTAAAATTTATTTCATGGCTGACCCACAAAATGAATCTTGGCTAGAATAGATTGGTAACCCGTCCTTCCTGCTCTATTTGGAGTACATAAGGACGTTTAGCCCAAATAAACAAACTTCAGGTGAATCGGAAAACAATGAAAATATCTTGAAGGATTTACATAGATGATGAAAGTATCTTTCATTGTAATTGCATCATCAACAGATAGTGAATGTAAATGTAAATATTATCCAAGAGGCACTGAAAGAAACTTGTTTAAGATCTGCCAGGATCTGATGATTTTTGACGGCCGAGTTTTTGATGTTTGTACTATATTTAGTTTTCTTCCTTTTGAAAATTTATTAAATTGTTTTAATTTGGAAAAAAGACACTCTCTCTTCCCGCTTATTCTTCTTCGCAGGACACTTTATCCTGTTTTGAAATCTTCCAGAATTTAATAATTTTAACCGGTTGCAGGATATTCTGCCATTGTTTTCCTTATTGAAAATTGAATTGATTATTATGTTTTTTAAAAAGGACACTGCCTGCCATTGTTGGCCTTTAGGCTGCTATTGTTATCCTTTTGAAAATTGAATTTATTATTATTATTAATTAAAATTGATTAACGTTTTTTAAAGGTACACTATCTGTTCCCATTTAATGCTTTGGATTTTGGTCATTGCCTCACACATTGATCAGGAATTTAGAGATAGTCTCTTGGTTCTATCAAATCCTTCTTGTAGCATGTCTATACTAAACTGGTGCAATATAGAACGGTGACAGGGAAGGGAGGTTCGGGAGGGTAAGACCTGTGAAAGCAATACCTATGCATTGCTTCTTCAAATGCTTTATCTAGGGGATATGTCGATTCTAAATGATTCTGAATTCCAGCAATGCTTGAGCTAAGAATCGGTATTGAGAAGCGATGACTCAAAATCAATTTCTTTGAACTGATCGACACCATTGAACATTGACGATAATTTTGTGATATCTAATTATTTTATTATTATAATTTTCATCAATTCTTGTTCCTAACGATTAAATAAACTGTTATAAATTATCAAGCATTGCTACTGCAAGTCAAGCATAAAATTGTTGAAGATATGTATTTGCTTAGGAAAATGAAGAAGTAGGATTACATTTACGAATTGCTGAAACTGAAGCACTTATACGTAATAAATAGAATAGAATAGAAAAGAACAGTTAAAAAAAAAAAAAAAAAAAAAAAAAAATCAGCGGTTTGTGGAACTGCCGGTTAGTAGAAGCAAAGCTTCTACTATAATAATAATAATAATAATAATAATAATGAAAACGATATTGTAGCACACAATAAAAAAAAAACACTTAACTCTTTCTGCACATTTTTAAGTAAAAACTAGTAGAAAACATTTGTCTATATTTTGAATAAATTATTTGAAAATAATAATATTTTATTTACATTTTTTACAATTTACAATTCATATTAAGTATTCTTTTTGTTGTTGCCTGGTGTAAAGGAATTTAATGTGGTTGTTCAATTTTTGTTTTCCCAACAATTTAGGTGGGATCGAACATAATTATTGAATTTATAGAATATTGTCTTAGATATAAGGCATTTATTGTGTTGGTATTCTTTCCTAAGTCTGTTTTTAATCTTAATGCATGCTATTAATGTGAGGGGTATATTATAACAACAGGGGGAAGGTAGTGAATGTTGCGGGATTTATTCTGTCCTAGAGTGTTTAATATGCATATTTAGTTTATTAATGTGATGGTCAATATCTTGGGGTGTTGATTATTGGATTAATACTTATTTGTGAGTCTAATGTTTTTCGAAATTTTGGTCAGTCTGCTTCTTTTAAAGCGAATTTTTTAGTTTTGGTGTTAATTTCTTGTGTTGACCCTATATGGAAAATCACGGGATCGTGGTCTGACTCAAGACAAGGTAAGGCGACGAGCGAAGATAAATTACGTACATTTTTTGTAAGAGCTAAGTCAATTATACTTGGTTAATAATTTTTTTGAGAAGGTTATGAGTTGGTTCTAAGGGGCTATGTAGTTGAATTTGATTATTTGCAATATAGTTTAATATTAATTTTCCATTTTTATTTGTATGTTGGCAGTTCCATTGCATGTGATTTGAATTTAGGTTACCAAGGATTATTGTATGTTTGTTTAAACAAAATAGTGTAGACATATCATCAATATTTATTCTATGTTGCATGTTGATAGCAACTGCTTCAGTAAATGTTAATTCGGGAACATTAACATAGTGCTGATGATGATGGACATTGGAACGAACTAATATCAAAACGCCGCTGCCAGCTCTATTAAGATCATTTCTATAAATTTCATAACCCGGAACTGTGAATCTTTCTTCTTTAGAAAGCCAGGTACCACACAGAGAGATAATATGAGGCTGATTTTGCTGTAAAAATAATTTGAATTCTACATTGTTGCCTTGAATTGTTTGGGGATTCCACATCATGAATTTAATTTTTTCAATATTATTTACCATTTATAATGAGTAAAAGTGTGACTAACAATGGCATTTGTTTTTAAAGCATAGTTTTTGTAAATATAAAACAATAAAAATAACAATAATAATAAATCAGTAAGTACTTTTTATATATTTTCGTGAATTTTATTATTAAACTCAACAGGCAATGAGTGTATGCAATTTTATAGTTAGTACTTCCAATAAACACTGCATACACAATACTGCTCAAAACACTTAATAAAATGTTTTTCTTTCATTTACAAAAAGTGTTTGAAGATTTTTATTCATTTGCAGTGAATCGTAATTTTTACAATTTTTATTAAATTTTTAAGCACAAAAACCTTATTTATCAAATATCTTTTAAATTAATAAAATTATGTTTGTATTTTGTAAATTATAAGGATTGCTTGTATCGCACTGAATATTTTTGAAGGAAAAGTATAAAACTGGAATGCGTAGTGGATATAAAATCACTTCAAATTTTTTCTTTGTTATTAAAACCTTTGTTTTTGTTTGATGAGATTTTTAAAAAAATACTAAAGCCAACAATCTTTATTTATTATTCCTAATTATTTACTGTCACAACAGTGCATTACTAATAAATTTTATAATTAATCTGTACTTATTTTATGATGATAGTAAAATTTGAAATATTGTTAGAGCCAAGTTAAAAAATGGATTTGAGCCTTCATCTTTGGAAGCCTCAGTTTCATTTAAAAATACTTAAATACTACAGTAGTTTTGTAAAAGGTTTTAGTAACGTTTGTAATTCCTTTAGTAATGAATACAATATAGAAACTTTATAATATTTATCTTCTTAACAAGCATTTGTAAAATGAATTATAGGTTTGCACATTATCCGATTTGTAATTACCGTATATATTACATATTGTAGGTAATAATTACTATTTGCTCTTTATAATTTGTTTCTTGAATAATTATTTTTTTAAAATAAATTTAGTTTGCTTTAATATATCTTATTAGGATTTTTTTTGTATTCATTCTATCATTTTTTTTTTTTTTTTTTCAGTAAACAAAAATTGATCAATGGGCTTACAAAAATAAAAAAACAAATAGATAACAAATTAGATAATGAAGTTAGTAATGAATGCAATTTTTCATTTCATTTCATGCATATAGAATCAGAAGATATAGAAGGGAGTGATTTACCATTAAATAAGTAAATAAATCCATAGATATTTTATTTTTAATAGTTTTATATAATAATAATAAGGTTTATTGGCATCTGTTTATACAAAAGCCTCTCCCATGGGAGGAACTTAGAAGTCGGCTACAGCCAACAGAACAGAAAATTTTATATACAAATCTTTTAAAACAAAACAAAAAAACAATCAAATAAACAAAAACCTTACAAAACAGAACAAGAAACTAAATATAGGGCGACTCCTTTTCCTGCTTTCTTCTCTCGGGATCCACTCGGTGCATGCCTTGGACCATCTTTCGTCCTTCTTCCTTGCCAAATGTCCTGCCCAGTTCCATTTCAGCCGGTGAGCTTCGACCCTTAAGCTTTTAACATTAGCTTTGCGAAGAATACATTCATTTTTAACTTTTTTTATCTTTCTTCGTAATTGCCATTAGGCTCCTTAAAAGCTTCATTTGCATGGAATTTAATCTGCGTTCATGTTTTTTGGTTAATGTCCAAGTTTGGGCCCCGTAGAGAACAGTAGGGTATACACATGTTGTAAGGACCTTGGTTTTAAGTGCTATTGCTAGGTTGCTTTTAAAAATGTTTTTGAGTGACCAATATTTACACCAATGGAGCTTTATTCTTCTATCTATTTCTTTATTCCTTTTTTCCTATAATGTAATCGTTTGTCCTAAATATATGTACTCTTGTACATACTCTATCTGGTTATTATTTGAATGAATTGGAATTTCAATGGAATTGGTTATTATTTTTGTTTTGGCTGTGGTGATGACCAGTCCATACTTTCTGCTGGTTTCTACTATGTCTCCTATCATTCTCCTTAGACCATTGATGTTCGGTGATAGTAAACATATATCATCAGCAAATCTTAAGTTATTTAATATTTTCTCATTGATTAATTCCCAGATTCTCCCAATTTAATTCTTTAAACAATTTATTTAGGACACAATTGAACAGAATTGGTGATAGAGGGCACCCTTGTTTCACTCCTCGTTCAATCTCAAAATAATCGCCTTCCTTGTCTAAAGCTATAAATGCTTTTCCTTTCCTATATAATTCGATTATTATATCAATGTAAGGTTTGTCTACACCGCAATCATGTTGTGCTTCCCAGATATATTTATGCATAATAGAGTCAAATGCCTTGGCATAATCGATAAAACATAGGTAGATATGCCTGTCATATTCTATACTTTTCTCGTTGACCTGATTAATATATTGGAGTTGATCTATTGTGGAACAAAAGCCAGCTTGTTCTTGAGGTACTTGAGGTACGCATGATGATATAGAAGGATTAATACAATTAATTAATTAATTCATCAATCCTAATTGTACTGGTAAATAATGTTTATTATTCTGTTTTTTATTATGTTGCAAAATAGTTTGTAAAAGCTTTGGGTTAGTGAAATAGGGCGAAAGTTTTCCAAATTATCTCAACATTCTAAATTATTATAGAACGGTTATTTTGCTAACCTTCCACTCACGTAGAACTATCTTTTCATTGATTATTTTGTTAAAGATTATACTTAGAGGTTGGATCAGTGCTTCTTTCCCTTCGATAATAGATTCATTTGGTATACCATCACTACCTGCGGCCTTTTTCTTTTTCAAGGATTTAATAGCCTTTTCTATCTCTTCTTCAAGAATGCTTAGGTCCTTGTTTTCCTGCACTATTTTTTTAATATATATATACACACACACACACACACACATATATATATATATATATATATATATATATATATATATATATATATATATATATATATATATATATATATATATATATTGTTATTTTTTTTTTTTCTTTTTGTGGCTCTAAAATTGTATTTGCACCTCTTAATACATTATTAAAATAAACAATAAGATCAAATATAAAAGATAATCAGAGCATGGATTGGCATGAGACAGCACCCAATTGCGGAGACTCGTGATCTTCAGGTGATTTAAAATGTTATATCACAAAAAGTATAAAAGTTAACAGGTGTCATTATGTTAATTTAGGTTCTTTAGTTTTTTTTTTTTTTTTTTTTTTTTTTTTTTTTTTTTTTAATTTTCCATCAGGTATGTTTTTGTTATTACCTTTTTCTGTTTTTTAAAATTATTTTATTATGTTTTATTTATTTATTATTTATTATGTTTTATTTATTTATTTATTATGTTTTTTATTATTATGTTTTATTTCAACCTCTTTGTTATGTCAACTCTTTACATTCAATAGTTCATATTTATCAACCCTGTTATGTTTCATATTATTTTTATTTTCTTTAACATTGTATAATTTGTCTGCATTTTTTCACATCATTTGGAATTGTTCATTATCTCTATTATTTTTTTATATATATATATATATATATATATATATATATATATATATATATATATATATATATATATATACATATATTCATTTTGTTTGTTTATTTGTATAATTTTTTCTTGCTTTCCTTTCCTCTCTGTTTTATTTCTTTTTTCGAATT
Source organism: Euschistus heros (assembly GCA_003667255.2). NCBI lineage: Eukaryota > Metazoa > Arthropoda > Insecta > Hemiptera > Pentatomidae > Euschistus > Euschistus heros. Next base: position 386,268 of record RCWM02000139.1, read on the forward strand.
TTCTTTGGTTTAGGCCTGATGGCCATCAATGATTTAGCTGAAACGGCGAATAAAATTGTTAAATTTCAAACATTATCTAAAATTTTGTCTAACTGATCCCACCCAACATCTCTTTCAATATATCCATTTAGTCATTCAACAAGCTCTTCAATTAAAAAATTTATTTAGTTTCTTCAACTGGATGGTATATGTATTTGATCAAAACAGTTACATATTCGTTTAAATATAAAAATTAAAATTAAAAAAAAAAAAAAATAGAATTATAAAATTTCATTCTTTTAAATGCCAATATTAAATATTCTATTATTTCATTTATTAAATTTATTTTAAAGAGTAAAATGTTTAGTTATATTTCATTTTGTTAAAGAAAAGAAAATTTACATTGTATTTTCAAATTAATAATAGTTACTTTTATCATTCGAACATCAACTGGTCTATCAATAAGCTGAAACTGAGAGCAAATCAGGTGAAAACTAAGCTTGTCCAGTTATTGTTTTTTATATGAATTATTTCTCGGACACATAAAAACTCTTCTTAACACTTTAATGACAGTAAAGTAATACTTTACCCATTTATACTATTAATTGTACTTATAAATCACTTAAGATGATAATATATCAGTTCATAGTTAATGTAATAGATGGTTTCCATAGATAACTTCATTGTTCATTGTTGAGGTAGAATGATTTTATAAAGTCAAATAAAGTAACTATTGGACATGAATATTTACTGACAAGGGGACGTTTGCAGTTGTAACACAGATTTGAATGCCAATTTATGTGTGGGTAGTAGGGACCTATAATAGTGCAAAACTAGAGTTATAGCCGCCAATGGGCATTAGGAGTCGAAAAAAAAAATGAAATATGAAAATCACGTTTTATTTTTTTTCTCAGCTCTCATTCAAGATAGAGAAATGATTCTTTCACGTTTAATTGCAGTTATGTATGTTATTTGGTATAAAAATACTTCATCATACTTCAAAAATACAAGATACCACCCGGCTTTAGGTTGCTAAAAAACTCTAAAAAAATGACAAAATTCCAAGTATAATCCGTTGTAAATCAGTGGAAATTTTTTTTCATTCAACAACTGACCTCAAATTTTGATTTAACCCACCATAAAACTCTTATACATGAAATTTTATCAAAATCAAAAAATATTGATTTTTAGCCCTTTCGAGGAGGTTAAAATTTTGAAGTTGAGATTTCATCAACAATTTCTAACGGCCATAACTACTGGTGCGTTCTACCGATTACAATAGTAATAGCATCACTAGAATCAGCATACATTCTGCTTTTTATCCATGCATATAACATTGGGATTACTCCAGATTTTAGTGGACAAAAACTGATGTGAATGAAATAATCCGAGGTCAGTTATAACTTGAGATATCTCAATAAGGGGAAATCCTGCGACCTGCGGATTAGGGCTAAACTATGTAGTTTTACGGCTTCTAGATGACCTTAAAATTTGGTTTTAATCGGTGGCGAAATGTGTGAGATAGCGCAAATTATTTACATTTTTTCATACAAAATCATACAAAATTTTAAAGGTAAAAAAAAAAAATATTTTTTAGTTCGACAAAATTTAGTTTCTACGTGTTTTTTGGGATGAGGAATCTCAAAATAATATCAGTTTTTAGTTTAAAAATTTTCCTCACATATATTATATAATGTTTTTTTTTTCTCGGCTCCTAATGCCCATTGGCGGCTATAACTCCAGTTTTGCACTATTATAGGTCCCTACTACCCACACACAAATTGGCATTCAAATCTGTGAGTTACAACTGCAAACGTCCCCTTGTGAGAATAGAACATGTGTTGAACTGACATCTTTTGTAGCTTTTCAATAGGGATACAAATAATGCCTCTCTCAATATGAGTACATACAAATAAATGTACCAGCATTTTACTTCACCTTTATAATTACTTATAATTATATGTAATTATATGATTTCATTGAAACTAATAATCTAATCATGCTTTTAGAATTGCGGATGATAACTCACAAACTGTGAATTATGGTGAGATAATCAAAATGAAGCTAAAAAACGTGGCTTTTGAGGAGGGAAGAAAAATTGTGTAAGTGTCTCAAATCCCAGTAACTAGTATCACATTTTTTAACTCTTTGTGTTGCTGTATTAAAACTGATTTATTTTTGTTTGGATATAATATCAAAGATTTTGTACATTTCAAAATTTATTTATTTATTTTTTATATGTAATTAGGTCAAAATTAATCATTCAGATTTTCATATATGGGTGATTTTAATATTTCGGGACAATAAAAAATGTTCGAATAAAAAATGTTCACTACATAAAACATGTAAATTGATTTTTTTTTTTCACAAATTGTTTCTCTAAGGTGTATGAAGTAAGTCTGTGAAGTGGACATACATAATCTGCAATATTTCTAGATATATTAAATAAATAATAACTATTAAAATCTAGGGAGTGAAAAACCATGAATAGGAAGTGAGTTTATTATCTAGGGAGTGGGGAAAATATCATACTTATTACATTTAAGAAAAGAAAAGCGAAATTAACGAGGTATGTATATTATAAAGTTGGGGTGTATACATGAATTACATTTTCAGCCTTTTAGTTACGTACTTTTACATCTACTTTAAAAACTTCAAACTAAACTTTAAAAATACTAAAATAATATAAAATTGCACTTAATAATGACAGTTCTATTAACTTTTAAACAATAAAACCTAAATAGATTGTAAATGATAAATAAGCTACAAAATAAAGACTATCACTATAGGTATTAAATAAAATACGAGTATATTAAAAACATTGTTTTGTTAAAAATAATGTTTTTTGAACTTTCATTATAACTAAGTAGATGGGTATAACATTTAAACATTAAATAAAAAAATGTAGGCTGTATGTTTAAAAATAAAAAAATTAACGAGCAGCAATAATTGAATTCGTTGGTTCCTCTTGGGCTGATGTCGATGGTCCGGCTGTGCTGAATGCCTAGAAATTTCCCACAGTTCATGTTATGAGACGGAGAAATCAAGAAATTTATTTTTATAAAAGCAGATAAACGCTAAAGCAATTTAAGTTCAAATATCACACAATATCCTCACTCAGTCGTCGGGAGTGAATTGTAGGGAGTGAGTTCTAACCAAAAAAACGTTGGTATCACGTTATACACTTGGCCTATTTGATAAGTAAAACATGGCATCTATTCGTTTTTCAGTAGAGCTTGGAATTTATCTTGAATCTAAAAAAAAATATCATGTTTTCAATGGGTTGATACACCTTAGGGAGTGAGGATGAATTAAAATACGGTACTTACTGAGCGGAGTCAATGCACCTCCACTTGTCTACCAATGAATTCAGCGTCTTGAAACAGATGGCAGTAGACAGGTCTACCAGAAATAGTGTTGCCCTATACAAAACACTCTTAAATTTTCCTTTTAGAGAGCGATGGAGGGATTTTCAAAAATAATTTAGGTAGTGAACTAGAGGGTTGTGTTACTTCTTTATGATGGTGTATATTTTGCTATCAATCACTGGTGTATGGCTAAATATCAATCACAAAATTATTTTTGGATAAAAAATAAAAAACAATACCCCTTCATATTTTCAAACTAGAAAATAAGTAAGAGAAGGCCTTAAATATTTTCGAAATGCAAGCATTTTGAAGTTGCCACAACCTATGGAGTGAGTAAATGCTATACATAAACGTCAATTACTCCCGTTATATATATAGATACATCATTATTGTTGGGAGTCCATAATGATACAATGGGTACTTGGGCATGTAAACTAAAATGTAAATTTTATGTTCTGTACAATTTTCAAAATACCTTTGTAACTACCAAAATTTTGAAATCACCCATATTATTTTATATATACTGAATTACAAAGCGTATTTTTTTTAGACCAGATTTGGTATCTAAAAGTTCTTGATTTGGACAAAACTTTATCTTATTAAATCAGTTTCTATTGTTATATACTACTTTTTTTCTAGATCACAACCTGATCCTGTCACCCCAAAGCAGATGAATCTAATCTGGAGAAAAAGGCTTTTGCATGAACTGGGTTTAAAATGGTACATTTTTGTAATTATTTGATTTCATGTGAAAGGGAATTGTGAAATTTTAGTTTAGTTAATATACTCCTTGTAAGAAAGTTCTTGTTTTGTATTTTTCTTCTTACGAGAATGCTGTATAAATTAAGTTAAATTTTCATTAGTAATTAAACTATCACACAACACACATATCATATCCTACTGATTTTCTTCAACCTCTATGAGAGTTGTTCTAGTTCCTAAAAATTATTTAGGAGTCGAGTCCTTTGTATTGAAGCCAAAGAATGCGTAACTGAAATTATTCTGCTGCTGAAAATAAAGAAATATTCACTAATTTAATTAATTTGTTATAACTTATAAAGTTTGTTAATTATGTGTTGTACTTATAAACCAGTGATATGTAGTTTGCTAGTCTAGTGGAGAGACTGTGAGTGGAGCCAGTATTAATTTAATTAAAATCAGATATAGCCTAGGCATATTAGGATTTTCAGAGGAAAGTTTTGATTTTCTCACCCATTATATGTTTTTTTCTAGAACGCGTCAAAATATGGGAAGGAAAAGTTTTAGACAAAATTATAAACAGTCGTCTAAGCTACCATTTAACAACAAATGACATCATTAGTCATAATCAATTCGGCTTTATGCCTCAAAAAAGCTCGATAGATGCCCTTTTGAAAACCGTTCAGATAATTAATTCGGCCCTCCAATCTAAATCAAATATATTGATGCTATAATTAGATATATCCGCTGCATTCAACAATGCATGGTGGCCCATGATAATGGAAAATTTAAGAAAATACAAATGCCCAAATAATATATTCCACTTAGTCTCAAGTTTTTTCTGTCATAGGTCCGTTAAACTGAAAACAAACCTTCATTCTCTCACCAGATCACTATCTATAGGCATGCCACAAGGATCTAGCATATCACCAACTTTGTGAAATATATTGATCAATACCATTTTCGAAATACCATTACCAGGAAATGCCCACATTATGACATACGCTGATGATATCCTAATACTAGGTATAGAGAGATCATTTTCTCAATTACAATTTATGATCAATAATACACTGGCAATTCTCGATAACTGGTCAAAAAAAAAATAAATTGCAATTTAATTTTGAAAAATCTCATTACGTTGTTATTACAAAAAAACGTATAACCCCTGAATTGATGATACATCTAAACTCACAAAAAATAGAACAAATAAATAATATCAATTACTTGGGCATAATTTTTGATAAAAAATTAAATTGGAAGATGCATATTGACCAACAAACTAACAAAACCCTAAAGACAATAAATGCACTCGCTTGCGCTGCAAAACTTAATTGGGGTCTAGGTTCTAAAATTTTAATGTTAATCTATGACGGTGCGATCATACTAAAACTTCTTTACGGGATACCGGCATGGGAATCAGCGGCTTTGAAGCCTACAAATTTAAGAAAGCTGCAGAGAGCTCAAAGATTAATTGCTATCAGAATAACTAAGGCTTACCATACAGTATCGTTTGAGGCTGCATGCATCTTAGCTGGCATATTACCCATAGAAGACAAAATACGATAACTATCCACCCTTTACAAAATAAAAAAACAAGGACTTAATTTCAATGATTACAAGACAGAAAACATAGAAATGGACACTGACATACAAAACATGCTACATCCTTCATTACATGCAAAACTAATTGCAACAATAGATGAGAAAGAAACTGACGACCTACATACACAAGACATTTACACAGATGGTAGTAAGGACAGCAAAAATACTGGATGCGTATTTACTCTAAAATGACAACACGCACAATATGATGAACAGTACCGACTGGGAAAATGTTGCTCAAACAATCAGGTCGAAAAACTAGCCGTACTGATGGCCTCCGATTATATCATTAAATATTCAAACCAATTTTCATCAAAAAGATTTAACATTTACACTGACAATAAAATTTTGATATATAACATTAGAAACTACAAATCTCATGACCTACTGACGGAAAAAATAAGACAAAATATATTAAAATTACTACTGAACATGGACTTGAAAGTAACAATTAAATGGATTAAGGGTCACAGTAGGAACATGGGAAATGAACTAGCTGACAAGTTGACTAAGGCTGCTTCGAGAAACAGTTTCCTCCCAATTACATATGACAAAGTCCCTATAACCTATATCAAGAGAAGCATTTTGAATGACATGATAAATGTTTGGAATCAAAACTGGCAACAAACTACAAAAAGATGACCTCTACACAACTTTATTCCAGATATCACACTCACCAATTACGACAAAATTAAAAGTACACATTACAAAGTGACCCAATTCTTGACCGAACACGGACTAAGTAATGCCTACTTGAACCGATTTCATTTAACTAACTCATCTACATGCCACTGCGACAAACACAACAACATTCATCACATTCTATACAACTGCCCTCATTTTGACAAGAGAGTACACCTCATAAAATCCATACTATTAAAAGGAGACAATTGGCCGCTTCCAGAGAAGGATATTTTCAAAAAATATCTCAAGGAAATGAAAAAGTTTTTCACTGAATGTGATTTAGAACTCCTCAACGAAGTGAAGAAGACGACCAACGACTTGGAGCCGATCTCATTGATGTTTTTAGTTTTGTTTTTATTTGTTTTTTGTTTATTCACTTATGTTTTGTGTTAGTCATGAAATTTTCACTTAATTTTGTTTTGTTTCTTTTTTAAACATAAATACTTAAATGTAAATTACTTTTTAAAATATTTTATAAAAGACTAAACATGTTAGACACATGTAATATGCTGATTGCATGGAGCATGTACAGATATTTAAATACAGTAAGCCTGTAAGAGGGAAAACAAGAAAAAAAGAAAAAAAAAATTGTTAAATTTTCATAAACATGAAAATTAATATAGGAATTGAAAGTAAGGCAGAATCGTCACAATAAAAAATTAAAGGGATTACTGGGCATAAAAAAAACAAAAAAAAAAACGTTACTTTTAAAAAATTATATTTTCACATTAAAAATAAATTTAAAATTGACTAATATATTGGATCTATATGATCTAATCTCAGGGCATTCTGACTATTGCATGTTATATATAATTAAACTTAAATAAAAGTACATTATTTGCCTGAAGGGCCAAAATCATTAATTAATTATAGACATAGGACTTCAATGTTTGCCTGAAGGACCAAAATCATTGATTACAGTTCAAACTTTCTATAATGAAGCTTCATGTTATTCACTGATGAGTGTGAAATCAAATTAAGTAGTTATCTAACCTGTAGATGGCCATTTGTTGACTCTGGAACGGACGTCTGCATGGGAAGCGAGCTGGCAAAAGAGTGCCTGGTTTCTTGTATTAGGTTGGTGGTGGGGAATCTTCCCTTGCATGATGCTCACAGCCTCTTTAATCGATTCTTTCTTCCAAAATGTTTTTTCTATCCATTGTTAATGCTTTACACATTTAATTTTCCATTATTAAATTTATCATTGATGTTTTGATTGCTACAATATATATATATTTATTTATTTTATTTTTTTTCAACAGATCCTGTAGATCTTTGGCCGCCTTAACAGCTTTTTAAGATTTTTACAGGATAGAGTTATTAGCCCTATGCTCTATCATAGATGTTTTGATTGCTACAATATACATAGCAAGTTTTGTATTTCTTTCATTCCTGAATTTATTTTAATCATTTCAACATTATTGACGGGCAGCAGTGTTGAAAATCGTGGAATTTCCACTGTCCGGCAATTTTGCCCATATTTTGAAACCCTCTAGCGCCAAAAAAAGGTTGGTCCCACAAAAAAGCTTTACAAATCAAAAATGTAGTAAATGTTTTCTACTTTAATGGTGTAAATAGTAACTTTTAACAAAAATAAAACTCTTCTTTTCGAGATATAGTTGAAAAGACAAAAAAAGTGTCAAACTTTTGTCAAAAAGTGCCCAAAAAACAAAGCTGAAGGCAAAAGTTTTGCCCTCAAACTTCAAATTCGTGTTCAGAAACCCAAAAAACATTATGGATGAGAAAATCGAAACTATAGCAAAACTTTCCTCTGAAAATCTTAATATGCCTGGGCTATATCCGCTTGTAATGAAATTAATACTGGTTCCACTCGCAGTCTCTCCACTAGACTAGCAAAGTACATATCACTGGTTTATAAGTAGGACACATAATTAACAGACTTAATGAGTTATAACAAATTAATTAAAATTGGTGAATACTTCTTTGCTTTCAGCAAAGAGCAAAAAATCAAAACTTTCTTGTGAAGCCCCCTTTTTTTTTGTCAGGCATAGTCCTAATAAGCCTGCAGGGCCACAATTGATAGAAACCAAATATCCATTATTAAACTTCTTTTATTTCTTTCAAATCATTCCAGGAAATAGAACCTTTCTTGGATTAAAACTTTATAATCCACTTAATGAGCATGATTAATCAAATCAAGCATTGATAATTGTTTCCAGCTGTCATACTTGGAAAAACTTTATGTTCATTAGTGTATTATTTTATTCTTACAGTAAGAAAGAAGGACACTGTTGTACAGAAAAACTAGAGCCGACAAAAATTATGCTAAAGGCAGCTTATGAGACTGAGTAAGTGTTTTTTTTTTTTTTTTTTTTTTTTTTTATAATAAATCTAAATTACTGCTATTTAATTCCTGGTCTTGTAGAACAGCTTTATATTTTAAAACTAAAAAAATTACTTCTATGTGACCCACTCTCTACTCCCAGTGAAAAAAAGAATTATTATTACATGCTATGCCCACAATGTGTTGGTATAATTAGTACTTTGGGTGGTAACAACCTGATTTTACCCAACCCAAAGCCATTGTTATTTTATCTGATACTCTTCTGAAAGCCATTTTCCAGTTGGATTTTAAACGATGCCCATATTCAATGCTCTGTCATCTTGTCAAAAATCTTGGAATCTTGTTCGATGAAACATTTTATTTTGCTGTCCAATCTGTATCCTGACAGCCCTATTACTCTCTATAGCTTAATGTACTTTCTCACCAAATCATTATCTTCTCGTTCATTTTCCATGACGCTGACTATGGTTGTTTGGTTTATACATTATCTCTAGGGAATTATAAACTTTTTTTATTTATTTTTTATTTTATTATAGAAATTTACAACTGTATTACAAATACATCTAGTGAATGAGCGGTTTACAATAAAAAATAATGACATGCTGAAAACTTGTAGAGCAACTACCCAAGTAACTCAAATGAAATATTTACAAAAGAAGAATATTCTGAGGCCATCTTCTTTTCAGATGCCTCGGAGGATTGCCAGGAATGGAATGGGGAGCAAGTTGTGCAACAAGTGGATTTGGATGAGGAGTGAGTTTATTATGAAAGGAAAGGTTTTGTTTCGTGCCAAATCAGTTACATATGGGATATTAAGGTCATTGTGGATCACTTCATTTGTGACAGAGTAAGGAGCATCTAGGATTTTTCGAAGGATTTTGGATTGAAGTGATTGGATGCGGGAAGAATTTCAAGGTTTGGTGGATCTCCATAACTCTATACCGTAAGTCCAAATAGGTCTGCTAATCGTCATATAGATGAGTTTTTTGTAGTTAATCGGGAGATTTGAACGTTTGTCAAGTAGGTGTTGTAGTAGTCAAAATTGACATGCTTCTTGTCTTTTCAATCTTGTATGAGGGTTCCAGGTAAGTCTCTTGTCTAAATAAAATCCTAGGTATCCTATCTGTTCTACATTCTTTAATGGTATGAAGGTGGTTAGAAAAGTTCTTGGAATCACAGCTAGATGTCAGTGCTAGAGCAACAAGGCTCAGGCGTAATAATCACACATCCATTGTTAGTGAACACATGGGGTGAGTGGTAGTGATGACTTTTTGTTGTTATTTTTTGCGTAGTGATTTGTGACAATGGAAAAAAATGATATCCGAGCAGTGATTAAGTACTTTGTAAAGAAAGGTATGAAAGCAAAGGAAGTTCATGCCGACTTTCAGAACACACTGGGGGACTCTGCTCCTTCATATTCAACTGTTGCCAAGTGGAAATTTGGTCGGGAGAGCTTAGATGATGATCCACGTAGTGGACGGCCAAAGAGTGCTACGACCTCATGGAGGATCATACATAAGGTCATGGAGGTCAGTGCGAGAGATTGCTGAAGCTGTTGGGATGTCATCTGAACAGGTATATGAATGAATAAATGAATGAAAAATAAACTTTATTCTGGGACAGACTGTCCCCTAAGAATAATTAAAGTGCACAATAAAAGGTACAATTGTCTGGCTGAGATTGGTTAAATCAGCACATCAGTATTACAATTAAATTATGAGAAAAAAGTAGAAAGAAGAAATAAAAAATTAAAATAAAATTAAAAATTAAAGTTAAGATAAATAAATAAATAAATAAAAACAATCAACAGTAAAATTTTAACACACTTATGTACATTTACATATAATTTACATTTTTGCGAAAGATTGAAGATCTAGGAGATGGATAAATAAAAAATGTTTAAAAGAAGTTAAGGAAGAGGCTTTGGAAATATGGATAGGTAAGGAATTCCAAAAAGAGGTAGCATGGATAATGCAGGATTTTTCAAAGGAGGCAGTTCTATGTGAGGGGGTATATAGGCTGGAAGGTTGGGATCTTGTATTCAGGTGGTGAATGTAGGAATGCAGTGTAAGTAGGTCTAGGATATAGGAAGGTTTATTGGTTTTTAATGACTGGAATAGGTAAGTGCTGAGGAAGTATTGCCGTCAAAAATCGGGGTAAAGCCACCCTAGCTCTTTGTACCAGTAAGATACGTGAGACTGTATGTCGACCCCAAAGATAAATCTTATGAAATAATTCATTAGTCTCCTTAGTCTCATCCATACACCAAGCACCCGTAGTCAAAGTGGGGAGAAATGAGAGAGGATCCCAGAAGTTGGCGGGTACTTCGGGGAAAGAAGTCACGATGTCTTTGGAGCTGTTTAAGGATCATGATGGATTTTCTGGTTATTTGGGAAATGTGGTTATTCTAAGGTAAGTGTTAGTCAAAGGAGATTCCGAGGTTTTTGATGGAAATTTGAAATTGAATTGTACGGTTATTGATGGAGGGAATTAAGGGTAGGTTTCGAACAGATAAGGATAGCCTTGCTTTTCTCTGGATTCAGGCATAGCTTATTTTTCACTGCCCATCTGCTGATGTTCTCAATATCATCCTGAATCTTATGAGATGCTTCGAACATGTCTGAAGGATAGGTAGATTTGGGGGTCGTCGGCATACAAATGATACTGGGAGTGGCGTATAACTTGGGGTAGGTCATTAATATAAGCAGAGAAGAGGATTGGTGATAGGGAGGATCCTTGAGGAACACCTCGTGTTGAAGGTAGTGAGGATGAGGGAGGTTTGTTGGGAATGATAACTGTTTGGGAACGGTGAGACAAGAAGGAGCGGAACCAGCTTAAAGCTCTGTTGGATAGGGAAAGGTTATGTAATTTGGAGAGGAGAATTGTATGATTGACGCAATCAAACGCTTTTGAAAAATTGAATAGGACAAGGATTGCTATTTGCTGTTGGTCCATGGAGGAATGGAGGTCTTGGGTTATCTTTAATAGAGCAGATTGAGTGGAGTATCCTGAACGTAAGCCTGATTGGAGAGGAGAGAGGAGATCTTTTTGTGCTCGAGGTAGGTAGAGAGTTGTGAATGGGCTGATCTTTCTAGTGGTTTTGACAGGTTTGAAAGAAGGGAAATAGGTCTAAAATGGGAAGCTATGGAAGGGGAAGGGGGTTTTATTCAGCTGGCGCACAAGGAAATTTTTCCAGGCAGAAGGAAAAGTGGAGTTTTGTAGGGAAAAGTTGTAAATGTGTAAAAGGGCGGGAAGAATGGCAGGAAGACTGAGTTTAATCATTTTTACTGGAATTTGATCAAAACCATAATCATTGGTTCGGGATTTGAGTACGGAAGTGATTAGGTTATTGGGAAGAATGTGAAGAAAATAGAAGTTATCAGGATTGAATGGGGTTTGAGGAATAGGGTGTGTTAGGGGTAAGGGATTAATTTGTGGCTCGTTAGGAAGGAGGTTAGCAAAAAAATAGTTAAGTTCATCAGAAGAAATAGGGAAGTTGGTACAGAGGGTGGAGCCGGCAATAGAAAATTTTCTTAGAATTTTCCACTTAGACTTCAGGAGGTTGGGATAGTATATTATTGAAATACTGTGACTTGGCACGTCACAATGAAGACTGAGCAAGGTTTCAGAGATGTTTAAATGTGAAGTAGTCCTCTGGAATTTGAGTTCGCTTAAAGCGTCTCCTAGCAGCATCTCTTCTCTTCATCAGTTGTCTAATTTCTGGGCTAATCCAGGGAGCGGGGGACCGTCAGAAAGTGGATGTCTTAAGTGGTGCTAGGTGATTGAGGAATGAAAGGAGATTTGATGAGAGGCATTCAACCATCTCATCGATGGAGTAGGAAGAAAATACGGACTCTAAGGAGTGGGATAACGTGTCAAGTAAAGGATCTATGCTTTCAGGAATTAAAGAGTCAAGATTTTACCAGGAAATATGCTTAGGGATGTGGATGGGTGTGGGAATATGGTAGGATATCTGAATGAGACCATGGTAAGACAGAAATGGCATTGGATTTTGGGAAGACAAGAGTAGATTCTTAGGTGAGTCAATGATGATGAGGTCTAGTGTCCGTAAACTGGGTATGATGGGTCGGTTGAAAAGGAACAATGAATAGGTTAAGGGAGTAAATCAATTCTAGTAAGTATGTCCTGTCAGGGGAGTCAGAAAGTAGATTAGTGTTGAGGTCACCTGCTATGATTATGTTATTGTACAATGGTACATATGTCAGGAAAGAGGATTCAAATTTTGGATCGAATTTAAGTTGAGGAGGATGGTGGACTATGACGTAAAGGAGTAAGGATGAGTTAAAGGAGATTTTTGTAAATATATATTCAATGTGTGGAGAATCAGGAGAGGGTGATTTGTATAGCGTTTTAACTCTCATGCTATCATGAACGTACAAGCCGACCCCTCCTCCACCTTTTTGGTCTGCACGGTCATGACGAATGAGTGTATATTCAGGTATGTTTACTGAGAAAGAAGGGATACTTGGTTTGAAAAAAATCTAAAAAATAAAAATAAAATATATACCACAGAGATTGAGTCGTAAAGACACGAAGCCTTAAGTTGAATAAAATATATATACATGCAAAAAAAATGAAATTGGGTGGTAACTGTAAATTGAGAGTCAGTCAAAAATGTCTAAGTCCTTTTTTTCATTTATGAAGACTACTGGGTGACCATCATTGCGCCGACATCTCACACGTCCTCCTGCGAACCACATGCGACCACACAACAGAACCCTGCTGTTGAGATTCAGCGAGTGCTGACATGCTGTGCCCAGCTATCTAGTCTCATACTGACAGACCACCTTCATATATTAGTTTCTAGGAACTCACCTAGCCGGAAAACTTCACAAATTGTTGTTGTTTGTTGATACACAATATATACAAAGTCTTGAGCTGATACGTGAGCTAATGCCACAAGAATCAAGAGAGTAAACATGGAGCTGTTTTAGCTGGCTGCATAGTAGTAGCGGCCATGTTCCTCACTCTCGAGTTTTAAACTAAATTAAAAAATATGAAATAATTTCCACTTCAGTTTATTTTTAGGGTCTTCAAATATGCTTATTTTTCAAGATTACTATTAGCTGAAAAGGCTTTCCTCTTACTATCGTCTGAATCATTTGTCCTCCAACTGAAGGACATATCTGAAATTCACTCCTGAAACTCACTCGCCCACTTTGTCAATATTTATATACGTTACTATAAGACTGCTCCATTTGACTAATTCTTTATTAACTTTCTTATATCTCTATGGAATTCTATCCCTCTTCTTTAGGCTCCTTCTCTTTCCACTTTTAAATTCCATTCCTTTGCCCATCTATCAGTTCAAGAATTTTAAACTTCTTCCTTGAAACAATGTAAATCTCTTTAAATTATCAACCTCTAATTTTATTTTAATTGAAAAAGAACTGTAATTATTAGGAAAGAAATACGTATTTATATCTTAGGTGATGTTAAAATTTATTTTAATTTTTATTTGATATTATATCTATAATTTAGAATACTTGCATCATATCTTTTTGATTTGGACCAACAGGAAAATAAAAGATTGCAAGTGTACATGTCGTCTAAAAAAACTCTACAAACTAGAGAATGACTTCGAAAATATGTGAGTATGAACTGTTATTTGAGTCATTTAGTTTTTACATTTATAAATCCTTTAATATTAATGTAACCCTAATGAATAAAAAAATGTATGAATTACATTGTTATATTTATTTAGGTCTATAAAAATTATTAAAAGTTTTAACCTTAATTATTTTTTTTAGAATTTTACATCCTGAGAAGCATCATATTGATTATGTAAGTGGATCATTGAAGTTTATCAACGCCGATGCTATTAAAAGAGTGTAATTAATTATATTATATATTTTTCTTAAATATTTACTTTAAATAACAACTGTTCTGATGGATAGCTGTGCAAGGCTTAGCAAAAGCCCATATTTAGGCCACAGTAGAGTCCGTTTGATTTACACTTTAGCCAAGAGATATTTGTTTTGTGTAAAAAATTACATAAACATTTTAGAAAAGAAAACTATCTGGATTATATAAATTATCATCAGTTAACAATGAAATTAGGGGTTTTACTTTATTGAAGAAATTATATCAAAATTTTTCAATTCTAATGCATGAAAAAAATTGTAAAATAAAAAAATAAAGTTTCGCCTTTCACAATTATAGTAGTCCAGAAACTTGTTGATAAAGTTGATTATTTTTCTTTACTTTTTAGTAATATCTCTACAACACTGTCAGTGGGTAGTTTTTCTGCAATCATCTTTAGTGATATTCTTTATGCTTGAAGGGGTAATATACTTCTCTATGTCAATTAATCAAAAAAAAAAAAAATTTGTAAACTACTTTTTCATTTTTAAAATTTTTTTTAATAATACCTTGTGTACTAAAGTTTTTGTTTATACTCACTTATTTTATTTTCTTAAAGGAGAGCTTTTATTCATAAACATGCAAAGAAGAAACATATATTTTCTGAAAGTGATTCGGATTTTATTGAATCATTGTCGAAAAGGAAACTAGCAACTAAATACGATGATACACGCTTCTCTGTAGTATGGAAAGATTTTGAGCGGGATGGACTATTTTCAATCAATTTGGAAGCACAGATGATGACAAATGAACGTATTATTATTCGACCACAATACCAAAAGGTACACAATGCATACAAATGTATTTAAAATGACACTATAACACAGTGAGATATTTTATTTTTGTGATCATTATCTTTATAAAATTATGTTATTTTTGGTATGTTAAACGAGTTATATTTTATGCTGAGGTAATTTTGATTACGAAATTTGATGCCATTATTTTATCAATAATAATCATTCCACAAAACTGACATGCTTATTAAATACTAAAATCTCACTCATCTAGTCAATATTTCATATGAAGAAAAATGCCACAGATCTTACCTTCCTATTCCAATCCGTTGCAGATATACGATAATTCAAAGACTTTTTTGAGGAAACCATTTTTTTTACCATAAAATCTCCACTTTGTTTAAACATTTTTCAAATCTTGACCACATTTTCGGATTTAACATTAAATTTCCTATAAGAACAGAGTACATGTAACCTTGAATTTTACAAACTTTTGATCTAAAGAACAGCTTGATCTTCACCTTATTTAGGGAAGTTACTATGTTTTAAAATACTTCAACGTTCACCGTTTTTCGAAAAAACTATCCACAAAAACTTGCAAATTTAACCAGCTTTCATATGGTATGATCAAATTAAAGATCCATATCGATTTCATGGAGAAATTTATTTTTAAAACTGGAAAAACATGGTGTTTTACTTTTGGCATACAAATTAGTTACTTGTGTAAATAAGACATTATGATAATCCCTTAATGGAAGCATGTATTTTAAACATAATAATCTATTTATTGGAATAAAAAGCAAACAAAAAATTTATCGTTTAATAGAAGATAAAGGAAAACTGTCAATAAAGCGACACCTGATCAAAGGATTTTATGTTATTACATTTATTTATTTATTATTATTATTTAGGATTTATTTTATTAGATTTTCAATGTAAGGTTTAAAATCCAATGATAATGAACATAGACCTCAATTTTGCCGTTGGCTTCTGAATGCAGATGATATTGAATAATACCACTTTTTGAAATGAAGTTTATGGACAGACGAGTCTGTTTTTACTGTAGAAGGCATTTCTACCTTTCCATATGGAGGGGAAGGGGTATCATTGGTTTATTCATTTTTGTACTGCTGTCGAATAGTGTTGGAAAATCATAGTTTGCCCAACAGATTGAATAGTGAGAATTACTAGGATTTGTTACAAAATATCCTTCCGCTTCAACATGATATTCCACATGAAGTTTGACAAAATATGATTTTCCAACACCATGGTCCCTCCTCCACGTTATTCAAAATAATACATTATTCGCAACGGATTGGAATAAAAATGTAAGGTCTGTGGCATTTTTCTTAATTTTTGATCTAGTGTCACCCCCTTTTTTTTTTTTTTACACTAAAATTACTCACCTTGTAAATATTTGTAGTTTGTTATACATCATTTACTATTAAAGTTTATAAACTTTAGACATTTGATGGTTTATAACTTTTATAATGACTGGAGCAGTATCTATATTTTGATCTAATAATATAATTTAATATTTTATTACAATTTCCTGCTATAAAATAATTTTTTTTTAAAATAATAGTTTGCTCTGCTACAATCATTAATAAAGAATATAATTACTTACAGATTTCTTATAATTAATCTTAACTTTTAGTTTTATCAAAATTGGTTTGATGAAAATATGTCATATTATACAGAATGTTTATTTTTCCTTGTATTTTGTTGTGAACTTCTTTATTCAGGCAACTCTATTAGGGATTTACCAGCCTAGGGTATTACTTTGGAATAGTCAAACATATAATAGAGAACGGGTTGGCTCTTGTAGTTTAGGTCCATGTATAAAGATTGGGATTATACATTCTGGTACGCAAAATTGTAATGTTGAACTATTAATTATTGTCAATATGTATACAGGATGAATATTTCTTAGTGTAAAAAAATAAAAAAATAAATTGAGTGAAACTAGATCAAAAGTGCGGCTGACCACACCTTTCTATTCCTATCTGTCGTAGATATATGATAAACCTTTTCTTTCTTTTTTTTTCTTCTATAAAATTTGCTCAAACATTTTTCTAATTTTGACCACATTTTTGGATTTAGCATTAAATTTCCTGTAAGTCTAGAGCATATAAAACCTTGATTTTCCACACATGGAACCTAAAGAACAGCTTGACCCTCAACTTACTTTGAAAATTTACAATTTATTTTAATAGTTCAATGCTCACCATTTTTTGAAAACAATCCACAAAACTTCAAATCTCACAAAAACTTGAAAATGTAACTATATTTTGAATGGTATGATCAAATTAATGATTCATTGTCGAATTCATGGAGAAATTCATTTTTAAAACCAGAAAAAACATGGTGTTTTTATTTGACATACAAATCAGGTTTCTAGTGTAAATAAAACATTATGATATTAGCTTAATGAAAATCTGTATTTTAAACAAACTAAAATCTTCATTGGAATAAAAATCAAAGAAAAAAATTATTGTTTATTTGAAAATAAAGGAAAACTGTCAATTAAGCGCCACCAGATCAAAGGAATCCGTTATTTTATTAGATTTCCAAAATGTCCTCCATTTTTTTTAATGAAGCTTCTTGCTCTCTTTATCACAGCCCCTACAGTCACTCCTAATGTCAGACACTGCTATGATTTGGATCCGGCCTTCAGAATCCTTTTTTGAATAATTTCAATACTAGTTACTTCTGTAGGATAGACTTCACTTTTTATTCAGCCCCACGTGGCCTAGCTGGCAAATGTATCACACCATTTCTACCTATCTATGTGGGGTTTCATTGGTTTAACTGTTCCCGTACTGCTGTCGAATAATATGTGGGAGCATTAAATCTAATTTTTTAAAATATAATGAAGTAATTTTGAAATATTTTTTATACTCTGCTTATATCAGTTTTTTTTTTTAATTTATCATCAAT
Organism: Euschistus heros; assembly: GCA_003667255.2. Taxonomy (NCBI): domain Eukaryota; kingdom Metazoa; phylum Arthropoda; class Insecta; order Hemiptera; family Pentatomidae; genus Euschistus; species Euschistus heros. The sequence goes on from RCWM02000139.1 coordinate 404,465, forward strand.
TGGTATAATTGGTTCAAAAGCATCCCTCAGATGTTTCTTATACAAACATAATGATATATATATATATGTTTTTATTTTTTATTATTTAAAAAATAATTATTAACAACCAAGAATTATTTCATATATATATATATATATATTTTTTTTTTTTTTTTAGATACCCTATCTAACTATATAATTAACCATTTCTTATTTAAATTATATTTATTTTATATAACCATTTCTTATTTAAATTATATTTATTTTAATATGAACCATTACACCACATTCATAAAATTTACGATCATTTTCATGACAAATTACATGGACCTTCTTAAAAACAGGTACAGACTATGGTAACATTGCAAATTCCAGATATAACTCGAGGCCAGAAAAAATCTGGAGCGATCTCCTTGTCTGATTCATAAGGTAGTACCAAGGTACTGACTTCCTCATAGGAACATACAGTCTTTTGTTATCAATATAACATCACATCTGCTTGTTATACAACAATACACAAATACGCAAAGTATTACAGGTGTGAATAACATTATTAGGCTAAAAAAAAAGTCATAAGTTCTGTATTTTTAATTACAAATTTAATTTTATAGAGAGTGAAAGTGTTATCTGGAGGAAGGGTAGGTCTTGATCCCCTATATGCTGAATATGTCTGTATGGGTATGTTGGATGGTGTGGTACTTGGAAATGAAAAAAATGGGCCAATACCCCGCACTATACTCCAGGTATTTCAACAAGATTTATCCTGATGATATACCTATATTAGTCTTTTAGTTAGTCACCTTTTATTTAGTTTTTGTAAGAAAGGTAATAATAGTCATATGATGCCTAATGTAATTATAAAACAGAACTACATAGATAGATAAATCTCAATATGTGAAAATTACTCATTACTAAATTTCTTCATGTAATATTATATTACAAGTAAATACTCAGTATGTCTTATGATGTATAAAGGATAAATAAAATAGGAAAAATATGCATGCTAAATCAACAAATCATTATTTTATTAGGCCATTTAGGCACATCATTGGTTGCTAAAGTGCGTCTCATAACTATAAAACCACTGTGCTTGAATGCTTGAATTTAAAATATTCAGTAGAAACTAAAAATTTAATATATCTGTTAGTTAGGTTCATTGAATGAAAGACATAATATGACTAAAAATTGTTTTCATTTTTTACAAATTTTACCAAAAACTTAAATCTAAAAGAAATAACAAAAATAATACTGTCTCATATCTATAAAACCAAGTTTAAAAAAAATCATTTTATGTTATTTTTATAATGTTAATATTATTTTTTATAATGTTAATGTTATTGTTCATAATATATGACAACTCCTTTCTTACCAGCAACCTGAAAAAGTCTTTGCCCCATACTCATAACTAATTTTTTTTTAACTTCCTTCCGTATTTCATTCCACGATTTGTTGATGGTGTATTTTTGGTTTATATGATGGTGTATAGTGGTTCAGATCAGGAGAACAAACTAGCCAAGAAAGTGAAGGAGTGCTGTGAGACGAGAGCCATGATTTGGTTGCTTGGCTTATGTGAATTGTGGCATTATCTTTCTGAAAAGTCCATTGCTTGTGACCATTGTCTTTGAGGAATGGTAACAATCGATTTTCTAATACATTTATGTACCCTTTACTGTTCATTTTAAACTAGGAAAATGCTAACACACAATACACTGTAGCTCTTGAAACATTTAGTTAGTTAGGTCAGAAGTCATTTTGGAGATGCTTATAACAGAATTGCTAGGATTTTTAATGATTCTTTGTTTACAACGTACTGAAAGCTTATTCGTAGGGCCACCTTTTCTATTTTTACTATAATTTTGCTTGTTCGCTAAAAAGTTCCTCACCAAATTATAGGACCTCTGCAGTCTTCTAGCGATTCATCGAAGACAAAAATTTTCTTCGGCAAAAGCCAAAATTTTTCCCTTTTCTTATTCGAAAAGCACTTCACCCCGAGGCATCTTGGATGGAAAATAAAGAGAGACTAAAGCAAGGCATCCAGTTATTACAATAAGAGGATTAAGATTTGTTTTCATAATACAGGGCGGACCAAAAAGAATATACGTATTTCAAACTGATATATTTAGTAAACTATCGATAGTAGCGGTGTGCTGCGGGTATCGGAGGAACGAGTGCATTGTCTAGTTTGTGTCCATGTCTGCCAGATGTCAGTTGTGCTTGGTTACAATGACGTATTCACAGTTGTTGTAAAATGGCTACACCACAGCACAAAAGCTTTTGTATTCTTGAGCTTGCGAAGTGTAATTCCAGTGCAAAGACGTTTCCGGTTGTGGTACCAAATTGATTCTCCGAATGGATGGAACATTCACAGATGGTACCGTCAGTTTATTGACACGGGTAGTGTATGTAAAGGAAAGAGTCCTGGCCGCCCTCGTGTATCTGAAGAAAATGTCGCACGGATTCTAGCTGCTTACCAATGTAGCCCTTCATTATTATTGAGACATTATTATTTTTGTTATTTCTTTTAGATTTATGTTTCTGGTTAAATTTGTAAAAATTAAAACAATTTTATGTCATATTGTATCTTACATTCAATCTACCCAAATAATAGATACGTTAAACTTTTAGGTTCTGATGAATTTTCCAAATTAAAGAATAAAAACAAGTGGTTTTATAGTTATGAGACACACTTTATTATGTTGCTCAAAAAAGACGTGTCAGTTTCGAAATATATAAAAAAAGAATAAAGAAATTAAGATGATAAAGTAAATAAAATGGAATCAAATAGTAAATGAAACACAAGCTTAGTGAGAAAATAAGTTAATGAAAATCAAAAACTAATAAAATAATGGTATTGAGTCGTTTCATATGAAATATATGTTTTTATTATTTCAGAAGTTCAAAGTGATATTAGTGGACTTCTATTATTTACTATGTTTATGTTTACATATTTTAATGTGTTAAAATTAATACTCCCTCTATTGATAATATTTACTACCACTCCAATTGTTTGCATATTTTTTAGTCTGCTATCAAATCTGATCATGGAAAGAAGCAATTTTAGAGATTTTTTTTTTTTTTTTTTATGAGTTTAAATTTTGACACTCAGCATCTCAAGCTGCAAGAAACATTACTATGGTGTTTGGGGAAGGGTGTTGTAACACATGCCAAAACTAAATTTGCATCCAAAATATTATTAGTTTCTTTGTGGTGGTCAATGGCAGTAATAACTTGTTCTCCTTTTTACCTAGAGGTTATTCCATCACATCCACATCGTATGCAGTGGTATTGACTCAGTGCATCAAAAACTTGTTGAAAAGCAACCTGCATTTGTCAATTGTGAGGGAGACCTGTACTCTTACACAACACAAGACCTTATGTTTCATGACAGACAGTGAAGAAACAAAATGAGCATTACCGAGTCCTCCACACCCACTTCCCAAACATAATCTGCTCCAGATCTCAGCTCAGGAATTTTAGACAACATTCTAAAGTAATTTTTTGAAAATGATTCTCAGGTCAAAAATGAAAAAAATAATCTTTATTCTGGTATATATTATCTCCTATGAATAATACAGAAGTTCTGTAAGATGCTACTATAGTCTGGCTATCTTAATTTTTAAAAAAGATAATATGTATCTAAAATGAGGTTTTTAAGTACAATTGGAAATAGAACTTTTGGTATAAATATAAACATATGAAAAAGAAGAGAGAAAAAAAAGTAATAATTACGATATGCTGATATAATAATTATAATATGCTCGGGAAAAATAAAGAAATATAGTTAATGAATAAATAAAAATAATTAATAGAAAGGAAAAGATATATAGAGAAAGGAATTTAGAACTACTTAAATGTTGATAAGACAGAATATTTACAAATACGAGGGTAAGTCAATAATTATCCGCAATATAGTTATAAAATTTTATTGAAATGAAATAGGAAACTTACAATTACATCATTTTTCGACATAGTCCCCTTGCTTTTCAACGCACTTGGTCCAACGTTGTTCAAGTTTCCTGATGCCCTCATGGAAGAAGGTTTTGGGTTGAGATGCGAGCCAGGAATGCACCGCTTCTTTCAATGCTTCGTCCGAGGCAAATCGACGGCCCCTAATTGCCTGTTTGAGTGGACCAAACAAGTGAAAATCAGATGGAGCGAGATCGGGACTATATGGAGGATGATTCAATACTTCAAAATTGAGTTTCTGAAGCGAGCGTTTCTACAGTGTGGGCAGCTGTATGCGGACGGGCATTGTCGTGCAACAACACAACGCCTTTTGACAGCAGTCCTCGGCGTTTGCTTCAAATTGCAGGCTTCAGCTTAGCAGTAAGCATCTCACTGTAACGTTCACTGTTTATTGTTCACTGTGTTTTGAATTTTTCAATCCATTCATAGACACTCCGTTGTGGCAAACAATTGTTCCCGTACTGTACCAAAAGTCTTCGATGAATTTCGGCCCCTGATACACCTTCCGACCACAAAAAACGGATCACTGAACGTTGCTCTTCTTTGGTGCAAATAGAAAGTGGAGCGGCCATTATTAACAGCACGACAGCGATAACAAAACTAACCTACCAGCTTGATACGCACATAAACATAACAACGAAACGAAAACAAAGCATGCGCCATCAACACAAAAGAACAGTACTGCCAACATAAACAAAAATATAGCTATATTGCGGATAATTATTGACTTACCCTTGTACATAAAAACATATAACACATTTACTTCTATTTACATATATAGATACAGGTGTTCACAAATTTTAACCTATAACATCACATAGATACTTACTTCTATAAGAAAATAAGTAAATGAAGCAATTCAGTTAAAAGAGAAACAAATGATTAAAATAAAAACAAATTTATATTTATATGATGAAATAGTTATTGAACTAATTCATTGGTATCAAATTAGTTGAGTTTGACCAACTTGATTTTTAATTATTACTCATATTGTGGGCATCTGACTGGGACGTAAGGAGATATTGTAATAGGAGAGTTTTGAATGAGTTGAAGGAAGATACATGTCTAATTTCGGAAGGGATAGAATTCCAGAAGGTAGTGGATTGAGTTTGGAAGGTGTCATACTGTTTGGTGGAAAGGAGTATATAGGTCAGAGGAACTTGATCTTGTTGTGAGTTGGAAGTGGACAGAAGACTTTAATTTCAATAGGTTATAGACGTAGGGTGGGTGATGGTTATTAATGACTTGGTACAGAAAAGTACCCAGGAAATATTGTCAACTGGTGGATGGGTAGAGCCTCTCTAAGGCAGTGTAGAGGTGTGAAATGTGGGAACGCCTCGGGCTTCCAAAAACAAATCTGATGAAACTGTTCATAATGTGTTGTAATCTGTCTCGAAGACCCATCAAGAGGCTCCTATACACAACCATAATCAAACTGAGAAAAATGAATGAGGAAACTAGGAGTTTTTGCATGGATTGAGTAAGGAAATGGCAAGGATGATAGAATAATTAGAGGGTCCCTATTGATTTTCGAGCTATTTGGGCAATTTGAAGCTTCCAGGAAAGGTTTTGGACAATAATGATTCCTATG